>JANFAH010000004.1:3600000-4072088 GCA_024663395.1 Pisolithus tinctorius
TGGTAAGTCAGAGGATGGAACGGCATCAGTGCCATCGTTGGGGTGGGTAACGTGAGGTACAGGATTGTGAAGCAAAGGAAGTTCATCGCAGTATCGCCTAGGAAGACGGCGCACATGATTGGGGAGACCAGAAGGTCTATAATCAGGTTCGGGTTCTGCAAAAGAGATCTGGTGAAGGGATTAGCTGGAGTTCTTGACGGTCACTTTTGCATAACATGGATAGACACTTACCTCACCTTGTACATCGTCATGCCATGCAAGGTCATCATCTCCTCTCTGTAGGCTCTCCAATCCAAGATCTACATTCTCCTCAGCAAGGCGCCGGACTTTTTCTGCCTCAAGTTGGAGATCCTCATCCCGTTGGCGTCATTTTTGAAGCACAAGAGTTGTTGATGGGAGGAAACTTGTGCATTTAGATCAATGCATGGAAAGCGCCCTTTGACTAGTGAAGTTGGTTCTGTGACAACCTACACAAAGAAGTTTCATCAGTACTGTTAGTAGTAGCAGCCTTCGAAGGCCCACAAGCTGCTACTAATCGCAATAAGCTATTGGAAGGGTCTGTAAGGCAGAACAACTCGAATGACACGGTCACGTGACAATGGTGCATAGACATACTTATACCTACACGAGTCGTGTCCTTAGGGGCTCGCATTTTCTCCCCCCTTAATTCTTCTCTCCCATGGATGACACACTGCCAAACCCAAATTCTTCCAAGTCCCTCATTGTCAAAGGCCGTCGAAGCAAGAAAAGAAAGTAAGTACTAGTACATGCTACTCATATAATAGTACTGTGAGACTCCAGAAGAATCGAAGATGACCCAATGGTCATTTACCGTACCGTGGGACGCTGCCTCGCTTATACTGTAGACATGTTCACAAACATCTCCATCGTGTTCGGAGTTGGTATAGCTTGCGATAAGGGTGGAACTCCTGGATTCCCATTGTAAGTTCATTGCAGGGTCAATGATGCCCCGGTACTCACCATATTGATGTTTCAAGACCTGAAGACGACAAAGAACGCTTGCTCCGAACATATCGAACCATCCTTGAAGCGGTCCCTGATTTGTCCAAAGCGATTGACAATGTGAACGGGCAAAAGCTTGAGGAAGCCCTCGAAATGGTAAGTCATTTTATTCTCCATTCATCTAACCGCATATATGCGCCTTGTTTTAGGTCCAGGAAGGTGTTACCTGCTGCCGCACTGATGACTGTGGCTCCCTCAAATGGCCTGGCCTTAACTACGTTCTGCTCAACACATCTGCCCTCATGCCTTCCATTCCCCCGACTGACACTTCCAAGTCATTGCGCGGTTTCCACCATCCTCAACTGGCATGTCTCTTGTGTCTGCACAAGTACATTTCTGAATTTGACCAGAGTCCAAACCAGTAAGTCACTCTGAGCTGCTACCTTACAGCATACATGCTGACTATGTCGCATACTCACTCAGATACATAGACCACATCTTGAATGGGGACCTCATTTTCAAAGTCTGGCCATTACTGTCATTCCTATACGACCAAACGAAGCCTTATAATCTGGACGACATCCAAGACGGTCTCTTCCATGGCCATGTGTTAGTACGTGTAAGCCAAGATCACCCATGTTGCATTGATTAATCGTTAACATCCTATTGGTGGCAGTTTTATAAACACATCTTCTGTGGGCGCCTCCATGATCGCAACAAAACCATCCAAGAACAAGATCCACAGTATCAAAGAAGTTTCGGAATTCACAATCGCTTATGCAGCAGTAATGGCATACTTTACTTTATCGTCAGAGGAAATGTTCAGGAAGGCAGCGGGAGGACTTGTTTACAGAGACTTTTATTGTACGATCATCTCGCTTTTCGAGGAGAAGGAGACCGATCCATGGGTGAAGGAAACTTTGGCCTGGTGGAACCAGTGAGTACTTCAATTTGCCAATCGTTTTGCCTCCAACCCTACTATCATCTTACAGGCAGATTTATGGCAATAATTCTTCTGAAGACTTGAATGGCGATTTGGGTTCTGAGGAGGAGTGGCAAGCCGTCATTGCGCAGTGCACTGCTCGTCGCCGGCTCAACTGAGTCAACTCTGTGTCCATCGATCCTGTGTTGAGAGGTAAGCCCATCGGTCTTCCAGCACAACCAATCTCAACCGAAACCATCACTGCAGGGGCTTCAGCCACCGCAAGCACCTCCTCTGTGCATAATGGAATTCAGGCCATGACCACTGTCTCCTCTGGCATTGCCCTCTCCTCTGCACATAATGGAACGCAGACTGTGACCACTGTCAACACCGACAGTGCCTTCTCAGCCTCTGCACATAACGGAATGCAGACCGCGACCACTGTCAACACCGATAGTGCCCTCTCCTCTGTGCACAACGAAACACACCTTGCCCCATTGCCCCTCTCCAGTCCTGAGCCCAAGGCTCGTCCTCCTCCCCACTCCACCGCTTCTCGTGGGGGACCAAAAGGAAGAGGAAGAGGCCGTGGAAGGGGTGCATGCCGTGGGGCTTGAATGGGTATCTTCTGATCCCTTTTTGCTCCCTACCTCACTGACCGTCGCTTCTCAAGCAGATGCTGCAATCTTCCACATCTGTGCTGTTACCTGCTCGAGTGTCATCTTTGCTCTGCTGCCTTTTTCTCTCGCTCATGCAAGTGCTCTCATTCGTTTCTGCTGTCCTGTTGCCTGCTTCATCCTGTACTGTCTGCTTTCGCTATTCATGGACCAACGTCATCACTGGATTTGCATGTAATGTACTACTAATACAATGATTGTGGTGCTTTATAATGTGCTTGTAAGCATTGTAAGTGGTGTAAGGTGCAAGGTGCAAAGCTGCAAAAGAAGTGTGGTAATGAACTTATAATCACATTGTAAGTTGAATGTAATGCCTTACAGGGCCTTGTAAAGCTCGCAAGACATTGTCAGAGATGGCAACCTTATAAGCCTCACAATGGGCTTATAAACTCATGAAAGGCTTATGACGGTCATGCAGGAGTACATAAGTCTTACAGGCTCCTGCCCAAAAGGGAGGTTAGTTATAAGGTGCTTACAGGCCTTAGTACCCTTCTAAGGACTTACGGCCCTTATCAGGCAATTACAAGGTTTCTGACGTTTTGCTGATGTTTTTTCCCTGACTGGTAAAATAGTGAAAAGTGACCTTTTGATGGGATTAAGGGCATGAAGGATGGGAAAATATGATTACATAATAGACCACATGATCTTCCTGATGATGTGTCAGCATGTAAACAATGACAAACATTGGACTTGTACCATTAACCCTGCCTCTTTTACCACAACTCATGAAATCATCTCTCTAGCTCACATGGACATTTTCTCAAGGAATTCTTATCAAATACTGGTGGCCACCACAGTGCCATCAGTATAACATGCTCTCAGAACCATCAGTCCCTTAAAAAACCTGCTGTCAGTCATTCCCTGGACTGTTTCCCCCCCCATGCCTGATGTGTTCTGGGACTAATCAGTACTTGGAAGGCTGAGAATGTTTTGGAGGTCAATCTGGCACTTCAGAACATGATGGACAAACTATCCCCCTCTCAACCAATGCATTTCTGGCACAGGAACACTGGTATGGAAGTTGGGGTGAGACCAAACCTCCTTGTGCTCTGAGCACCATAAGAGGGTTCACTAGATCTTGCTCTGATCTGAACTGTAGATGACTGGGGAAGGATTATTTGGTCATATGTGATCAAAGGCAATCTTCAGGGCCAGATGGAAGCACAGGATTCCACTCCATGGCAGTTCAGTAGCATATCCTTCTGATGACACCCAGGGGTAAAGAGGATTTTGTCTTGCCCTAACTACCATACCAGTGTTCCTGTGCCAGAAATGCATTGGTTGAGAGGGGGATAGTTTGTCCATCATGTTCTGAAGTGCCAGATTGACCTCCAAAACATTCTCAGCCTTCCAAGTACTGATTAGTCCCAGAACACATCAGGCATGGGGGGGGAAACAGTCCAGGGAATGACTGACAGCAGGTTTTTTAAGGGACTGATGGTTCTGAGAGCATGTTATACTGATGGCACTGTGGTGGCCACCAGTATTTGATAAGAATTCCTTGAGAAAATGTCCATGTGAGCTAGAGAGATGATTTCATGAGTTGTGGTAAAAGAGGCAGGGTTAATGGTACAAGTCCAATGTTTGTCATTGTTTACATGCTGACACATCATCAGGAAGATCATGTGGTCTATTATGTAATCATATTTTCCCATCCTTCATGCCCTTAATCCCATCAAAAGGTCACTTTTCACTATTTTACCAGTCAGGGACAAAAGCATTGCAATGCACTTTTTGGAAAGAATAGGGTGTATCTCAACATGTATTGCTTTGTTTGGACTGAACCTTAGTGCTCTGGAAAGCTTAGAGCCACCCCTCTCCAATGGTATAGGTATCATGATCATCTGTGCAGAATAGCCTGAGCTACATCAGCAGCAAGTCACACCTCACAAACATTGCAACACTTTTGTCCCTCACTGTACACCTGACACATTTGTAGGTGTGAGTCATGGGGTAGCATCCATTTGTTCACCCATTCTCTGATCATGGGATCTGGTTGTCATCACCAATGCCTTGATCCCTACATACACAGGTGCACTGATAATCTGCTGTTCCTTCCCCTGTTGTACTGACCCTTTGATGTCCAGGTCATGGTGTAAGTATTCACTTGGCACTCTGATCATGCCAGGTGCATCAAACTCATACATTCTAGATAGTGTGTCAGGGAGCACATTTTCAACCCCTGTGTCATAGTTGTGCCTCGACCCCAGCCAGACTCAGCCCTGCACTCATTCAGTCCAGCCTCATCAATCCTTTACCCCCAGATAGTCTAGTGTGGTATACACTGCTTTGCAGTGCATGTCACTTTGGTTAAGTCCTGCCTGGTCTTGTCTCCAGTCCACCTGTCCTGGTCTCCATCGTCTTTGTCATACCTTACTAATACCTGTCTTACCAATCTTCTTAGCAATTTTTGCGAGACCAGCATTACCAGTCTCTGTACTATAGTTGTCTCTAGTATATAAACTCATAGATACTCAGCCTGTACCCCTCAGTCTGAAATCAGCTAAGTTACCCTGATAACCCCACCTTGGCCTCGGACTCAGACTGAGACCCATGCAAGGGAATAGTGCTGTAATCTCAGTCACTAAGTCCAAACAGTCCACCCATCTGTACCTTCATCTCTCCTCTTGATTCCAACCCCTCAGTCTTGCACCTGCTTTGGTCTCTGGTCCAGACTCAACCCGGACAACCTGAACTTGACACCCTGGTACATATTTGATTTCAAAATTGAACTTGGCCAGCTTCTCTAACCAATGTGCTTGCCATCCCAACAGGTCCTTTTGGTCCAGTAGGTGTGTCAAGCTTCTGTGGTCAGTTACCCATGTGAAGTGGGCACCCTGTAGGATATTGTGATGCCTTAGCATCATTTCAACTCCCACAAGGAGCTCTTGTTCATGCACAGGGTAGTTTCTCTGAGCTGATGACATCTTTGCAGAGTAGAATGTGGCAACCTTTGCCATCTTCCAATCCTTCCCCTGTGCAATCATGCCCCCGATACTGTTGCCACAAGCATCAGTCATCACCCAGATGGGTTCATGGTCTGGGCTGTAATTCAGTGGCATGCAGCAATGTTGCATGCAAGCAGTGACATAGGACTTCACTGTCTCGACTGCATGCTGTTCTGTGTATGTCCACTGGAAAGGTCAGGTCTCAGCACTTGCCTTGGCAAGTACCCCCAAAGGTACACACACCTTGTACATGTCATCAGCAAGATAGCCTACTGACCCAATGAACCCCT
Source organism: Pisolithus tinctorius (assembly GCA_024663395.1). NCBI lineage: Eukaryota > Fungi > Basidiomycota > Agaricomycetes > Boletales > Pisolithaceae > Pisolithus > Pisolithus tinctorius. The sequence goes on from JANFAH010000004.1 coordinate 3,605,798, forward strand.
TGCATAATGTGCAATTCATGGGTACTTTCCAATTCAGTATTTGGTCGACCTTCTCTGGGTCCATTTTTACCCCATCATTAGTGATGACATGCCCAAGTATTTTTACCTCATCACAGAGGAACCTCAGTTTTGTTTCACTAAGGTACAGTTTCTCTTGTGTGAGGGTTTCAAGGACAATTTTGACATGGCATACATGCTCTTCCAGCATGCTCAAATAAATGATTATATCATCCAGATATACATCCATGAAAGTACCAATGTGCTTGCCAAAGATATGGTTCATCAGAGCTTGGTACATGGCAGGCACATTACAGTTGCCTTGCTGTATGATGAGGCTAACCATGTTTCCATCAGGAGTAGTTACTACCATTTGCTCAACATGTTCAGGGATGACCCTGATCTGTTCATATGCATCCACACTGTTGATAATCGAGTGATACAGTTTCTTGGCTATGCATTGAAGGATCCCATCCATGTCAGGCATCAGGGACAACAGCTTTCAAGTATTCTTATTTTGTTCCCACAGGTCAACTACCACATGAAGGCAAGGAGGAGTTCCTGCCTTCAGGATCAACAGCATGGGGCAAGTATTTCGCACTGCTGTGAGTTCCCAATGGCCCATCCTCAGGTATGCATTCTTCTTTTCAGGGTCTTAACACTTCTGGGCACCTAGATGGCTGCCATGGGTAAATCTTCTTCTTGTCTATGAGTGAGATCTCATGGTTAATCACTCTGAAGGGGGGCAAAGCTGTAGTGCCAATTTGGGAGCATAGCGGCTTTGCCAGTCTCTGTAAGTATTTTCTTGCTTCTTCAATGCTCTCATGATATATTTCAGTAGTGCACAACTCTAGGGTCAATACCTGCTCACCCTTCATTTCTGTTGGAGTTGTACTACTGATCACTACCCTTGGGGAATGTAGCCCTACCATCACCTTGTGCTGATATAGGAATGGGGTTCTGAGGATAAGGTCATAGTTTTGTAAGTTCATCACATTGAAATCTCACTCACAATCAATGCCTTGGTACTGTAGGCATACTTTTGTCCTAAAGTTTACCTTCAAGCACAACCCTTGCACTGCCAATTGTATGGTAAGTGGTTTTTCAAGTGGAATCCATTTTACTTTCAGTTGTTCAGTGAGTGTTACTGACATAAAGTCAGCCAGTGATCCAGTGTCAATCAATGCTTGCGCTGGGTGGCCATTGATGTGCACCACCACCACTAAAGGCTTTGGTATCTTTCACATGAAGTCCTTGGCTATCAAAGCATTTCATTGGAGGGTTGTCCAATCATCATTACAAATGGTAGTACCATTCAGGTGGATCACACTACAAGGTACATCCTCTCTGGCATCATGGTGCTTATTATTCACCTCTTCAAGGTCCTCATCTCCAGTCAGGGACTGGATCCCTATGTTGTCATCACTCCTGAAAGGATCAAGGCTCATCAGCTCCACACACACATGGAAGAGCTTCCTAGCATGCCAGTGGGTGACATCAAAATAGGGGGTGGTCACCCTGCTAATTGGGAGTTCAAAGCACAGAGCCATATGGTAGTCAAGAACCTTGAACATTGTATCATCCTTCCTGACACATGTGAACCAGCCTGCATTTTCCCTTTCCAGCACCTGGAGGCTATACTCTTCAAGTTTGGCCTTGATTTGATCTTCAAAGGGCCATCCCATCAGGTGAGACTTCCAGGTTCTGACCTGTTCTTGTTTCTGCAGCTCAGCCTTTGGGATGCCTGCATGCTCCCCTTTTCTAAACCAATACCAACTGTCAAGTCAGAACATGGGGTTGTGCAGGAGGTGAGTGTCAATCTTGATTTCATCTCCAGGTCCTAATATGTCTCTTTTGCTTTCCATGATCATATGTTGTCCATCACCCAAGTCATATACAAGAAATTGAGAGTCCATAAAGGTGCTCAGTGAGTCTGGGTCATTGCCTGGGTAGAAAATCCTGGCCAATTGGTCCATTGTGCTGTAGGGAACAAGTTTGAGTTCCCTAGGAGAATTCATCTTGGTCAGGAGTTTAGGGGTTGAGGGACTTGTTTTATTTCTTGCTTTTGTTTTCATGTTTGTACCACTGGACTTAGTGGCGAGCAGCCATGTTGCTGACTAAGTGCATGTGCTGTGTTTGTGCAAGTTCAGTTTACTGTACAACCAATTCATGTCAGAGGCCCTCAGTAGCAGGGTGATTTTGTCTCGCAATTTGGCGAGCTTTTGAAGTAAGAATTATTACTTTGGGGAGTACCCAAAGGGCCAGGAGGACTGGCAAGAGGTATTGGACAGACAGAGCTAAGTATTCCTTTTAGTTCGCAATTTTTACACTTTTACTACACTTCTTTCTCCAGCAAGAACCTCCCTTTTGGGTCAAGCACAATACTTGCCCATTACTGATAATTACTAATTCTAGGTACCATCAATTACCTATTCCTACAGCATGTTCTTCCAAGGGGTGTCTGAGCCAGGTTCCCAATGATTGGTATCCCCAGAACAGTCTATGATCGTACACATACAGTGGCTCACAAAATTGTCCCAATATTTGCATGTTTTTTATTAATCACGGCGTAGTGAGCGAACTACCATTATTGGGTCCAAGGTGTTGGTGGATGGATCAAAGCAGCTGGTCATGGCTCTCTGATGAGCCATATTACATAATATTTGGATAGAAACTGATGACAGAATACCCAAATGAAAATGAGAGCTCATTGGGACAATTATGTAACTTTGTGATATGCTGGGGATGTAGTCCTTGGGAACACATAAAACATGGTGAGATGCTCACCAATGCTTACATAATGTATCATATGGTCTACTGAATGATTTGTCAACAAACAAACAATGCCAAACAGTGATTTTGCACCACTAAGCCTCATTGTTGTAACACAAGTCAAGAAATCACCATTCTGGCTCATCAGGGACATTCTCTCAGGGCAACCTCAGCAAATTCTGGTGTACACCATAGTATAATCAATAGAATATGCTATCAGTACCATTGGTCACTTCAGAAACCTGCTGGCAGTTATCTCCTGCACTGTTTTCCCACCAATGCCAAGTGTGTCCTGGAACTAATCAGTACTGTGAGAGTGGAGAATGATGTGGAGGTCCAATCTGGCATTCATCCTATCATAAACAAACAAATCACCCACTAACTACTACAACACAGCTGAAGAAAAGCCTGCCTGAAGGCTCAGGTGAAGCACAACCCTCCTGGGCACTCCCAGTATCATGGGAGGGTTGGCCAGACTGTACTCTGAGCTGAACTGGGGATCACTGGGAAGGAGTTATTTGGTCATATAAGACTAAAGGGAATATCCAGTGCCAGATAGAAGGCCAGGAATGTGCAACCTGGTGGCTCAGTAGCATGTCCCTCCCCATGGTACCTGGAGTGAGAGAGGGTTTAGCTTCACCCTGACCTCCATACCAGTTTCCCCTTCACAGAAATGCACTAGTTAATGGGTGATTTGTTTGTTTATGATAGGATGCATGCCAGATTGGGTCTCCACATCATTCTCCACTCTCACAGTACTGATTAGTTCCAGGACACATTTGGCATTGGTGGGAAAACAGTGCAGGAGATAACTGCCAGCAGGTTTCTGAAGTGACCAATGGTACTGATAGCATATTCTATTGATTATACTATGGTGTACACCAGAATTTGCTGAGGTTGCCCTGAGAGAATGTCCCTGATGAGCCAGAATGGTGATTTCTTGACTTGTGTTACAACAATGAGGCTTAGTGGTGCAAAATCACTGTTTGGCATTGTTTGTTTGTTGACAAATCATTCAGTAGACCACATGATACATTATGTAAGCATTGGTGAGCATCTCACCATGTTTTATGTGTTCCCAAGGACTACATCCCCAGCATATCACAAAGTTACATAATTGTCCCAATGAGCTCTCATTTTCATTTGGGTATTCTGTCATCAGTTTCTATCCAAATATTATGTAATATGGCTCATCAGAGAGCCATGACCAGCTGCTTTGATCCATCCACCAACACCTTGCACTCAATAATGATAGTTCACTCACTACACCATGATTAATGAAAAACATGCAAACATTGGGACAATTTTGTGAGCCACTGTATATTTGCATCTCGATGGGTAAGTCATCTTCATCAGTAGTGACAATATCATGAAGTCTTTCTTCATTGTCATCATCCAAGATGCCCTCAAGAGTGGGGAGGTCATCATCAGGTAGGTCCTCTTCATCTTGGACCCTAGGTCCTTGAGTTTGAATGAAATTTATGGAGACCTCCAGCTCATGATCAACTGACATGGCCAATTGATGCTGGCACTCAACATCCCCAAAATCAACATCCACTCCAAAGCTTGCAATGCCTGGGGGCTTGTTGGATGTGGAGATGGTATGGTGATCAGGGCAGTTCCTTGAGAAGTGTCCAGACTTGTGGCAGATAAAGCAGAGGCCTTCTGCTTTATGACACTCTTGCTCCTCCTTACTTAACTTCAGGCTATCACACTTATGCCTATCTGGACATTTCATGTGTCATCCTCCTGTCTTAGAGGAATCCATGGGTGTTGAGTCCTTAGTGTTCCCATCACCTTTGTATCTCCCCTTATGGGTATGTGGTTGCCTTCATCTTGGGGCTTCTGTTTCACTGGTCAAGATGGCTGCACTTTCAATGGTGCACTTTTTACTTTGCTGTCTCCATGACTTACAAACATAGTCCCCAGTTATTGATTGCATGATCTCAAGTATCCCCACAGAGGCTACAACCTTTTTTAGTGTTGAGATTTCTGGGTTCAACTTTTCTTTCCATAGGTCATGCTGTAGTTCTTGGTGGATCCCTGACCAGAACTTATGTACTTTGGTGCATTCATTTGTTTCTCTGATCATGTTCCAGATCTCATTTAGCTCATAAAGATAGTTTTTAACAGTCTTTGAGTTTTGATAGCAAGATTGAAGTTTTTCTTGCTGATGCATTTGGAAATCAATGGGGACACAGTAGTTGAATAACTCAGTGAAGAAATTGGAAAGTCTCCATTTGTAAGGGTCCCCAGATACCTCATGTACATAGAACTCATGTGCTTTCCCCATCAGGTAATGTGACAGTATGAATGTGCACTTCTTTGTCTCAATGCGCCCATCCTCAACGTATGCTGTTCCCTCTGTGACAAAGCAATGAAATGCATGAGGGTTATCAGACTTGTCATACTTGTTAGGTGGGATGGGTTTCAAAGTGGTCTTATGGCAGGATCTAGATCTCCCTTTTGACTTATGTGCTCAGCAACTATAGCTCTTCTGCCATTTGGACCTTCCCTGTCACCAATGCCCTCATGACCTGTTGGAACTTGATGAGGATTTGCTGGAGCTTGATGAGCTGCCAGAGGTGCTCAACATATCATCCAATTCTGAAGCCAATCTGTCATCACTTGAGGTACTGCATTTTGAACTTGAAGAGGTGGATGGATCTGAGCTCGAGTCATCCTCCAGGGAGCTACTCTTGGAGTCATCACTTGAGCTAGAGCTGGACTCACTACTATCTGCTAACTTGTGTTGATGTATTGATTTTCATTTCCTTTTGGTTTTACTGGTGTATTTCTCACCCTTTTTGAGACATTTAAAAGCAAGCCCAATATAGCTCCTAGGGTTTATCTGTTTTACAGGTTCCATGGCCCTTGGTGTCTTTTGGTGTTCACACCTCTTATGGTCCTGGTGGACAACTTTATCCACCATTTCTTTTACAGGATTGGGAGGAACCTTCAAAGGTGCAGTCTTCTTAGCATTCACCCTTCTCTTTGATTTTTCTTTCTTAGGGAGCCATTCAGTATGATCATTGCCCCCATTAGGCTTCTTCTGGGGGATGTCTTCATTGGCCAATGTGATATCCTCCTGGTTACCCCTCCTCACTGGTTCTGTTAGGTTGGGGTTGCTCTCATTCACTAGCTTGTTCAAAGCATTCCACAATGCAAGGGCTGCACATTGTGCATTTATATCTATTTTGCTGTCACTGAGGTTTAAGTTCCCCCAATTTCTAGGGTCAGGTCCTTTCCCTTTGAGATCTCTCTGGTTAGTGGGCTCTTTGCCTTCAGATGTAGTAGTTTCAGGGTTATCCCTCATTGATAGTGACCTCCTTCAGATTCTCTCCTGCTCATCTGGGGTTAGTCATCTTTCAGCTTTTTGGATTACATCTCTTTGATCAAATCTCAGTGTACTATGAGCACATTACTCACATGACCTCTTGCACTTCACTTCTGTCCAATCACCATACTCAACATCTATTCTGCTCACAGGGAAGATGGAGTCGCATCAGACCCTATCAGGTATGTTCTCATTTTCTTTGTGAGTCAGTACCCAGACTCTAATGGCACAAGTCTTTGCAGCTTCCAGGACTTCAATGTCACTGGGATTCATCAGCAAGGCAGCCCTCAAGCTGGGACACTCTGGTGAGGTAGCTCTCAAGCTGAGATAATTTGGTGAGTTCACTCTCAAGCCAGGGTCTATTGGTGAGCTTACTCTCGAGCCAGGGATGGTAGTGGCAGCTCCTTTGGGCACCAGGCTTGGGTCCCTTGAGACAGTCCTTACCACATCACTATAACTCCAGATGTTATCAGTGACAGGCCTTTCAATTGGGGTGGAGTATTGACTTCCTATTGGAGTCAGATTTGGGAGCAGACTTATCAGCAATGTCAGCACCAGGCTGAGTCATTGATGGGCTAGGAGGTAAAGATGATGCTCAAGCCTTTGTAGCTCAGCAGGCAGTTGCACATGTGACGAGACCTAAACAACAGGGTTTGTTGTAGGCTCGCACCAAGAACCAACAGAAAGAAGAAGAGGAAAGAGAGGGAGATGGCTTAGAAGCAGGCAAGTTTAGGACTCGAAGACCCAAATGAACTAGCTTAGAGCTAGTTGGGTGATTGAGTGACGATACTTATACTATGGTACATGAGGCTACAGTGAGGCGTACATGAGGTCCGTGACATCATAGTGATGTCATGACGATATCATAGTGGAGCGGAACGTACTAGAAGGGGAAAGCATGGCGAAGGTGAGGCGAGGTCCAGACCGGGGTCCGGGCCGAGTCCGAGAGACAAGACAAGATGAAAAGACTAGATAAGACGAAAAGAAAAGAAAAGAAAGGAAAAGAGTGCATATTGTAACAGCACAGGTATTAACCATTTCTTTTGTTTTATCAAGTATATGATACTTACTCTTGTCTTCACAGCAGATCAGTTCTGTGAATGGTCAAGAAGGTATCTGGTGTGTTCATTATTGAATTTGAGGTAAGACCTTGTTTTGCAGGAAAAAAATATGTAATGTCAATAAGAAGTGTAGTACTTTTAACAGCAACACAACAAGAAGGATTCTTTGCTCTACTTGGGTTTCCAGACAATAGTGTCTTATTTTGAGGTAGAAAAGAAGTCCCTGTACAGTATGCTACAAGGCCTATTTTATAGGGTAGAGGTTAGGCACAAAATATGTCAGAGTATCAGTATGGGTTAAGTAGGATCAAACAAACAAATGAGAAACCAATAGATCTGTCATAAAGAAAGCAACATCTAACCATACAGTTGACAGCATTGGACCAAATCCTTACAAGCATCAACACACATTGCATGCCACAGCTCACTACTGAGAGCCACAGCATGAAATTCCACAATAGCCCTTAGATTATTCACTGTAAAAAATGGGTATTGTTCCACAAGCTCATGAAGCAAGCCCCTCCAACATACCAACAACAACCCTGTCAGATACAATGAACCCACACTCAAGTCATTATGCACAGCAACACAGTCAACTGCAAACTCACAACATAAAATCTTACAGCTAATTGCTCTACTGTCACTGACCCCAGCAACGTCAACACACAAGTGGCGAACACCACTGTCCATGTTATTAGCACACTCTCAACTATGTGCTTCCAAAAAATGTGCATGACAGTGCATCAAGGAAGAAGTGCAAAACCCCAACCAACCAAACCAACCCCAAAGAAAAACCCATGCATGTGACTGGAGTCAGCAGCCCAGTATGATCTGTGGTCACAAAGAGTTTACAAACCTGGGCCTAATGGCATCCAGGAATAACAAAAAAGGTAGGTATGTGTAATAAGAACAATGGATAGTAGAATAATGCAAATAAGTCAAAAAAGTCATTTAAGCAACAAGGCAATAAAAGCCCAGATGGGCAAAGGATCTACCTAAATAAGTCCCAGTACTATCTATGCTTATTTGACAATCAGTGCTAAAATAAATACAGATAGTACTTTGTTAATTTCCTAATGAATACCTTATCAGACATGCTACATGATGTAAGTGAGTGTACACATCCTCAGGGGGTTACCATACTCACCTCAGCATCATAGACACAACAACTGAGGTGTAAACTAAAAGTAAATAACTCTATAAGTACAGGCATGTCAAGCACATGATAGTTGACTCCAACAGGGATCATCTGGCTGAATGAGCCATACCAACTTGACCCAGACATGGTTGGTGCTGAGCGTCGGATTTTCGCGCTGGGTGGTTGTTCTGACATCGACATCAACTTACCATCCCTTCACACAACATTCTCAGTGATACAAATATCTTCTCGACACCCAAAGACGCGTCTAACAAGCCAAAGATGGGTGTTGCTGGACCCGCAGTCGCACTTAAGGCAGTTCCAGTGGACGAAGACTGGGAGAGCTGGGAGTAAGACTGAAATTCACCCATATTCACTGGGGGTCTTGGTGAATTTGGCCAATTTCACCTGTTAATTAGCGTAGATTAGCAGTACAGTTAATTCACGCTATTTCACCCTGGTTAATTTAAGGCTACGAGTGGTGGGGGGGTGAATTAGCTGGGTAGATCTGGACAAATTCCAAATTCCCGGTGCACTGGAAGATAAGCATAGAAGTCACAGAAGAAAAAGAGCTGATCTTTGATGTCGAGGTCGTTGTCGATGACGTTGTCGATGACAAGATCGCTAGGCGAGGACATCGAGGTGCACATTAGGGAATCCGTTCGCCTTAATGCGCTGGAGGAGCCACCAGAACGGCGTGGCATAAGTAATGTCGGAGGTCTTGGTCTTGCCAGAACCACCCGTGAGTAAACCCCCGATACGGCCATGGAGGTCGGCGATGATGGAGCCGGAGTCGCCCGGTCCCGAGAAGACGTCCGACTCGCTATCGTAATTGATGATGGCCCATTCCATCGAGGTTTGGTTGATAGTCATGTCCATGGAGTATTCACGGACGATGGAGAAGACACCGTTGGCACGGCCGATGGTGATGCCAGTGGCGTTACCGTTTTTGACGACCAACAAGCACGGTTCGCCGTCCAAGTCCCACATGTCAGGAGCATGCATCAATTTATCGGTGATGGTGCCCACGAGCGGAAGCAGACGATCAAGAGGAAACTCGAACTTCCAGTCAGCGGCTCCACGAGGGAAGCATTTCATCGTAAAGACCTCGGGCGGTATCTTCGTTCCTAGATATCAACAAAACAAATATTTAGGTAGATTAGTAGACGGTCTTGACCGGACGGATGGTCAAAATGTACCAAGGTCCAACTTATTACCCTGGAAACCATCACCAAGTTTAGCCCGGTCGACCTGGAAGATTCCCCAATCTTCCGTAAAACGATGTTCACCGACACCGAGAGCGATGGCAGGGGACCAGAGGACGTGGCCAAGAACACGGACGTTGAGTTTTCTCCAATCAGTACCGACCCGCCTAAGCAACGCCGCAAGCGGCCCCACTGCGGTCTTGGCCCTGTCCATCAATGCCTGAGTTGCAATCCGTGATGCCGCAGCCTCCTGGACGTCGGCCTGGTCTGTGCCCCTCTCCCTCTCCAAGAACCCCTCGATCTGGCGGGTCCAGCGCGAGATTGAGTAGCCGTGTCCTCTAATCCTATCTTTGATTGAATCTAACAGGTTCGTATATGCTCTCTTGCCGAGCAGGAGGATGTCCTTGGAAAACGCACCGGGGTGGTACCTGTAGTCAACGTTGGCTTCCTGCGGCCCAATAAGAACATGGCGGCACGAAAGCCCCAGGAGTCTGTTGCTGTCTCCACCTTCTGCGAGGTAGAGGGCCATCGTCCCCTGAATGTTGGGCATAGCCCTGGTGGAGATACGGAGACCAAGGGCTGGAGTAAGGGGGCTAACGACGTCGACGAGTGGGTCTAGATCCCCGACGGGTGGGAGAAGCTGAGGACCAGCCTCGCGCATGTAGAATGATTCGCGAAAGTCGACGTCGACATCGGTGATACCGTAGTCATTGAGAAGGGCTAAGACATCCTGAGCCGCGCTGTGAGCATCCGTAGGGGTGGTAGTCTCAGGGAAAACACCAATCCAGATAGTCACAGGACCGACGTTCCGTTTCTTGGTCTTGGTGGGTTCTTCTTCTTCTTCATCTTCTTCACCCTCGACGTTTTCCTCGTCGTCACTCGGTTCGTCGACCTCAATCTTTTTGAAACGAACGACATCTATGGTTGTAAAGCGGATCTAGATATCCAGGTTAGCAAATTCTATGAGATGATAGGATATCATAACTGGCTGTGTGAGTGTCCATGATGTCGACAACCTTCCAGCCTAAGTCCTTGTTCCAGAACTGGGTGATCGGATGATTGAAGACTTCACATAACTCATTTATTCGGCGATAGGCCTCTGGCCCCCTTGGCGGAGACCACCGCTCCTTGCCTGTTCGGTATAGGAGCGTAGGCTCAGAAGGCAAGCCCGAATAGTACGACTGGGCTTCCGCAAAAGAGACAGCGTGTGGATCAGGAGCGAAGGAAGTAGCTTTGGGCGGGGTGTCGTGGGCCAGAGTGAAAAAGGTCGTGGAGAGAGCATCGTCCTCATCGATAAATCTCTGAACCTCGTAGGACTTTGCAAATTGGATGTATTTTTCGACCTCTTCATCAGAGAGCACTGAATGAAGAGACGGAAAACGAGATAGAAATGGTCAGTATGAGGATAATCATAAAGAAACTAAACGACAGACTATTGTTTGAATCCAGAGATGGAATGAAAAGCGAGCTGAGATATACGGTTGTGTCGTGTAGATGGAGAGAGGTTCGACGAGGGACTCAAGAGAGGCGAAAGAGCTCCATTTAAGTAATGCTGGAGGTTTCCAATGGCAATAACAGGGTTTTGATTCCTGGCCTCGTGTGCCATTCCCTCGACCCAGGTGTCCCGATAGAAATAAGAGGTTCCGATGGAGCCCGACAATGTATACAAACCGTCCCATCCATCTACGTCAGGCATCCACCTCAGCGAATCTCTCACCCACTCCAACGTCATCCAGTTTACCCCCTGCAGTTGAACATCCTCCAACGGACTTCCAGAGACCTACCCTCGGTTATGCCACTCGTCTCGGCGAGCTCTTCGACGAACGCACCGGTCGCTTCCTCGGTGTCCAGCTCTGCGAGGAAAAGTCCACTGAAGTCGCCGTTACGAACGTCAAACACACTGATCTCACACAGGCCCTCTCTAACTCGCTCGAGAAGAAAGCGACTCTCCTTGACATTCAGGCAAGCCTTTCCCTCGAAGTCCTTGGCGGCCTCGTCAAAGCTGAAGGGTCTGCGTCCTACCTCAATGATGCCAAGTGCAACAGTCAGGCGCAGTCGTGAACCCTGGTGCTCAAGGTCCGGACAGAGGAACGTCGGCTGTTGTTCGCCGAGAAGGAGATGGCTACTAACGTCCTGGACATGGTGAGGAAAGATTACATTGCGCTACGGAGGTGTCGAATGAAGAGAGTATCGAAGGAAAACTCGGGCTGGAACTCAATCAGCTCAAAGGGGCGGTCTTTCAATGCCAAAGCCGATGCAAAGATCAAAGCACAGTTTGAAGGTATGAACTCTAAATTTGACTTGGTCGTAAGTGACCATCCTCGAATTCCCCGCTGCGGATGGAGCGACAATAAACTTTCAGGTGCACGGCGACGTCGAACTCGAGAGTATTCCCGTCAAACCTGCCGACGTGCTAGACGTCATTCCTCAGGTAGCCAGGCTTCTCTTGGGTGATCCTGGCAACGGTGGGCCTAAGGGTGTCCCCATTTTGGCTACCCTCCAGCCAATTCCGAAGACCATCCTTGACGATGCCCAGGTCACTGTCTCTGTATACGGGATACGCCAGTCACTTATCAACGAAGCTCTTGAGACCTTCGCGCAGCTCGAAGACGTTCGCAATCGGTTCCGTGTCCTCAGAGACATGATGACGAAGGGGAAGTTAGACATGACTATGTCCTCCTATGACACTTCCAATCCCAAATCTGGGCAGGGCAATCAACGGGCTGTTAATGCAAAATCCACGGAGGACAGGGAGGAACAGCTTACTGATTTAGGGTTCGAGGAATTCAAGGACGAACAATTCACTGGTTTCGAATCGAAACCTAAAGAAGGCAATGTTTACCGTTCCAGTTTTATGCCATCCGGCAAGGACCACTCGATGTTGGACCAGGCCAGGTACCTGTACCAGGCACATACCCCAGTTTCGCACCAAACTCTAGCCAAAGATTCGAACCAAGGCCAGGATAGAAACATTGCTCCGGCCCAGGTCACAGGTATGCAGGCCGTGGGAGGCTACGACGGGCAGCTTTCTTTTGAGACACCGCTCGTATTTCTGGAGCGAGCCCTCCTGGATTTCCAACACTTTGTCCACGATATTCGTGATATACCGGCAGGCCAAGCCGTGAATGGAAAAGTGCCTCCTTCAAACCTGTCCACTTTCGCAGATGTCTCTAGGGCTCCTCGTTATCATACAACCATTCATTCGTTCCTCATGACTTCACTTGAGCCACCCGACGCTAACTTCGCCGTCCTTCGCTTTCTGGCCTTACTTCGGAAGTATAAAGATGTGGATTCCGACTCGCGTTACCTCCTGTACGTGGAAGATCCTTCTGAGCTTAAAACAAAATTGCCAGCGGGTAAAGATTTGTCCCTGCTAACTTCCCCCTCTTATTATGTTGGAAGCGTTGACGACAAAGGAGTATTGTCGTGGAAACTCATTTCTCCCAAAACCTAGTCTAATGCTTTCAACGGTTTTCCGAGTCGTACGCATCAATTTACCCTCAACTGGTAGCTGCTAACATCTCACTTATGTGGCTGCATCTCTATTATCGCCGCGATATGCCGAAGCCTCCTACCAGCCGTGTCTCGAATGCAGCCGACGGTTGGTGAGCGAGCCGAGAGAACCAGACATACAATGCATAATACTTCTTATGTGTAAAATGCTACCTCGTCGCAAAGCTTTTGCTGTTCACCGTTCAATGTTCACTATTAATCATTTCCCAGATACGTCTGCCTTCACTGTATTCGACTCCTGATAATCAGGATACATACTGCCTGTGGTACTGAAGATCTGCTCGTCAGTACTGCTACTTTTTAGTGTAGCGAGGGGTTTGCATTCCCTTCAGAGGTGATGATACATCTGAGAACAATTCAGTGGGTGCAGTAACGAAATACACCAGGTGCAGATACCTAGTTCACTGTATGGATCACACGGGAGGTTCTGCAGAAAATAGCAAGTAGCATCCTTCCGCTTGCAGCACCACACGATACATTACTACAAGTGATTCTTGAATATAACGTCAGTGCGTCACCCTTCTCGAAAAGCTGAGTCCAACTCGAGGATCTTAAAAGTGGGGGTGTGCCTTTAGCCATGTACTAGTTAACATGGAGATCTTTTCGAGACGACTACGTGACGCTCGCGATTGATTTCTTGCCTACGAATGGATCCTTTGAACCTTGTAGCAACCGATCCGGGCATCGACTCAACTGGCCGTTGCCCGATGCCCCAGTAGCAGGTCGTGTGTAAATCAGGACTGTGACATGTAGAGTACCCTCAAAGCCACAACCATGAGGAATTCCTCACAGAGAAGATGGTCCTGCGACCACAGCTGACGGCCACGAATTTAAAAGCGACAATAATGCGGCTGATGTGTTCTACGCGACATGGATGACCTGGTCCTGATATATGCACTTCTCTGACGTGGGTTCGTGTAATGTTAGATAAGGCAACAGAGCCGATGATGCTAATAACTGGCTCTCGGACGCAGAAATTCTACACCAGGGCCTCTAGCAAGGATTGATTCACGGGCGATAGGTACGCGGCCACCGGTCATCACACCTCTGAGTGATTACGCATACACTTACCAGAACTATGTTCATCTCTCACGTAGTCGTTCTAAAAACGCAAGACATGACTACACCCACACAGGGCACGCGCGAGTTTGGAGAGCGCTCCAACATAACTTGCCTTCTTAACCAGCGACACGAGAAGAAGCGAGTTTAGGGGTAGTCGCGACGTAGAGCGCGTTGAGCATATTAGAACCTGTATATAATTCCCACACCGCCGAAGCAAAGAACACACCCACACAAACCAGATTTCGGCATTGACTTAAGTGTAATCAGCAGGTGGTAAGCCTAAAAATCAGTGAAAACAATTCAAGCTGACTGGTGATTATGATGATTAGATAATCTCTCCATCTTGGAACTCCGATCAACGAAGATTTGAGAAGGAGCAGACACCGATCTCGGATGTATCTGCTTTTCATCGATCATCCACTATGGCACCCTCGGCTTCAAAACAGAAACGATTGGCAGAGAAGGCCGCAAAGCAAGCCGTGAAACAATCTGGGACGACAACGTCGGGATCCACTCCCACTCCATCCGTCACCGGCAGCACCGCCAACACCCCACTCACCAGCCTGTCGGCATCCAACAGCACGGATGACTTGACGTCGATGGCGAAATTACAGATCGCCACGGAACGGTGCGTACACTAAACACAGCTTGATTAAGTCACTCATCCACGTTAAAGGAGTGCTGCTGGAGTGCTGGTGTCCGACGTAAAGGGTCGAGACATCAAAATTGACCAGTATACCTTGTCATTCCACGGGCGTCTGCTCATTGAGGGAGCAGAAATATCCCTGAATTACGGACAACGATATGGCCTTCTTGGTGAAAATGGATCTGGAAAGGTACATACATCCGTTCTCACCGACCAGAGTGCTTATTGACATTATTTCAGTCGACTTTCCTCCAATCGATATCGGAACGTGACATTGAAATCCCACCACATATTGACATCTATCTCGTACGAGGAGAGGCGGAACCTTCCGATATCAATGCTGTAGACTTTATCATCGCCTCTGCCAGGGAGAAAGTGGCGAAACTTGAAAAGCGCATCGAAGAGTTGTCAGTAGCTGATGACGTCGACGAAACCGCGCTCGACCAGGCATACGAAGAGCTAGAAGAGATGGACCCAAGCACATTTGAGGCGAAAGCGGCAAGTATCTTGCATGGTCTTGGCTTTGGCCAAGAGATGATGCAGAGACCAACCAAAGATATGAGTGGTGGTTGGCGGATGCGAGTCTCACTGGCCCGTGCTCTGTTTGTTAAACCGCACCTTTTGTTACTAGACGAGCCTACGAACCACCTTGATTTGGGTGCCGTCGTATGGCTGGAGGCTTACTTGTCAACGTACAATCATATCCTCGTTATCACGTCGCATTCTCAGGACTTCCTTGACTCCGTTTGCACAAATATCATGGATCTGACGATGAAGAAGAAACTCGTATACTACACCGGTAACTATACGACCTACGTTCGCACAAAGGGGGAAAATGAGGTCAACCAGATGAAGGCATACCACAAGCAACAAGAGGAAATCGCTCATATTAAAAAGTGAGCATACTTGTTCACCCTGCATTACGCGCACTGACGTAAGCTTGCCAGGTTCATAGCATCAGCTGGAACGTATGCCAACCTTGTGAAACAGGCGAAATCAAAGCAGAAGATCATAGACAAGATGGAGGCTGCAGGCCTCATTGAAAAGATCGAAACGCCAAGACCACTCCGCTTCCACTTTGAAGACATTCGGAAGCTCCCTCCTCCGATCATTGCCTTCAATGAGGTTGCATTCTCGTACTCCGGAAAAGCGGGAGGATTACTTGTACAAAAAATTGTCATTCGGTATCGAGTAAGTCTAATCTTGATGTCACGTGAGACGTCGCTGACACAGAATGGGTGTACACCAGCATGGACTCCCGCGTGGCTATCCTCGGCGCAAACGGTGCTGGCAAATCGACACTTCTCCACCTCATCACAGGTGCCCTACAACCATGTGAAGGGACGATCTCTAAACACGCTGCTCTGAAACTAGCGAAATACTCGCAACACTCAGCCGACCAACTTCCATATGACAAATCGCCAATAGAGTACTTCCAATCACTCTTTTATGAAAAGTATCCTGAGAAGGATGTTCAAGTAAGGTTTACTTCCCTCCGCCTCACCATGGTCATGATCTTATGACGCCTCTCCGATGTACCGGTTTAGGCTTGGCGTCAGCAACTCGGGAGGTTCGGTCTTTCCGGTTCACATCAGACCTCTCCGATCAGGCAGCTGTCGGACGGCTTGCGGAATCGGTGAGAAAGAGATCAGTCCAATTGAAATCAGTAGCATTGCTGATGGATTATTATGTCGTAGTGTCGTATTCGCACAGCTTGCGATGGAACACCCACACATTCTCCTCTTGGGTGCGTCTGTCCAATTCCGTCGCATTGACAAATTTTCATTCCTGATTGGGTCAGATGAGCCAACCAACCACTTGGACATGGCTTCTATAGATGCCCTGGCCTTAGCTATCAAGGAGTTTGAAGGCGCGTTGTGATCGTTTCCCACGACTTCCGTGCGTACCAGTCGCGCCCTGCCAACCTCATGTTCTTGACCTGTGTGAAATAGGTCTTATCTCGCAGGTAGCTGAGGAAACTATGGGAGGTAAAGGACAAGACGATCAAAAACCTCACCGTGAGGACATCACCATCGTCGATTACAAGAAAAATCTCGTCAAGCAGAGTAAGTATTCGCTGCCTCATTGCCTCAGCGGCCCGGTCGGAATATAATTAATTCAATTTTATACATCCACAGGTCAGGCTGCCCTCGAGAAAGCGAAGCTTATTAGCAAGAGTGCTCAGAAGGGAAAAACCTAAACGGAGATCTTCACTATTTTCCGGCGTTCGGCACGTATCCATATCACCAATTTTGTAGACCAGAGCGTGTCCTACTGCATGCCCACACCTTGCGTAGCCCCACCCATTCCCGGGATTTCATACATGTACTATCATGATCTTGGAAGGAGGGTTCACATGGTTAGCTGTGGATAATCGGTGGTTTGATCTGCTGATTGATGGCAACGCCGCTTCCGCGAGGCACGGCGAGAGATATCGATAACCGGTATGATGAGCAAGTCAGCCAGGAAGCGAGAGTAGCTGTGATCAAGACGGGCAAAGTGTGAATACTTCACTGATCGGAAATGATGGGGACTCGGGGCTCGCTGTGCATGTCAAATACTGAGTTGTGTTCCGACGACAAGAATTATGTACAGCAGGATGAGTCCCGCCTTGATCGTGCATAAAACTCCCGGATGGTCCACTGGTCCGCTGACCAAAGTTAAGTTATGCATATGAAATGGATACTTCTGGGGCAAAGGGGAACATCCTTATGCTTTCCATAGGTTTACCCTTGGTACACGGAGTTCCGACAGACCCCCGCGAACGGCTCGCCAATCAACCTGGGACAGAAGATTGTAAATGGCTGAACGTTGAGCCGTTGCAACGCCTTTTCCAGGAAATTACACAGGGTTAACTCTGTACCGGCGGCCCCTCAAGGGGAACTGTTTTGACGTCAGGATAAATCACCGGGTCAACGCTAGCCAATGTTGGGCAATGGTTAAGATGTAGCAAGCCTTGACAGCGAAAGGGCCGTTCCACCAACCGGGGGCTTACGTGAAGAGTTCCCAAGGACAAACTCGCAACATGTATATTTCCCTTTGTCGTATTCGGCGGGTGTTGTTGTATAGGAGATGATCTTGCTTCCTCGTAATTCGAATCTCTGACTCCACATATCAATCTGTGGAGCGGCGCACACCAGCCGCACGCTGTTCTATTTCATGGCGGCGCCCGAAGCGCCTTCAATTGGTACCGGAGCCACATATCCGCTCGCATCGCTAGGAACTAGACTTGCTCGATTGTCATGATCAGCATGGTGTTGCAACGGGGCCTATAATTTTGAAATTCTAATTCTCCTTGCCTACTGTTTGGTCCGCGGTTAAACCAAGCAAGATCACCGGCGGTCTCAGGCAAGTCTCCTTCTGCGATTATTCCAGTAAGCAGAATCCTGGCGCCGCCCGAGTATCATATGTAATGGATGCGCTAAGATTCTCCCGAGGGGATCCACCTGGTTAGGTATCACATATTTACTTGGTGCACTGGTGCGGAGGCGTGGGGACCAATCTTGACTAGGACCATCAGTCAATTGTGTAGCTGAGCATCTGAAGAGTTTATGGGCGACCAGCCTCTAGTTCGACGACAGATAACATTAGCGAAGCCTCGACACCAACACGGGGACGGATGTCCGTAACAAGATTTGGAACAATGGCATTTGAAATGAAGGAACCATGCTCTGGTTTTCGGGACCGCGAAGAACGAGGATGCCACCTTGGTTTCACAGGATTTATCCCCACCTATGTATCCAACAGAGAAAAGAGCCACAGGCACTAGACGTCATTCCAATCCATGGGTGATGTAAACACGCGGGCGTTCGTAACTCCCGGAACATAATTACATTTTTCACTGTCAGCGAAATCAGCCACATCGGCCAACTGCGAGGAAGAATCCTTATTCTAGAACACATCTCAACCGCAGAAGCCCAAGGTGCTGATAAGTCCCATTCTATGGTATTGCCTAAGAAGGGGTTACGGCTGGGGATAAGATCCGGGGTAAGAGTTGTGTTAGGTTGAGGGGGAAGCGGGCTGTTCCCTATCGATGGCGCATTCGGAGAGTAGTACTCTGAACTGGATTGAAATGGTCCGATTGTGAACCCCCGGAATACTGCTGGTGGGGGGCACCAGGATACTGCTGTTGTTGAGTACCAGGATATTGTTGTTGAGGAGCACCAAGATATTGTTGTTGAGGAGCACCACCGGATATTGTTGTTGAGGAGCACCACCAGGATATTGTTGTTGAGGAGCACCAGGATATTGTTGAGGAGCCCCTGGATACTGTGTTGAAGAGAGTATGGTTGACCTTGACCCACAAGGGGGCGGTTTGCTGCGGATACGCGTTGTATGGTTGCGGGGTTCCATTTGGAGAATAGCCATTCGCTGGCGGCATTCTGATATCCGGGATATTGGGGGTATTGCGGTGCTGGCTGTTGCGGGTATTGCGATTGCGTCATAGCTACCACAGGATTGTAGGGACCACTGTTAGCGGCGTCTCGAACCGAGATGGTCCAAATTCCTTTTCCGCGGATAGCACAGATGATGGCATACAGAACCAATACATCGTAGTAGAAGAACACTAGGAAGAGATCATCAATTTAGTCGTTGGCAGGAGTAAATAAGCCAACCAGCGAAGAAGTTGAGGAAAGAAAATGCCTCTACCGCAGTAACCTCGTAGCAGATCTGGTTGACGGAGGCTAAGGAGCAGTGAGCTGTATTTCTCCAGAGAAAAGAATTGTGACTTGCGATTGTTGAGAACACAACCCTCCGGGAAGAAGTAGGCCCTGTCGACAACAGTGTCCCCACGGTCGCGACCCACAAGACCCAGAGAACGACTAAGTTATGCAAGGTTCAGACGGAATAAACTCTCCGTTATCCAGCAAGTGTTTTGGCACGCACGAAACCAGACTATCTCAAAAATAACCATCGAAGTGAACACGCCGCGTCTAGCGTGTCCCAGAATAAAGCTATAGAACCAACGGCGTCAAGAAGAAGCAATGCCCGTGATGACCGCATCACTCACAACAATGGCAGGGTCACCGCAGTTACGCATGCTGAAGCAAGACCGAACGCCGCAAAGGATAGATAAGAATTTGTATTCCCACTGGTCAAGTATTCGAGATGTGCACAGATGCCGAGGACCACCACAGAAAACAAGGTTGCAAGTGCTGCAACGAAGACATTTATGTAAGTTAAAAAAAAAGAACAGCACTCAGATCCACACACGGCCACAACTCACCGAAAATGATAGCACGGATTAAAGGAATGATTGCCATTCTGCCCAAGGGGACACGAACGGGAAACTTGGGTATACGTTGAAAAGTTACAGTGACAGACGGAAAAACTAAATTAACTTCTGCTGCTTGGACTAAATACGTTGCACGTGGAATGTGGCAGTGAGTCAGCTGAAGCGGAGTTGCTTGGGCCAATGAACATTCTCCTGCAGCCGAGTAGGCATTGCTTGGCAGGCAACTGGCAGCTTGATGTGCATTGTTGTAAGGTTAGCGTGGGTGCGGGCGTTGACATAAGTAAAGCAACCGACAGAACGACGACGATCGCACTGGCGCAGCTTGGGATGCGGCTGTTCCAGTACCCACCAGTTGTGCAACTTTGTAAAATATCCTCCCGTCAGGCCTATGGCAAGGGCCTCTGACGTTGGGCTCCAAAGATCGCATTGCAGATATACAGAAAGGACTTGGGCCGGCGAGAACGTTTATTACGTAATAAACAAAGCATGGCTTCGCGACCCCCAGTCACTCCAAGTTGACCATGAAGCTGTTGACTTGATCCTCCAATCTTGTGTCTCAGACAAAATGGCGACCGCTCGATGATTCGTCTATGGTTGTCCTTGTTCATGTGTAAAAGCTGTTTTGAAGAGGACAGAGTACCTCGTCTAAACCCATATCAGCAAATCTTCACTTGGCATGTCTTTCATGTCGTGCGACTCGTGCTATCGAACTGAGCGTCTACGCAAACACATGTCGGACGTCCGGCGAGGGCAGCCAGTTATTAGATTCACTCTCACCTTTTCTGTTGTGACAACGAAAAATGAACACAGCATTTAAGATATGTCAAACAAGTGATGGGGCACATATACATTCATTCGCCACAATAGTGGATGCTGCATGTTCTTGCACGCCATTATGACTCGATCGGCGCGGTGATTCATTGACTTCAAGCCCTCAGTCAGTCATTTCGCCACTACCACTGATACATATATTCGACTTGACATGTGTAGCTTGGCGCGTCTCACACTGATCTCGGACTTTTTGACACGATAATTTTTAGGGTACCAATTATTTTCAGACATTGGCTGAAAGCCTTCATCCAGCTGTTTCCCCCGCCTTTCCAATTCCGCACGGCTCCGCTGTTGTGCTCTCGCAACACCGATTGTCAATCCGCGGCGGATTACTCGATATTTGTCCCTTTATTCGAGCGATTTCTGTTCTTCCTCGCAGTTACAGAGCATACGGTGCAAAATCGCAAGATCCGAGTCAGATATTGATGGACTGTATGTAATTCCTTGACGCTCCGACGGTGGCTAGCTGTGGCATCTGATGTTATTGATTTATGCCGCCTCTCCTTCTCAGAATCGACTTTCTTCCCCCACATGGCGTCGGGACCGAGACGCAGATTGTCCCTTTCAACCCACTCCAGATCTATTCTTCCTTTCGCCATGTGGAATTCTACCGACCGCCGTGACGACCCGCAAATTTACCGCCTGCCCCAGTGCAGGGCCCTTACTTCGGAGGTTTGAAAGGACCGCACTTCTTCCCAGGCTAATACCGCCCAATTTGGGTACTTACACTATTTCAGGGGTTGCTTCCTGCATTGCGCACGTGCCAAATTGTCCCTGGGTTTAGCACGTGTGTTACCAAGGACACTTTAAGGTTGGTCAGTCTTCGATATCAAGGGTCTTGCTGTGAGGGAACATAGACGCGGAGTTGATAACGTTGCGACTCGAAGGACAACAAACTTCCACCGCCCATTCGCCCGCAATCAGCCACGTCTACTTACTGTAAGCGTCGTCCTGCGTCATCCTTTATCATATCGCAGGTGCCTGAGGAGCGTGTGAGAAGCATCAATCACATGGCACGACCCACAACACCGTGAGATAACAAAGTATTCCGCATCTCAGCGCTCCAAAGCTTAGCCTCATTTCAGACACCTTATCATCACTAGCCCGCCAAAGGTTATTCTTATTTCCAGTATCAGGGGGGAACGAGAGGAAGGAGATAGCGCCTTCACCCACACTCACTTCCTATCAACGAAGTCCGCACAGAATTTCCAATTGGCCCCGCCATTTTGCGCCCTAGAATCAGCATGGATGGCGCATGGAAGAAGCACCACAGTCCATGCGTATCATAATACCTGCCCCCGGAACTTGCGAGCGAACCTCGTGTAAGCCCCTGTCCGAGTTGCACGAATATCCGAGAACCCCACATCTTCGCGTGCACAGCTTGTCTATCACGACACTGATCAACACAACGACCCTTGCATGCGACGTCGAAAGACCCTTCTTCGGCCCCGTCGATCTTGCCATTTCGATGTGGCCCTTGCGATGGGGTACCTGTCACATGCCATGGTTACAATTGTATGAATGTACGTAGAAAGAAAATTGATAGAAAGGCGTCAACCCTTCCCCACCGTAATCATGTAGATGGGGGATAGGCTCGAGTGAGCACATGGTTGGACATGGAAAACAAAGACAGTTAAGCGCCCAAAGGCGGTGTTTCCGGCTTGCCGGGAGAGACTTGTCCGTTTTGTCTGTCTGCATTATGTCGCTCATCATACGCCCGTAACGTATGTTACGACATGTATTGAATGTTGGATCCGGCAATAGTAGAGGAGGCTTATCACGACACCCAGACCTACCCAGACACGCCAAATACATGCAGTAGGCAGGTCCCCGTTGATACTAATACCAACCACTGAAAATGAGCGGACTGATGGGCGGACGCGATTGGCTACAGAGACGATCGGATTCATGAGTCAACTGCGGTGGAGAGATGGGAGTTACTAAAGGACACAAATTCCAATACATCGAACGTTGGAGAGTAAGTCAAGGCACAAACTAACTAGACAGCCGTCAAAAGAAACCCACCAAGCCAATCCAGATCAAAGCAGATATGCCGCCGCAATCTCATTAAAGGAAGTAATCTGCAAGAGGCCGCTTTGCTGGTATGGATCGCACGTCCTGTTTGACATAACCTTCAGAATCCACGTATTATATCACGAAACGAATGAAAGTGGTAAAAAGGGGAAAAACTTAAAAACTCGAAGGCTACCCAGCGATATGAAATATAGCTGTCAAGTGCTGCGCCACTGGCCGGCAAGCCGCGTAACACCGTTTGGAAGAAGCGAGGAAGAAATAGGTATTAAAAAAAGCGGCGACTGTGTCGCGGAAGACTAGAGAAAACCAAGACGAGCAGAACTTTAAAAAAACTGACCGACGGGATGAACTTACCGAAGGCGCATGCGAGAAAACTTTGTACTCTTGCGCGAGGTGTTCGTCCAGTTCGAGTATAGAGGCTACGTTTCCACACCTATTCATTTCAAATGAACACCGCCCGATTCAAGCCCAGGAAATTATTCAGTGAGCACTCCGAGAAGACACTCCCCTAATCCACGCAAACCCACCGATAACAATAATTCGGGGCACTCCAAACAGTCACGATTGTCCCATCAAACATGAGCTTGTACCCCTCCATAGCTAGCTGGTGCGCGCGCAATGAGGTCGATCGCATTGTGATGCGCAAATGTCTTGGTAATGTCCGACCCGAACAAAAAACCAGCACCCCGTGGTGATATTCCCCATCCCGATATTTCTAGTTTTGCAGACGCGTACAAGCGAGGGTCAGGCATCAGGGTCTAACGGGAAAGGGGACCCTACCGTCTGGATCAGACCACAGTAAGTCACACATCGGTCCGTCGTGCGGGACCTCCTGTTTTCGATCAATTGCTCGAATCTAGAATGCGATAGCCGATTAGCATGTTGCACGTCCAACCCACATTGCCCGTCTCCCGTTACCATCACCGATGGTCACAACATCCGCGACGCTTCACACCTCAAGTCTCAGGACCCGCAACCGCAAAAGAGAGAGAGAGAGAAAACCACATCCCGTACCGTCCACACACCTACTCACCTGATCGATCGATTGCAAGTTCGGGCTTAATCCACCATGCACACAAAACACCCTCCCGTCCACAATCGCAGCAAGTGCAAGATAATCAAACACCTCACAACACCATCTCCACACGTTTGTGCTCCCGTACTTGCGCACGCACTCGTCGTAAAATCCATACACCTGGGTGATCTGCCGCGATTCGTGGTTCCCACGGATTAGCGTGATGCGGTCAGGATAACGAACTTTGAGGGCGAGCAGTAAAAGGAAAGTTTCGACGCTGTAGAAACCACGGTCCACAAAGTCACCTGATGAGGTGACACAATAGGTTAATAAGCTGCCTCGTGATCCGATATCATGGGGCACAAGGCGTGCTAGTACAGACGACCGGACCGGGCTGACCTACCCATGAAGAGATAATTCGTCTCCGGACAAAACCCGCCTACTTTAAAGAGTTCCATGAGGTCATAAAACTGGCCGTGTATATCGCCACATATCTGCGCGCGTGTGAGGGAAGGGAAAGGGCGATAGAGATGACATTTGCGTGTGAACAAAGTTGTTGGTGCAGCGATGTAAGGAAAGTGTGAAGAAACTAGCGATGCTCACTGTCACGGGAGAATCCACGACTTGAACATTAGCCTCCTCGATTAGAATTTCGCGCGCTTTGAAGCATAGCCGCTTGACCTGTTCCTCGGAGATGGGTTCGCATCGTCAGTTGGTCGATTTGCCTGCGTTGCCGAGCGGAAGTTACCGCCGTCCGTCGTCGTTCATCGTGTTTGTGTTTGGAATCAAAAAATAAACCGGGGTTCCACGTTATTATTAGATGTTGGGTGGAACCGGAGGACCGCGGAATTCAGAAAGAGAAAATCACCAGGGTAGAGTTTTAGAGCCGTCATCGGAACGGCAGGATACATCACCGTTGAATAGGGAATTCATACATTCCGAGGGCACCGGACAATGAGGACGCACCGACACGGCACACAGCAGTGGCACCACGGGATGATTGAATATACGAACGGGATCGGCAAGTCGCGAGATGGCCGAACGTCGCATTTGAAGGCAACGAGGCATAGTCATCCCGAAGTCCGGACATGTCGGTGTCGATTGAAGTTAGTTGAGTTGAAATTTTAGTGTGGGCGTTTGCATGAAACAAAGAGTAGGCGGTTACGCCACACCGCGAAGGATGAAACCAATCCCGAGGGTTTGACAAGAAATGTCAGGTGTGTAATGGGGTGTGTGGTGTGCGGGTACGAGTGGATCCCCATGTATGTGTACGCAATTCGAGGCGATGTCGGACGAGCCGGAATTTAACAATGCGCATACGAGCAACACAGAGAGAAGCACGAGATGAGATGTGGGTGTAAAGGCATTGGTTAGCGTCGCCCTCTCTCCCTCACACACCCGGAAAAACCAAAATGCAAAGCACAAAGCATGTTGGTAAGACATACCTATCCAAATCGCTCTCACCCATCTTTCAATTTTTCTTTTTTCTCTAGAACCAGCGCCTATGGAAACGTGGGCGTTGCGCCGCTTTTGCTGTCCTACCTCGTTTTCAGTCAAAGTGGTGGCAGATAGACGCGTGAGTGCCATACAAAAGTGGATAGTAAGGACACTGTTGGATTATTTGAAGCTTTACCAGTCAGAAGCTTAATTATACCTTGATAAATCGAAACGAGGCTGACGGTCGCACTTGCTGAATCACTGAAGGAAGATGGGACACAGCGGAGCTGGCCGTCGTCGGTGGAACGGAGCGGTTCCACCGTTACCATCTTCGGAGTATCCTTCTCACGGTAACTTCCCCCCTATTTCCAGTTGAAGTGCAAAATGGATGTCTCCTGCCTGCCCTCGTTAAAAAAACGATGTTCATCACATTGCACACGACGGAAGGCTACTAAGTAGTCATGCAGGTAAATGTATTGGAGGATCGTCCGGCTAAGCCAGCCGAAGAACTCGTTTCAAATTCAGCATGATCCGGCGTGTTCAACGCCAATCCTCAGTGGGGCAAGAACTGACTTACTAGAGTTATTCCCGTCGAAACTCCTCGAGGAATAGGTCAACGTCAAGACGGGTCATCAGTCGTCAAGCAAGGCAGTGTGCTATTAACACGGTGAATAATACACGCCACGACACGATTTTGGAGCTGGGAAGCTCGAACCTGGACGCCTGGCAGCACTTGGCCGCAACAGGACAGGTCCCAAAGCACTCCGAAGCTTCTACCACGGAACTCGAAACAAATATCTATTACGAGCACAAGACCAGTGACGAACGTGCATCGTTGTCGTCGCATCGCCCTGCATCTAGAAGTTAGCGTGTGCATCGACCAGCATAATGTCATAATACGTGCCCAGTACATGATGGACGTGGATGGAGACGGCGTGCCTTGGAGCGTTGCTGTGGAAGCAGTGGAACATTGTATGGATGGAAAGAAGCAATATTGTATTGGAGGCATATGACCTCCACACCTCAAGCTGTGCAGTGATTTGTGAACTCCCCCAACAGCCGGATCTCAACCCAGTTCCAATTAACGGCCTACCAATCAGACTATCCCATATATCGACAATGGCCACGCCTTCACAACCCTTACTTTGACTCGGTATTGACCGGTGGTCGATTAATCCCTTTGGGCAATCTCACATGGTGAACGCGAAGAACCAAGCGTGTTTTGTTTTTCTATGAACAATACTGTACAGTATTGAGGTGAGACTATAGGGTACGTGTACTTGCAAAGGATACGTGGCGATGCAATTGGCTTGGTTTGCAACGGCGGCAGTAAAGGGGACAATTTTAATGATACAGCGGGGGGGTCGGTGGACACCAGAACAGACAGACAAAGACAGGTCAGATGAGCGATAGGAGGTGTGCAGGAAAAGCAGAAGCGGAGAGCGTCGAAGACTGGAAGCGGTGAGCCTAGAGTACAAATAACCGGCTCACATCGAAATTGAGAGAAAAAAAATAAAACGATGCGAAACATGAGGAAGAGGAAAGAGAAAAGCAAAGACGCATCTAATCTTTGAAAGTGCGGTAGTCGACGGTCTACGACCGCCCCCTGAGCAGCTCGGACTTCCATCCCTGCCCCATAGACAGTGGGGATGCGTGGTACGAATACCCACCGATAGACGAGTGGGCATGTGGATGATGATGAGACATCGTATACGCTGACGCTCCCAGAGTCGCCGAAGTAGACAAACTGGGAACCTGAATGTGCTGCGCCAAGTCCCATGTCACCCCTTACGACACGCTCATCCTGGATGGGCGCCAGAATGGGAGGCGGAGAATCGTATCTAGGGATTTTGTTGGGGGATTCCCATGGGATGATGGGTAGCATGATACGATGGTGGCAGGCCGATATGAGTAGAAGAACCGGGCATGTACCCGTTCGACATACCATCCAAGGAAGAATAAGACGTCGTAGTGTCGTGGTTGCCCTCACTGCGGTATGCCGAGTAGTTTGGTGGGGAGGGTTCAGACGCTTGGGAATGTGGGGAGACTGAAACAGAGTGGGAAGAATCTGGTGAGGGCGTGCTGTAGTGTACTGGATAGGATTGTGGGTGGGACAAGTGGGAAATAGATAAGCGAGACGAATGGGAAGGCACGTGCGCTGAGGAGGGTGGCGAGTGGTCGTGCATACTGTCCATCGACGACTGATGCAGAGCGGATTGGAGGCGAGCTGTAGACGGTTTCTCATCGTAATATGAGTAGCTATGATCCTGTACGGGGCCCCTGTACTAGGTGCGTGATATCCATACCCGGATGAATGGGCGGGCTCGAAGCTTGGAGGACTATCAGCGAAGTGGGTTTGCAATGGAGAATGTTGAGCGACGTGTCCATTGGAGAGAGACTGGGAATGTGAAGGTATGATTGGATACGAATTCTCCAAGGGTGTCGAGGATCGGCTGGACACGCTGCCGGATTGAATTGTATCTGGATATATGGGGTATGCAGGGACGAGTGCGGGAGGGGAATCCGGTGGAGGAGGGATGGCGTGCTCCAGTGGAGGAGGGGTGGTAAGACCATCGTGTGAGGAGCGGTCCGACATGGTCAAGAGACCACTCGAGCGGCTGCGGCCGGTTGCGGCACCGACCGCACGAGCGATTGCAGCCCGGGTAGCAGAACTGGAGCTCCTTCTCGATCCCGGAGACAAGTGGATACGATAACTACATGGAATATACAGCTCAGCACAGGAAACAGCAAGAGAGAAACAAAGAGGCACGCCATCGGGGGAGTAAGATAAATAGGACGGACACTCACTGTTGTTGGAGGTTGTCTTGTCTAGAGCATCTGGTCTCGCAACCAGGGAAGGGACATTTGTGGTTGCGCTCACCGGTGTGCACGCGGATGTGGCGCGCTAGGTGGCCGCTGGTAGTGAAACCACGGTCGCAAGTTTGACAAACATGTTTTTTCTTGGCGACCGAGTGAGATACCAGGTTTTGTGGCGAGGGATGAGGAAGCGACCCTGGCGCGGTAGGGGACTGTGGGGATACGGACGAGGGGCTCATGTCGGAGTGATGACGAGGCATGAACTTGTTATGCAGGGACGCGGACGGACAGACCGAGGAAGGAGGCACTGATACTGGGCTGGAGCCAGCGTTGGACTGTCCTCCTTTATGAATGAAAACGTCTACAGTACCTGCGAGGCAGTGAGGCCGAAAAAATAATATACGTAATTGCATCTGTTACGGAAGAAAAAATATACATTTAAACCCATTTCATACTTGATATGGAGCTTTTTTTACAATCTCAGATCTTCCAATTGGGGTCTAGCAGAGTTTTGGCTTTGAATCTGGATCTGGATCTGCCGCGGAACTTGCCGGTATGCTTCTCCGCAGGTTGGTTGGCATACGGAGGCTTTTCCCCCGAAACCGGACTCATGGGTACGTCTGCCCGTCGGTACCTAGTGGCGACGATTTGCATCGACCGTGCTCAAATCTCTTGCACACCAGTTACTACAGCGCAGTGCTTTGAGCCCATCCTGAATAACAGTGTCAAGGTTGAGTTCAACGCATGACACGTGCAATACCATCTTACTCGTCCACGTGACTTGGCCTGATCGACAAAACAACCATTCCATTCAAATCCCCCCAAACCGTAGTGGCGGACGCGCCGCAAGGCTGTCTGTGGACTCACCTCAGTATACTTTTCCCACAATTCAATTCAATTGCCAACTGGACCAACCAGGCACCCCCCTTCCCGTTTTCGGGACCGTCACCAGTAGTAGACACCCACACTAACACACACCTTCTGATCGAACTCATCCACTAATCCACTCTGCCAACCGCTAATAGAGAGATCTACCTAGACACCTCCATGGATACACTCCCCACTACATACTATTTCCCCGTGCAATGCATCCCTCCGGTATTATTCCTCCGCTCTTCTAAACGGTTGCCCCTGCCCACCTTTCTTCTCGAGCGCATCACGTATACGCACTTGTCGCACCCCACTGCATCATAACCATCTAGTCATCGGCGCAGATCGCCGTCAGTCGCCACGTCGCTCGCAGGCTCCCGTCGTCGTTGCTCCCAAGAACAGTAAACAATCAACAACAAATGAATAAGGAATAAAAATAAAAAAACATCCATTCCTCCCAATTCAGTTCTAGTTCGTCGTGATGGTATCAACTCTCACGCGTACCGGCAGTTCTCTTCCCACGTCTACCCCTCCCCCCTCGATCATATCTTAGAAATCCTCCTGTATGCTGACCATATGTACACACGCTTGTGCGTCTGTGCTCGAACTCAATCAATCTTCCATCGTCCTCGATTACTTCCACCTACACACGGTCGTTGTGTAGGTGTGATTGCTCATCCAGCCATCCAATTGATGATCGACGCAAAGCTCAATCTAGACCCCTCCCTCCCTCCGTCCTCGCCAATGCCTCCTGTCCGCGGCAATCCCAAGTCCGCCACGATGAACTCAGTCTAGCCCAACGTGCACACCATCGGCCATGCTTGAACCACTCAGTGGCACCGGCACGAACGGATCAGTTATCCGTGTTTGCCGTCCCCCTCATTAGCCGTAACAGCATTTCACGTGCAGCTTTGGTGAAACAGGTTTGGACACGCTTTCACCCTCTTTCATATACATATCCTATGGCTCCCAACTCCATAGGATCAGATTCGGAGATCTTACATGTCAGATGTATACGTACATGATCCTGTATAACATACGCATGTATCCATCTCATCGCGTGGTTGGTCCTTTTTCTATTTTCTGCTACTTCGACTCCCACCGACCGCCACGCCACCCGGAAGGTGAAAACAATGTGACAGTTAGCGTTGTGCTAGTGTCAATCCTTCCAAATCCACTGCGAAATAACAAGAAATACCACGCGCTCCACGATATGTGTACCTCGCGCTGTTACCGATCCACGTTCGTGGTACATAACACAGATAGTAACCTGTAGTAACATGTCACCCTGATATTGCTTAGCGACGAATATATACAGTCTTGGCTAGCTGAACATGGAATGACAGGTCGCAAGGATGTCGGTTATGTATTTGAGCCAGTGCGTGAGGAACAATCTAAAGATATGATGTGGGCCACTGGGCCTCGATTATCAGCGCAAGGACCTGGTTGGTCACAAGCCAACAGTTGAATGATCGCTCACACTTCCAAGTCAAACAGGTTACGTCGCAGTACGTACAGGATCCCATCAGAGCAGCCCTGAAAAAGTCAAACTAATGGGACCTAAAATCCCCGGTTCCTCTGGAGGGTGTCAATCGTTCCTTCATCGTTTCGATTTCGGTATCCTTTCGTCCAGAGGGGCTAATCACGCATCTGTCAAGTGGTGGTGTGTCAAAATGGTCGTAAAGTCACCAGACTGTCAGCAAAAAGATAACTTAGCTCTGGCCAGAGCGGTACTACGTGCCGTGCCTTGAACTTACTGTACTAGGAAGGAACGAGCCACCGGAGGTCATGGGCGTCAAAATTCAGATATGTACATATGCACCTGGTGGTCGGTGGCATCGGCATCACGCATGCAAGCGAGTAGGTGGTTGGTCCAAATCCTAGCCTCGACTCTCGACCATTACCACTGCCAACTCGCGACCACCACGATGCCCGATCGGGACGGCCACCCAATCACATAGTCGTCTGACCCGAACAACAAAGATGATCATTCGACCCCTATCAGGTGAGCTATATGGCCGGACAAACGAGGTCAGTGTACCCACTGTAGAAGTTCGCAGCCCACGTGTACATGTGGGCCAAGCCTATTATTAGGAATATATGTATTGTGAGCTGCTCAGATGACCTCCCTTACAAGGCTTCACGTTCTCTCCATAAAGCATCCCTTCTCACAAAGCACTCTATCTGGATTGTGGGGGCCCTTTGTTCGGAAATAGGGACCGGATCTACCCGGTAAACGTCTTTACCGCAACAATGGACTAAACGTTGCACCATCGAAGAGTGGCAACGCTTTAGGGTATTGGGCAACAGCGAGATGAGGTCGTCATGGGTATGCATGGGCCGAGAGCATGGCGTGCATTTTTCTCTGTGCGCCAAGATACACATCGATCGGCGGTGCGAGTCGGACCTGTCCTTTCCACGGTAATCTTGCTCCATGTTTGATAGGGACTATGAGTCCGACCTCTAGATTGAACATGAACACACCCTTATAGCCTCGCGGGTCCCGTGCGTATGATCGTCCAATGGCGTCACCTACACCACACCATCATGGCGCAGCTACATCAGAGTAATCAAAGGCGATCAGCCCTCCCTAGCATCTCGGCAGCCATCGAGAACTCGGCCCATCGGATCCGATATTAGTAACTCTGCACAAATGCATGCTTAATGGTGACATGACTGCTGTGTCCGAGTGGCAGAGAAAACACCAAATGAAAGGCGGTCTCTATCCGAGCGAATGGTAACGTCGTTCGATCATGCGACCTAGATGGCAGATGCGCGGCCAGAGCTACAGGGTTTGGTGGGCTCGATCCTCGGATGGTGAGCACTGAGGCCGCATCACTGAATGGTCCACAGCTGTGCAGTGCAGTCTGCTGTTGGCTTTGCTAAGCGCGGGTAGCAACTTGAATAACGTATGTTTTACCCACCTGCACCATTGACGTTACAACATCGTTTGTTCGGACGCGACTGGTGAGTACATCATGATAGACTTCACCCCCTCTGACAAAGCGTATCTTGGAGTTTAGTGTCATCCTTACGGATGCCAAAGTTTGGCAGGTACCTAGAAAACTCCGGTGGCCTTGGCTTTCCCCACGAACATTGCCTAAATTTCGCGCCTTGGAAGTTGGATTCCCTTGCCTGTTACGCTGGCTGTGGTTGCCAAATACGAGTTACGGGTTTTAGATGTGTACTTTTGAACTTGAAAGACAACGTGTAGAACGTAATAATACTCTAAGGAGTGCCTGTTTACTTATCGAGCCAAACGAAGTCATAACTGCGCCGTCTTCACGGTAGAATTTGGTCCGATCGGTTTAGCACGTGTTTGGTTGAATTTGGGTTTTCCAGCTGGGGTGCTGTGGATACAGTGGTACGCTAGTACACGCCCATCCAAGATGAAACTGTCCTGCAGTCACTCTGCGTTCTGTCAGCGGTGGGAATCTCTGCGATTACTAGGCGAGTCTTCGTAGACGCGTGACGGCGCGTCAGCGGCGTTGCTAGGTACGAAGGCGCGCTAAGCTCTGTACGTTCACTGTACTTGAGTACATAGACCATGTGTGTGAAATGCGTACGTACAGGTTAGGTCAGAGGCTTTTAAGGTCAGGTTCAGGGACGGCGCCGGTGCTTCAGTCGTTACGGATGTCAGCAATTGATCACTGAGACTGGGTACTTACAGGAGGCTATTGTGAGACACTTACTTTCGGTTCTTGCATACGACTTGCTAACTGCTTCGGTATCTATCTGCGTAGGTTAGTGGATGTGCGCGTAGGAACTGGCGCCCGCGACGATGCCATCAAATGATGGGGGTAAACTCTATTGACATGGGATTCGCCCCCCAAGTTCGCAGCTCCAGTCAGAATGATAAAATCACAAGAAGTACAAGCATGAAGGCGTTGTCGTGGTGATGACGCAGACTTTCAGTACACCTGCCCCTCGGTAGTTTCCCCATGATTTTTTTTTTCTCTTCTCGAATCGGGTTCCGATCCGCTCTCCGAGGCGTCTACGAGATAGCGGGATGGCATCTGCCCTAATAGGCAGAGAACCAAGATGCGGCACACACCGTCGTGGGATCCCACGATACTAGTGAACGGTAAACGAGTAGAAGGGCCGAGAATTTGTAGTGTCGTGTAACTGACTATGGCATTGGCGTGTCAAAGCCTGGGCACGACCTCGAGCAGAGTCGTAAGGACACAGCCGATCCCCACGGGTTGCTGCATAGAATATACCAAAAGAACGTCCACTTACATCTTTCGACAAGTCTTTCCATTGTGGCATGTAAAGTACTTACCGAGCCACTCGGGTGACGAGACTATATCCGATAACCCAAAGCCAAGCGCTACGCACTATGTACGCACCTGCAGCTGTGATGGCATGCCTGCGTTAGAAGTTCAGTAACGGTAATAAGGCTGTGCAGACTCGCCACGACGTACGAAGACTTAGGGTGGAAGAGAAAACGCAAAGAGAGTGTGAGAGATCCATACCCGCCATATCTCCATAGATTCGGGGTGCAGCAGGCTAAGTTCGTCAGTGTTGTTACAACTATCCCATCTCGCAAACGGCGGCCGACAGTGTGGCATTACAAGACCGACGCCACGTTTCTTGACACTATGTATGACAGACTGAGAACTGTACTTACCGTATCCATACATCATACGTTGGAGCTTGGGGCCATATTGTGAGGTGTGGAGTAATAATGGAGCGTCGAGTGTTCGTTTGCTGCCTAAGGTGGCATTGGGTTTTGCAGCTGCAAAAAAATAAAATAAAATAATTGAAAAGCTGGGGCCTGGAATGAAGAGCGCAGAGGTAGCGGCACATCATCTTTCTGCTGATTAACTGGTGACAGTGGCTTGGCGCCCCGCAGTACTGATGCCATTAGACACGAAGGTACAGTGATGGATGGCGTCGGACGAGGTGATATCGAAAGTTCACTGAGAATGTTCTCAAATCAAACAAGAACAAAGCAGCCGAGGGGCGCATCCATAACCCGAGCCGCGGTTAAGCTCAAAAAGTCCCGCAGGGCTGGGCGTGCATCGCCCCCATCGTCGATACCTAACACTAGTGATGTCTAACACCAGCTAACACCGCACGCGGGGCGAATGTTCTGCCCCGAGCACATGGGCATGCCCGAGGATCCGAAATGAGTAAAGCCAGCGCTCCACCAAACGCGAAACCGCGAGGACTCCGATCCCGGTGGACTTGGACCTACAAGTACGTGATGGGTGCATCGATGATACTTACCCTTACTTACCCCCAACTGTACGTGATGAAGTTAATGTAGTGCAAGCTGAACCGGCTGATCCAGAAGGCTTCTAGTTATCTTCTATGTCCTGTCCTAAGATACCTCTGTTATTCCTGCATTTCGGGGCTGACTCAGCCGTTACGGTTCGGCGACGCCTCCCCGCAGCACCGTAAATTCAAGTGAGTCCAGAGGGGATACCGACTGATCGCACCCTCCCTCTTTCCCGTGGATATGTCAATGGTACTTGTCGAGTTAGGTTTTCTCCTGCCCCATGCGGCTTTACCGTAATGTACATTCAAATTCAAACTTTTTGCCATCCGAATCATCGTGTGGTGTACTAACGACTGAAAAGCTTCCGTCGCTTGTAATTACCAACAGTGACCATGTGGTTGATTTTCTCGCTGGCAAAGACAAAGTATGGATCTCCTGATTTAGTGGGTGATGGGGGGATTTTTGATCAGATGGAAGTAAAAATGATCAATTGATGATGATGATATGATGACACCGACGGCGGATTCCATTAACAGAACAAAGCGCTTTAGAATTTACAATACCTTACTCGAAGCTTACATAAACCACAGCCCCTCTCCTAACCCAGATGTTTGGTAGGTGCATGGCTTAAAAACTTGTCCGCTCTAAGTACGTCGTATCCGTGAGAGCGCGGGATTAGACGAGCCCCGTTCACTGCCCTGTTTCTCTCCTTCAAGCTTATTTTCACAGGGACGATTTAACCTACTAGAATGTTCGTAACGAAGGATGTCGATATTGGTAGGGCCAAAGTGTTGAGGGAGGAGGTTACAAGAATGGGAACGGTCAGACATAACCCCTAAGACCACATCGTGTGTTCCGGCGACACGACGTAGATCTGTATTTCTAGACTCATACCATCATCGTGCCAGCCCAGATTGGTTTGGCGGCGGATCCCACGTCACGGTAAGTATTCTAGAGTTTGCGGATCGCAACAAAATTTTTTACAGCTGTTACAGCAATCCCGGTGCTAGAGGCGGTGGGGCAACAAGCTATTCATATCCATGGGTGCTGTCTCGGCATTCCAAAGAAGGTTTGGGAACTGGGTTAGGCGCGGGTAATCGGGCGGAAGCTCGGAGACGTGCTAACCATCGTCATTCGAAACGTTGAACGTGCGAGATAGGTCCACACGCTGGCCGGGGCCCTATCAGAGTGGAGTGACATATGTGGCGCACTCACATCTGTTAAACTTGGCGCACAGGTACTACATTTCGCCCCTGCCGTGCCGAGGGTGGCTACGCCAATCGTTTAGTACGGATTTGGCAGAACGAACTCACAGCGAACTTGAAGAGTCCCATGGCTTGCCAGCGGGGACTGTGAGAACGCATTCTTGAAGTAGACCTTCCGCCGAGAAGACTATAATCCCGGAGTTCCCGGGAGCTCGATTAGGTTTGCCTTCGCCAGCATGCAGTCAGGGAGGCAGGACCTGTGGAAGTGGCACGTCCCGGACATGGTATGTATATAGTATCCGGATTAGTGGTAACTGTTGCGAGTTAGATAGTGATAGAGGGACGGTCAGAGGGTTATGTGCTCTCCGTGATAGTGCACAGCAATGAGTTAAGTTCGCATATCATGACCATGTGTTTCGAATACAATTATAAGGGGCCGTTACATGAGGATTGTGCGATAAGTAATAGACAAGGAGGAAGGTGCGGAAATCGTGGTATCATCGTATCAGCTCCCAATCGGCTTCCCCACCTCAAAAGCCGTTGGTCCAAGCGTGCGGGGCTTCATGTTTTGCATTACGATGCCAGTCTCCTCCCAGCCTCAAGCCTACCATACGGATACGGCCATCCATACACGACATAGACATATGCTGTTTTTTTTTAGAATAACCGGACAGGTTTGCCCATCGTGCTCTTGATGTGGAGCGACTTGACGTTCTGCCAGTTCTTCTTGAGCAGGGAGACCAAGAAGTTAATGCCTGGGTGGTGTGAGAACGCCGCAGTAAGGGAGCAAGATAAGAGTTGGCACGCACTCAACATGACATTGCCCAACACTTGGTCGTCCGTCATCTGGACGTGGCCGACTGCCACACCTAAGCACAGCACCTTCTTGAGTTGGAATTTGATCGTGGAACGGACTTCGACAAGCTTGTTAGAGAGATCCTCGGAGTGAGATACGGGGGTAGGGAACTTTCCGGCTGGGTGTAATCGTGAATGAAGAATATTTAGCAACGTTAGAAAGGGTCACGGGTACCTTTTGAAAGACCAGGACCAAGGAGACGAGGGATCTGCTTGATAAGGGCTTCGGATGCTAAGAAAGCATCGTATTTCTTCGCTAGTTTCTTGACAAGCTTCTTGTTCTTGTTGAGTCTGGTAAACTGGTTAGCGGTGGATCACATTGCTACTTTCCCAACACGTACTTCTTCAAGTCGTCGACGGACATGTACTCGAGGTCAATTTGCTTTGCACGGTCGATGTCATTGACATCGGCAAGAATGCAGATGGACATGCGTGGACGGGGGACGTTGGGGAGTCTGTGCGATACGGTCAGGGAAACATTAGAAACAAAAGTTGCGGTTTTGCTAACTTGACGGTGCCAGAGAAACGCTTGTCTCTCTGGGGGTCATAGTTTTTGAGACCGATCTGAAGCTCGATTGTTTCCACAAAGTTACGCTTCTTCTCGCCATTGGCTTCCGCCAGGATTTCCTTGACGGAGCTCCGCACGCTTGACACTGAGAGCTTACCGCTGACACCAGTTCTCAGTCAGTAACGGGCTTGAGTTAAACGGGACGCTGTACCTCATGCTTTACTTTGTCGGTCGGTATGGGGAGGGGGATTGATGAGAAATTTAAGGTTCAGTGTGGCGGACATACGATATACAGCGTGACATGACTAATCGACGTCACGCACCGCCATGATCACATGACTCTGTCACGCTTGCCCTGGTCTTTGAAGGGTGTCCGCCGTCGCTGGCGGGTGGACGACATGCCAGTGCTGTCGTTGTGATACACCGACTGTCCATAGACCTTACGGTTGTATTTTCTGTACATCTTGTCTGTTGCATTGTTACTGGTTTATAAGGTCAGTGTGTTTTGTCGCTTATTTTACCCCCTACTAATCGGCAGACCCACCGCTCCTCAGATAGCCGAGTATGTCCCACCCGTGGCATGGCGAAGACCCGGGCCCATCAGTGCCAATGTAAGTTTCACTCTTACGCTTATTGAAGTTGATATAACACCCCCTCCCCCCTAGGCCTCAGCCTGATACCCCAGAGTCTGACCTTGGATCGGATTCACCGAGGACAGCGCTTCTCTCCCTCCCTGAGGACCATGACTTACCGAGGCAGCATGTTCGCGGCCCAAGTCAAAAGTTTCGCAAGCGACGCGAACGCGTACATTCTTCTGAGACTCCGCGCGAGCTTCTTCGTCTCTTAATTAATGAGGAATATGAAAGCCGGCAGACACGCAAAGTCCTCTACACTGTATTCACTCGACTCGAACAGGAAACCCAGCGTGCGCTAGATGCACAAAGGCGTTTAGAGGCATCACTCGCGCGGGCCAGGTCTATCGACAATGCGCGGGTTCGGCTCAGCAAGATGCTGCCCGCTCAAAGGAAGAACTGAGGTTGTATAAGATACAGTTCGAGAACGCACAGGAGGAGATTTTGCGTGCGCAGCAAGTAGTTCGTGCCGTAGAGGCTCAACGTGATGAAGCCGAGGAGCTTGCAGCATCCGCACGCTCGAAGGCACGGCGCTTACGTCAGGAGCGGCTTATCGACCTTGCTCGTGAAGAAGGTCGGAGGCTAGGTTTCGAGGAAGGTATTCGTCGTGGCCGGAAGATAAGGTATAGAGAAGACCGCGCCGTGGGTATTGATGATGGCCGCCTCCAGATGGAGGATGTTGCTGCCGACACAGTTGATAGGCTTCTTGCAGCTCGCGATGAGTTCGAGGAGGAAAGCGAGCCAAACGACCCACCTCCGCATAGAGAAGTTCACCCACCCCCAGACCTTGATAGAGCTCAGACCCCCACATTGGAACAGCGTCCTGGCGGCTCACGCAGACGTCGCAATCCAGAGCCAGAAATAGTGCGGCCCATTCCGCATGTTTCCCAACCTATCGTGATTCCTGCCTCACCGGTAGAACCACCGCCGGGCGCAGTCACGTCTGTACCTTCGGTTACCTCTGTTCCAAGCAATCCGTCACGTCCTCCCTCGTCGTTTTCCCCGTGCACCATCCATCCCTGACGGGTATATTCCTACTGCTAACCCGGATTCAGGCATTGTTCTCCCCCCTCCCCACGAACTACAACGTAACATTCCCTCTCCAACGCCATCTCAGCGAACAATGGTACCGGGTCCCGAGAATGAGGGTATCAAGAGGAGAGATTTTGCCTATGAATCATATCGGCGCCAGCAGCGGCGGTCGTCTATTGACTCAATGACCTCTACCAAGCTCTCTGCGTCCACTATATCTCAGCTTGGCGACCTTGTAGGGTTGCCTGGTTCTACTGCCGTCCCTCAGCGGCGAAATAGACGTGATCGTGATCGTGATCGCAGCCAGGGGTTGGATGTCATCCACGAGGTTTCTAGCAGTTATTCGATGGATTTCACTCCATCCGGGGCAGGTCCATCACACAGCGGGGGACAATCCCACAGGGGTGATCGAGAAGCTGTCGATAGCGAGGCAACACTGCGGCGACAAGACGGTCGGAAGTTGAAACAGCAATTCGCTGACGAGCTTCGCTATTCAGATCCGACAGCAGTCGAAGAATGGAGACGTCAAGGAGCCAATGTTCGTATCTACCGTTTGAATTGTATTATAAATGTTTCAATTGCTGATATGTCGTGTGCCATCTTAGGTCCAATCACAGGCGTCCAGCAGTACGTTGAATAGGCACCGACCCTCTCAAGTGACAATACCTGCACCGCTTTCGCCTTTACAAACCCCACAACCTGTGAATCAGCGAGGGCCTCCACCAAACGTTCAACCCCATTTTCAGGGGGCCCCGTCTCCTTACTACAGCGAAGCAGGACAACGTCGTTTATCCTCGGATAGTTCCGTACCCGAGATCAACATTGAACCCCCGGTAAGAACATTCTAGTCCTTTTCATCCGCCCTATCTGCGAGCTGATTCACTTCTGGTTTGACTGGCGCTTCTTTCCGTGTTTGTCTCTTCGCTACGTGTTGTTCCTCGAAAAAATTGTAATTACTATTCAAACGAATAGTCGGGTCCCTCGTCGGATGCACCGTCACGCGGAACCGCCGGCCGTAACCAGATGTCAGGTTTCCTAAGTCCTGACCACGCCAATATACCTCTGCCCATTCCCCCGCCTGCGGGGTACCAGGAACATCAGCGGAGACCATCGTCTCCTGCCTCCTTAGCCCCGACCGTTCCGAACTCACCAGTAGTACCTATCTTAGACCCTGGTCAGGCGTTCAACGGGTTGCCGGGTGGACAGCTTCCTACCCGTTACGCCCCCACGAGACCGAGCGTTAATAACGCTGGCGATGGACCTGTGATTCCACAGAACTTGCGTGCGGCTCCTCAGCGATACTCTCAGACACCGTCTGCGTTGTCGCAACCTGGGGAAAGAGAGAGACAAAGGGAGAGCACTAGGAACCAGTATGCGCCACCAGAACGTGAAAGAGAAAGGGATCGGCGCCAGAGGACATTCTCTTACCCAACGTCGCCAACACCTGCTGGGTTGGCATACCCTGCTCCGCCGATCTCGCGCGAATCCGCCGGGCCGGGGAGTCCCTCCCAATCTACACTGGACGAGCGACGACGGAGCGCAGCTGGGATGACCCCCCGCCATACCCCCACGCCCGGTCCAAGCTCTACTGGGCGATACAGTGTGCCACCTGAGGCCGCTGCTGCTGGTGGACCAGGCAAGCGGTACAGCATTCCCGGCGAAGCGACGAGCAATGCTAGCTCAACCACCACCACACGATACGCGGTACCGGGACAAACATCTTCTCAAGGCTCACAGTCTCGAGGCGGGTATGGGCGATACGATCCCCGCTTGTACAATGATCCCGCGAATTTTAGCAGAGACTCCTTGGATACGGTGACAGGTACGAATACAGCCACGAACGCGGGGCGTGGAGGAAGGATACCCGGCTCCCCGACACGTGCATATGACAGGTTGCGGTAACTAGAGATGAGTGTAGTTTCCATTCGTAGGATTTGACCTCGTTATGTATTGGGAAGACGTTGGAATGTGTCAGGCCCCCGGATGGATGGGGGTTCAGCTGGTGTCGCATTCATCTAGTCTCCTTAGCTAGATTTCTGTAGATCTATACCCGAACATTACATAAGTAACTGGAGCGTGTTCGAACTCATTGTCCAATAACTCATCCCCAAAAAATGACCCATCAGTTGTTTGTTTAACTACTTATTGTTATGATAGGCAGAGAGCATAAAAGAACAACCCAGAGGTCCTCGACACTGTTGAACCAGCACACCTGTGGCAGAGTGACAGAGGGACAGAGGGGGAGCAACGTACATTCAGAGTTTATGTGAAGCATAAATTGCCCCATTTGAGCTTGTTTGCAGGCTGCGGGTGGCCAGTGCGGAACTGACCAGCCACCCTGGATCTTGGGCCGCCAAGCTCATCTTTCGGAGCAGCTGAAGCTGCTCAAGCAGTTTGAACACTCAGACCTCGAGATTCCTGATGTCCAACAGCACTGGAAGCAGGACCGCGAGACCAGAATTACTGCCCGCCTTCTGGACACCATTGCAGTTGCATTGACGACCGGCAAGCCTGGAGAGGTGTTCGCTGCGACATTCGTGGTCTCAGGCTTGTCTTAGCAAAGAATGAGGATGTCA
Organism: Pisolithus tinctorius; assembly: GCA_024663395.1. Lineage (NCBI taxonomy): Eukaryota > Fungi > Basidiomycota > Agaricomycetes > Boletales > Pisolithaceae > Pisolithus > Pisolithus tinctorius. Next base: position 3,646,801 of record JANFAH010000004.1, read on the forward strand.
CCGATGAAGACGATCGGGCTGTCCGTGAGTTCTTCCAGGCGATCATCGCTCCCGAGATTCCAGAGGCATACGATGTTCTGCCTTTCCTGTTTTCTCGTTGCGCGGAGAACATCGCGAAGCGGATCGAGATGATGGTTAGAGTCGTTTTCGGATTCTCGTGTGTCCTCGACGAAGCCTATAGGGACTACTACCCCTCAGCATCCATCGAGCCTGAAGAGCTTCCTCACTCTACGGCTTACCGCAACACCAAGTATAGTGGCTATCTACTCCCATCTCTACAAACAGTGCTTCGTGATCTTCTAACGGATATCATGAGGCTCGTTCAAAAATTCAACTTGCAAAATCTCTCAGCGATGCCAAACCTCTATGTCGTCTTCGCACGACTTGTGGTCACCGCTGCCACGTTCAATAGTTCCCATTTTCTACGTCGGCTCACTGACTTCCCCAGTTCCATGAATTTCGACTGGAGCTCGAAAACGGGGCCGCTGAAACTCCATCTCGCTGAGGTGCTTCAGTATACTCTTGGTGTCGACAAGCTGATCAAGCATGCAAAGCTCCATTTCCCGAATGGCATTGAGCATCGTTGGGTCGACGCTTTTCACGGCATTGGCAAGACTATGCTTAATCTGGACGACGGCTACGCGAAGCCCATATCACGGGCACTTGGTTGCGGTGACGTCTCAGAGGAAACTTTAGCCAAGTTGTGCAGAAAGTTCCCAAACATGGGGGAAATGCGGCGCAGGAGTCGTTGCGTCTCGATTCGGCTACACGCGGAAATTCGCATCCTGCTTTATCTCAGTAACCCGGTCGATGCTTCGGATCATTACCAGCAAAAGCCTAGCGGATGTAGCGAACAGACTTGCTTATGCTGCACTTTGTGGATCCGGGCATACAATCAGGAATTCGGGACAAATTGGTTGGCATCTGCGTCCAATGGCAAGCTTTGTGCCACTTGGGCTTTGCCAGGTTGTTCATTCGCACATGCTTCGGAGAAAGGCGGGAGGAGTGTTATTGATGAAGCTGTCGTGGAAGGAATAGAGGAGCGCCTTACTCGCACCCTTCAATCGCTGTTATCAGAAGAATGTGAGTCGAGTGATTCGGACAGTGATTGGGGTTTGGAATGTGAGTACGTGATGTCAGACGAAATGAAAGCTCTGGTTGCCAAGTCATCAGGATGCTAGAAAAAAGAGTTCAGGTGTAGTATCTGTACCAAATGCAAATGCAAATGCAATACACAGTGAAGCAGTCTTGACGACAACCACGAATATGGTGTCGAGGGTCTCCGGGCTCTTGTTTTATGCTCTCCGCCTATTGCAACAATAAGTGGTTGAGCAAACATTTTACAGGATGTTTTTTGGAGATGACCGGTGGAGCAATAGACAACTTGGGCTGGTGGAGTACGCTCCGGTTACTTAAAGTTCTGGTATAGATCTACGCGAGCTTGCTAAGGAGACCACGTAAAAACAACCCCATTCTTTCCAGTTGAACTATCCGTCTGGGTGCCTGACACATTCCAACGTCATCCAGAACATAACGTACACAAAACTTCCGAGTGAAATCTACACTCTGTCGGGGAGCCGGGTATCCTTCCTCCCCTCGCATTCGTAGCCGTATTCGCACCTGTCACCATATCCAAGGATTCTCTACTAACATTCGCCGAATCATTGTACAAGCGCATGTTGTATCACGTATATCCACCGCGAGACTGCGAGCCTTACGAGGATGTTTGTTCCGGTACGGCATATCGTGTGATGGTGGTTGAGCTGGCATTGCTCGTCGCTTCGCCGGGAATGCTGTATTGCTTGCTAAGTTCAACAGGAGCTTCGGCCTCGGGGTGCGTGGCGGAGTGTCATCCCAGCTGCGCTCCGGCGCCGTTCATCCAGTGTAGATTAGGAGGAATTCGCTGGCCAGGCAGATGTGCACGAGACCGAAGAATAAGTCCTGGAGCGCCGATCCCTTTCTCTCTCACGTCCGTGTTCCGGCAGTGCATACCAGTTCCTTGTGCTCTCCTTTTCACTCTCTTTCTTGGTCGACAGGCTGCAACATCGCAAACGTGCACAAAGAATATCACTGAGGAGCCGCCTGTGATTCCGTGGAATCACAGGTCTGTCGCCAGCGTTACTACCGATCGATCTCGTGTGACGGCTATCAAGTTGTCCATCCGGCAACCCATTGAACATCTGGCCAGGGTCTAAGATAGGTGCCACCGGTGAGTTCGGGACGGTTGGGGTTAAGGAAGCCGGCGATGATGATCCCTGCTGATGTACCTGTTTCGACCGTATTATTGGTCACGTTGTTCATGCTCAACGTTCCCATGTGTAAAGAGATCCTCATGACACCCAGAATTTTGCAGGTAAAGCTCCAACTCGAGAATCTCGTAGTCGCTGTAGACGCTATCGCGGATAATCGCCTCAAACTGAGAGATATCCTCCCGTGTGGTGAGTGCAGACAAGTGTAGCAGTGAAGCGAGAACAGCCTTTGGTACGTGCGCAGTGTTCGCTCCGCTATGTTCCAAAAAGTTGGGGCTGACAGCTTCAGTGTCTCCCCAGATGTGAGCAGAAAATGGGGACGACGACGCAAAGCGAGACGTCGTCGGAGTAGTTTGCTTACTTTCGAGCGAAGGGGACGACCCTCCTATCCCACCGATCCTACCGCTAATGCTCATAGTTACTGGGGTCGTAGTCGTCGTATGATAACGTAGGATGCCTGGGTGGTGGTTCGCCTAAACTGAGTCCGTCGTAGCTCGGCGTAAGGGTAGCAATAGGCATAGGACGGTTGGGGCGTGGCATCGGGATTCTAAAGTCCAAAGCTGGCAAAAGAGGATCTTTCGTCTCTGATGAGGTCTCGCCAATTGCTTTAACGAACTGGTGTCTTGTAGACGGGGAGAGGTCACGACGGATCCAAACGTCGGAGCGCGCTGGTTTGAACTAAACGGACTGAGAGAAGCACACCGAGGGAAGTAAACGCACTGAAAACAAGTGCCGCATGTACTGTATAATAGTCCCAAAAGCACTGCATATCAGTTCCACGCGATGAAAATCAGTGCCAAATTGTGGCACTGATATTTCATTTTTGCTACTAATAACCAGTGCCATGCATCAGTGTCATTGACGTGTTTTTTCAGCGTCAAAATGGTACTGATTTCCAGTCATGTTAGGCACTTATTTTCCGGAAATTTCCATTGAAGAAGGCACTGATTTTCACTCACAATGGCACTGATTTTCAGTCAAGAGTGCACTTATCATCAGTCACAAAAGTACTGTTTCACTTGCAAAATTAACATTGATTAGACAGCACATCAACATTAAGTGCTGCTAGGGAATCGATGATACAGATTACTGGGTGCATAGAAGTCCAAGTAGCATGAGGCGGAAGTGAGTTCCGATGAAAGTGTGTAAACAGCACAGCTGGGGAATCAACAATACACATAGCTGGGTGCATAGGAGTCCAAGCAGCGCGAGGTGGCAGTGAGTTCCGATGAAAGTGCGTAAACAGTGCGGCTGGGGAATCAACAATACACATAGCTGGGTGCATAGAAGTCCAAGAGGTGCGAGGTGGCGTTGAGTTCCAATGAAAGTGCGTAAACGGTCTTGAAAGTGTCCAAATAAGTTAGCTAAAAGGAAATGAGAGTGGATTGACAAGGCACAGCCTAGTTATGAATGTTCTGTCATGGTTGGCCTTGCCAAGTCTTTGATTGAGTAGTGCGATTCGCCTTAGTGTGTTCCTGTACATTCGACCACACATGAGTCACAAGTGCAGAAAGGACGGTGATGGGGGTACAACAACTGAATTGCCTTATACTCACTGATGTGACGAGTCTGGAAGTTTGACCTATGCTTGCATTTGGGGCGTGCTGCTGGACCTGTGTAAGTGGTGATATCTATATCAGTATAACACATTGGAAGCATCGAAGGTAGTACACATGCAGTGGCCACTGGTGGCACTGTTGATTGGGACTTGCTGCTTGGCATGACCGTTGTGGTCTGTAAGGTTAGTAGTGTCAGTAAGGCACAATGTTAGTGGGGTGAGGTGTGTAGTGAACATTAACCTTCGCCTGCTCTGAATGTAACTTGTTGGCAGCTTGATTGGAATCATCGTCTGTCACAAGTAATTTAACTCTGAGGCGAGGTCATGGCTAAGGTGAATGGTGTCAGTCAAGGCACAGCCTACACAGGATGACGGAGTAGGAGATGCCTTCTGCATTTGCCCTTGGAGTTCCAGCAGAGCCTGAGTGGCATCCCAGGTATCACTTGTCGCTTCACGTGTCAGGAGCTCCAGTCACTTTAGTCAAAAGGCGACAATGTTTCTATGAAATATCTCCTCCAACTCTGTATCATCATCATTTGCAGGGTGGATGAGGGAACCCACATCGCTACTTGCAACCATGATCTTGTGCGCCTTGACAACTGTTGTGGGACTGTAATCATCTGCGATCAGCAAGGTCGCTACATAGGGCACCATAAAGTATGTCGTGAACTGTGCAAGCGGTAGAGGCTGTATTGCTGCAGTCAACTCTGCTGATGCTGGGAACAGGGCAATGAGGGTGTGCTCGATGATTGCAGCTCCCTTGTTGCCATAACTGCTCAGTGTTTACATCAGTTTCTGCACAGTTGAAGAAGTGAGTTGCATGTTAGGGACGTACTATCCAGCATGCGAGTGGTCCAGAATCACCGATCTGGAACACAGTGCTGAGTTCTGCATGCGAGCTAGCTTTTCCAACGTCCACCCATCTTCAACCAAGTCAGCCTTGAAACACTTCCAGACATGCTGCTGCTCGTGGAGGCTCCTGTTACGAAGAATCGGATCTAGCTGGTCTTGCCACTTGACGATATGCCCTGGAATCTGCTTGAAGTCAATAATGCTAATGGGCCAACCTTTTTTCGCTGCAATCTTGAGTTGTTCATATTTCCTATGCTCCCTTTTGATCATGGTGCAGATCTGAGCTCCTAACTGGACTGTCTCAAAGTTACGCCCATGCTGTTTTCGGGTCATGGAAATGTATCTTTGTAATGCTGCAAAAAGATCTTGAGACATTCTGGATGGGACCTTGTCCTTGCAATATATGCCCGGACATCGTGGTGGGAAGTCGTCTTGTGTGATCACAGATGACTGTGTTTCTGCATTGTCCTCCTCGTCAGTCAAGTCCTGCATGAACTACATGAGAACGCTGGCTGGCATACATGATAAGTACATCTACAACTCACTTGTAGTCCAAGGGACACATTGTCCCTTTTCTTCTTCTGTGACCCATCCTGTGCAAGTATGAGAGCACAAAAATGGAATGCGAAGTTTTGAAGGCACACATACATGACATTCAGAGGCTGCTGGCACCTCTGCTTCATCAGCTTGCTCCCATACTGATGCAAGTGGTCTTGGAGTGTGTGACCCATTGCTGATAGATTCCTGAAAGAGTGTGAATGCACAGAGTGAATGACTTTCCAGACCATACCTGTCGTTCCATTCCCAGCATGCCATTTGCTGCTTGTAGTATGCATGATTGCTGGTCATCAATTGATTCATCCACCAGCTCGTTTCTCTTTCTCTAAACCATGTGGTGCATCGTGAACATCAGCTTGTGACTACAGCTCAATATACTTGCTCACATTCTTCTGAGTACCACCCAGGCATTGGTGACCCTTACCACCCTTGGCGTGCATGTTGGGCTGGATGTCATCATTGCTAACAATTGACTTTCTCTGAAAAATGTTCAGGCAGCAGTTGCAATCACATACAGCTTACTTCCTCACCATTTTCTGTCTGGCTTCTGTGCATTTTGGGTAGACACTCCTCTCATCTTCATCTTCATTGTTGTCATCTTCATCATCATCTTCGTCCCTCTCCATCTAAATGACACAGAGTGAGCTCGAGATAGTAGATGTTTGTTCACCTACCTTTCTCTGTGTACCTGGAGCATGTTTGCTGTGCCTGTTACTGGCACCAGCATCGTCTGCATACATTTCCTTGGACTTGGACTGGGAGTTGTCTCTCTTTCTCTAAGCAACACGTAGTTAGTTCATGATAGTAGAATGCACATTTGCTTACCTTTTTCTGTGTATCTGAAGTACGTTTGATGTGCCTGTTATCGCCGGCATTGCCTGTGTCCATTTCCTTGGACTCAGACTCGGAATTGGACTTGGACTTGGACTTGGACCTCTTTCTCTAAGTGACACGAAGTGAGTTCATGATAGTAGAATGTGTATGCCTACCTTTTTATGTGTACCCAAAGTACATTTGATGTGCCTGTTATCGCTGGCATCGTCTGTGTCCACTTCCTCAGACTCAGACTTGGACTTGTCCCTCTTTCTCTGAATGACACAGAGTGAGTTCATGATAGTAGAACACACATGCCTACCTTTTTCTGTGTACCCAAAGTACATTTAATGCGCCTGTTAGCACCAGCATCATCTGTGCCCACTTCCTCCTCATCTTTGTCATTAGACTCTTCTCTCTTCCTCTAAACGTACCAGAGAATCAACTCGAGATCAAAATATAGATAAAAGTAACTGCTAACCCTTGCTTCGGCATTCTGTTTTTGCCTTTGTTCAGATGTTGACCGGTTTTTCATTACCTGGGCAATTAAAGCACGTGCACCCCAGCCTCCCTCACACTGCATGAGGATTTCTGATTCTGCTTGTGCCTAACAATGTGAATCTTGGTTATTAGTGGCTATATGCACTTAGAATGCGCTCCCTTACCCTCCAAATGACTTTCTTGACAAGGAGCTTGTCGCTTTGGTGAGAAAGTGAACAACTTGTATCCAGGTAGTGGTAGACCAATTTCCATACAACATCCTATTGAGTAGCATACAGGTAATAAGAATACAATAGTAGGGATGGAAGATGTACCGAAAGGTGATTGTACACATCCTTCTTCTCTGTGAGTCCCAAGGCATCTATTAGCTTGTAGCCGCTGCCTCGACCTGCTCGGCCCTTGGGCTTGTTAATCAATCTTAACTGTTGGTTAGTATGTTTATCTTGCTGTTTTTTCTGCCTCCTCTCCTCTTTTGCACGGTTCTTTCCTGCAGGAAGAGATATGAGATCTAAATGGTACCTGTCGGTATCGATGAACTCACGTTTGTGCACTTCCAAATCCCCATGGAGTTCCGATAACGACTCTCCTAATTTATCGATCCTTGACTGCTTCTTGTGCTTCAGCTTCGTCATCGAGGCTGGAGGCTTGATGGCAGAGATGATACAGTGCATAGGATAATGGATGTAAGCAACGACCTTGGAGTGGCTGTGCTCAGGTCAGGTGATCACAGCTCGGTACATGTCACTAAGTCAGTTAAGTCAAACATACTGACCATGCCTCCAATTCGATCTCCAAGGAGGAAACATTGTTGGTGCAATCCAGGATGTGGTGTGCACTTGAGCAGCACACAGCGGTGGCATCACTATAAGAAGGCTGCGTCCATGGGGCAACTGGCAGGCATGTGTGACTCTGAAAGCCTGACAGGCAAAGAAAGCCCCCAACTAGATCTGGCTGAAGGTCAGCTCAACAAGCTGAACATTAAATGATACTAAAGTAATCATCTCAGGTGGTCATTCCCACCTGGCATCTCCATCTGAGTCATCAGACACAACAGGTGTGAGTGGGGTGTCCGAGTCCGAGGCTGACCCCGGAAGTGACATTCAAGATGATGTATGGGTATGGGCTGAAGAGCTCGAGGGAGATGATAATGAGCTGCTGGATGAGTTGGAAGACAATGTGAGAAATGAAAGAGAACAAGATCTGTTCACTCTCTGTACATGCCCGGTTGCCCTGGCTCTAATGCGCAAACTGATCATGCATCAGGGAATGATATTCTATCAGACGAAGATCGTGACAATATCCACACATTTAACCTCCTTATGATGGGCCAAATCACTTGACGTGCTTACTCACAGATGCGATTCGCTTTCCAACACAAAATGAACCTTGACTTGCAATATGTCATCTTTCAGCGTGTGGCCAAACTATCTGGGATCAAACCCCTCTTGGTTGACTGGTGTGGAAATTCATGTGTGGCCTACACCGAAAAATATATTTATCTTCAGTCTTGTCTGTTCTGTTGAGAAGCACGATTCAACCAGTATGGAAGGCCATGTCGACAATTCATGTATCTCCCGCTTATCCCACAACTGCAAGGGTATTTCCAAAGCATGAGGATGATCAAAATGCTCTCATACCGTGCAGATTATGATATTGGGAGAGGAGAGATTGTGGATGTATTTGATGGGAATCATTACCAGCGGCTTCTCCATTGTCGTGTTATTGTTGATGGAGAAGAGTTACCTCACCAATACTTCTCAGATTCCTGAGACATTGCATTGGGCCTTTGTACCGACAGCTATTTACTCTTCAGGCAGCGACGCAAGGGCCCGTCCAGTACACCACTCCTGTTGCAGAACTACAACCTGCCTCCACATGTGCGAACTCACAGCAAAAACCTATTGTGTGTCGGAATTATTCCTGGCCTGCACCAACCCAAGGACCTTCATTCTTTTCTCATTCCCCTGGACAATGAATGTGCTGAGCTAGCATATGGCGTCCAGACTTTCGATGCATCCCAGCAAGCCCTTTTCAAGATGCATGCATATATCATCGTCAAATCTGGTGATATCATCACAATTGAGCGCTTCTTAAATCTCAAGGGCCATAACTCAATCTTCCCTTGTCATTCGTGCAAGGTGAAAGCTGTTCGTGGCTTAGGCAAGACCTATTACGTCCCTCTTCACCCGCCGTCTCAAAACCGCAGTGCAAGGACCCTCTATCAACCAGCCCCTTTATGACACCACGATGACTTCTCAGATGTAATGGCGAGGATTGCGGCGGCTGAAACAAAAAAAGAGATGGTGATGATCGCAAAGGAGACTGGCATCAAAGGATTGCCAGGCCTGACTTGTGTCAGGTCCTTGGATTACGCATGATCGTCCCCATGGGAATGGTTTCATTTGTTCTTGGAGAACATTGTCCCGAACCTTGTCAACTTCTGGACAGGCCAATTCAAGGGTCTTGGGACAGGTAATGAAGACTTCGAAATTGCGACCAAAATTTGGGAGGAGATTGGAAAAGAAACTGCTGCTGCTCTCTGACACATACCATCTACATTTGTCCGCATGCTCATGAATATTGCAACAGACCGCTCACTCTTTATGGCGGAGACATGGTGTTTTTGGTTCATGCATCTTGCTCCAAAGCTACTGAAGGGGCACTTTCCCAAAGACAAATACTACAAGCACATGTGCGAGCTAGTGGCAATTATGAAGGCTACTTTACAGTTTCACACCCCACACGGACAACTTGACGATATTGAAAGATGCATTAAAGATTGGGTGCAGAAATATGAGAGGTATGCACGTTTCTGATTCAATTGTATCGCAACACTAATTTTTGTCATTAGATACTATTATCAATATGACATTGAATGCCTGCCAGCTTGCATGCTCACGATCCATGGTATCTTACATGTCATACAGGGTATCCGAGACTGTGGGCCGGTGTGGACCACTTGGACCTTTCATATGGAGCGCTTTTGTGGGATGCTCCAGAATACACTCCGTTCATGCAGCCACCCTTGGAGTAATTTAAATAAAGCATTACTTCATCGCACATACCTGGAACAGTTGCAGATGCGATACAACCTTTCAGATGAGCTTGCAAATGAAGATGAGCACGAAGATGACGGTCCAATAGGATATGAATGTGTCCTCAAGGATTGTGAGTATGCACCGATGTTACTTACATGCAAAACTCATTCTCAAACTGACCAGACCCAGACCATGTGCTTCAGCCTCCCTATGAGATGGTGCACAAGCTTGATTGTGACCTCCATGAAAGGATCGCACAATACTTGGGACAAGTACTTGGCAAACGAAGCTCAGAGATCAAGAAACAGCTTCCAGCACTTGTGCTGTTTACAGCAGGCAAGCTTAGGGTCTGCCATGGTGGAGACTTATTTCGGACTAAAGAAGTGTCACGCAGATTTGGTGCATTAGAGCGGAGGAATTGCTATGTCAGAGTAGGTCCATCATGGTCAGATACTCGTAATGTCTCTAGTTACTAAATACCATAGTTCGAAACAGTGTTTGAGACCTGCACAGGTTCTGTCTTAACCCAAACTGGGTATGGTGACCTAGAAAAAATAATAGCCCTCGTTTTGCCTGCCACACTGCTCTTTGGAGAACTCAGAGGCAAAACCATTGTTGTCACACTTGTTAGACCATGGGACACAGATGGAAAGGTAGCCTCAGAAGAGGTCGTGTTCTTTGAGTCTCGAAAAGCAAGGATAATTATGGATATCAGGAGCTTAAGAGCTGTTGTAGGCCTAGTCAAGATGCGAGGGAGATGGGGTATCATTGACAGGGCACCTGGGACAGTGACGACAACCTTCGCAGATGATATGATGGAAGGATATTTACATGATGAACATGGTGATGATGACGACTTCATCTTGTGAGAGAAGTAGTTGATTCAATATAATACCATATACATGGGAATTCGTGGTGCGACGACGCGCAGGATATTGATACATATATACATACTGGGGAGAGATGTGATCCCTTTCCAGGTGCAAGCCCTGACTCAGTACACTCCAGATCCAAAAAGCTACCTGAAGGATGTCACAACAGACCTGCACCCACAATAGTCAATGACATCTCCACCCGAGAGGGTGACTCCTACAGGTTGTCAACATTGTCACACAAAGCTGTCCTGGTGGTGATGGAGCCCGCAATGCGGCCATTGACGGTGATGGTGGAGCTGGAGATGGGTTGAGAACTCTTCGTGATGGGGTAGAAGATAAGGGCGATGGTGGCGGCTGCAGGAGGGGCTGACTAGGAGGGGGGGCAGGTGGATGGATGCCAAGATGGTGCCAAGAGCCAACATTGTTGAGCCCAGTGTTACAGGTCCTTGGGGAGGGGAGGCTGGGACGAAGGATAGTGAAAGTGGCATGTTCGGTGGTACTTGCCTTGCACCAATTTCATAATGTTCTGGTGTGTATGGATTACTTACCCGCACCAGGGGTGGGCCAAAAAAGACAATGCACCTTCACTTGATCGATGATCTTGAAGCATCCGGAACTATCAACTTCTGTGACATCCCCGGTGTGTATCCAGCCATCCTTCAGTGTCTCCCGGGTAGTCTTCTCATCTGATGGATACCATTTCTTTTCACAGGCCTTAGTAAATGGCGAAGAGGAGACGTACCTTTATAATATCCCATGAAGCAGTTCGGGCCATGGACACATAACTCTCCATGTGGGTTTGGCTTATTGTTAGACAGCTAATTCATCGCTGGAAGGTCGATGAGTTTGACTTCGAGAATTGGTTGAGGCAGGCCGATCACCCTGCCACCAGTTGGGTCTCCCTGTGAAGTGCGTGTGCAAACTCCACAATTCTCTGTCATGCCATAACTGCCCAGAGTCATTAATGGAACATAATCAAGCAATCCCGTGACCTCGCTTACCCTGGACGAAAATTAGTGAGGGAAGGAAAAGAAGTAGGTTCGTCGCACCTTCTGTAATACCACAACCGAAAGCGATCTTGAGGAAATCAACCACTTCACCGCTAATGGGAGTGGAACTGGTGACCATCAGCAAAATGTTCCCTCCAAGTGCAGCGCGAATCTGGAAGCCAAGCAGAGTGAGCCAATCGAGTACTGCATCAAGAAGCCTGCCATGAACCTTGCGGAACACCAATGCATCCCATATGATGTGGGCAGTTACCCCAGTCTTGTGAAGTTGATCTAGTTTTGTCTGCACTGCTGTTTGGAAAATAGCACCCTTCACACCCAGCACATTACCAGCGGACATGGCAGCTTGGTATACCCTATTCAGCACTCATGGTACCGATGGGAAAAAGTGAGGTTTCAAGGTGTCATCCATCAAGCGCAAGGGGTCGCCAGTGGAGTACCCAATACATCCACCCATGGTGATTACCATCAATTTGCAAATCTGCTGCACACTCAAATCATAGAGATATGTTATTAGACTTCAATAGAATCCCACGAACCTCATAAATGTGTGCCAGTGGCAAGTATGACATGAGACAGCAGCCCAGGGGAAAGCTGGTACCAAAGGTGTTAGCATATGCCACACTCGCGAGATTCATGTGGGTGATGATTGCTCCTGTGAAAAGATAAGTTAAGAACCACTGGTGTCATGAACGGTATTCCACCTTTTGGCAAGTTTGTTGTTCCCTATCGTCCAGAATGAATGAAGCAGCCAATCAAGAGTGCAATTAGGAACGTACCGAGGTGTAGCACAAAGAAGTGACCTGATCAGGAGACACCGGAAGAGGTTCAATGAGGTTTTCCTCGCCATACGTCTCAACTGTACAACCGAAGGTCAGTGTGCAGGCCTGCCTCTCGAAAAAAAAACAATCACAAGTCAATTTTGTGACCATATACCGACTGTCTCCATGTCTGTTGCCTTGAGTGTGAAAACCGTGAAGACCTACTACATGATATGGGCAACAGATGTCAGCCAACGGTTTCACGAGTAGGTCGAGGAGGTTTGGGTGCATGAGCACCAGCTCACAGAAACAGGCAACAGATGTAGGCCAACTGTTTCAACGAGCTGAGAAATCATGAACACTTACTCCGTGATATGGGTGACAGATGTCGGCCAACGAAGGCTCAGCGAAATGGGTGACAGATGTCAGCCAACGGTTTCATGAGCAGGTCAAGGAGGTTTGGGTGCATGAGCACCAGCTCACAGAAATGGGCAACAGATGTAGGCCAACTGTTTCAACGAGCTGAGAAATTGTGAACACTTACTCCATGATATGGGCGACAGATGTCGGCCAATGGTATCACAAGTAAGGTTCAGTGAAATGGGCGACAGATGTCAGCCAGCAGTTTCAACGATCCTGCAGAGTTAGTATTAGAAGCTGCTGAGATTTGAACATGCATGATGTACTGTGGTCGGTTACATTGTGTGGACCTGTTTTCACATCAACAACAATTTTCTTGTTGCAAGTTAGCATGTCACACGTCAACATTTTGTTAAGGAACTATCCATGGCCAGAACAAGGCAGAACACAAAGAAAACCATGTCCGGTATTGTGCCACGATGTGAGTCAAAGTGTGGAAAGGTGGTGAAAACCAACCAAAACCAACACAAAAGACAAATATGAGTGAGTGGTGGTGTGCCTCCACGGAACCTGGAGTGCAGAAACCTAAATGTGGGGGGGAACTTCAAGTGGAGGTGCTCCTGGCGCAAGTTGTCGACGAGTTACGCAGGAGAAGACAAATGGATGATGATTGGGAAGGGGATGCTGAACAGAGTGAAGGTGTTCAGCCGAAAGTACTTGGGGGTAATGGACTTTTGATAGAATATGCTCCTGGCGCAAGTCGATGACGAGTTATGCAGGAGTGGATGGATGACTAAGACTGCTGACTAAGAAGAAGCTTCAGATGAATGATGGAGGCAGATAGACTCTTCCAAATGAGCCTCAACTACCAAGTATATGAATGATGACAGATAGACCCCTTTGTGGAGCCTCAACTGTCGATGACGAGATAGGCACTTGAACTGACTGCTGGATGACTTCTGAATTGCTTCTTGATTGATTGTGGGTAGCTAAGTACATGGGGGTTTATATACTGTGGGGGGAGCACAGATTGTGACAAACAAGGCACAAACACTTGGTAAGTAATGAGTAAGGACTGAGTAATCATGATGAGTAAGCGAGAAATGCAAAGTAAGCAAGCAAAGAGGATGGGTAAGTATTGGCAATGAACAAGTCAAGGATAGTCAAAATATCACAGAATGAGTCAAATGGAGTCAGAAACTGAGTAAGTGCACTGATATCACATTAGGGGGTGGCGATGCAAGTTAGATCTCGGCGGAGACATCTCTAGATCCAAAGATGGCATGACAGATGGATGGTGTTTCCAGACAAGGAAGTATTAATTCCAGAACTGAAGGGCATGAGTCAGGCGTCAAAGGGGGCTAGGGTGTTGGGGGTCTGTGGGGCAATGAGAGCATACACGATCGTGTCTCCCACCCTTCCATCCTCTCAGCGAAGTTAACAAAAACTTCATGAATGGGGTTCTGATGGAGGAGGAGGAGAAGGGGGGACATCTTCTGCTGGATCTTGCAGTAAGAAGGCAAGATGCATGTCATACTCGTCATGAATGCGATCAGGGAGGCTGGAGGACAGTAGACCATACTGCAGCTGTTGCAATGCGGGAAGAATGATGGACGAGATTGGAATAAAGATGGTGCAGGGAGCAGGGAGGAATGATCCATATGCTTCATCAAGAGGGGAGACTGAAACGACCACATAAGACCTTTCTAACCGAGTGACAGACCTGAGGCGACCAAAGAACATCCTTCTGGAAGTCATACTGACAAGGAGAACACGCTGTCCAAGCTGCATGGGATGGGATGGGGCTGACAATGATGGGATGAACCAGGGGGCTTCAGGACAGAAGCTGGTGGGAACGCCTGGCAGATATACGTAGCCATTGTCTCTGGCAAATGAGACAAGCGAGATGACTGACGAAGAGGTGGCCATGATTGATGGACTTAGTGAAATGAGCATCTGATGGATGGAGTGCTGTAGAAATGCGTAGGGTGCGAGGATCCTCTCCAAACTTGGAAGGAAGAATCGTGGGGCTGAGCACTTTAAGCGAGCATGCGAACCGAGTTGATATCTTTGGAAACGGCAGAGACACGATGAAAACCGGAATGCCATACACGGGCGCTAAAAACCTTTAATGCGCGCTTAACTTGCTTCCTCTTTTCTCTTTAGCACTGACGACTCGTTCTTGTGCGAAGGATGACTGTTCACGTCCAACAGTCTTTCTTCACATGAGGCCTTTAGTCTTCATCTGCATGCTTGGGCATTGTGCGCAACTCGTCAATGAGTTAGGCAGAGTCAGCTGTAACCATGTCCACAACACCTTTGGTGTGTGACAACGAGTGCAAATCATTCGTGCTGCTCGCACCACCCCCATCCGATGCGCATCCGTGCAGTCCACCTCAAAGGCTTCAACACTGAGTTCATTGACATCCATTCCATCCTCTCGGGGACAGTCCCCTCTGGCTGAGGAGTGGCATAACCGGGTATGTACTATAGGTCCATCCTCCTATCACCGCTAACACAATAAGTAGTATTGCTACCTTTGCCACAATGGAGCTAAATACTTATTCAAGTGCTATTCCTGCCCTTGCATCGTGTGCGACCCCTGCTTAGGATTAGTGCAGTGGCTCACAGACAAGGCCCATGCCAAGGACATAGACTTCCAGTGTCCTGGTTGCCATGAACTTGAAGAGGGTGGTGCGAAGCGCAAAGAGCTACACCTGTACTTTGTGAGTTATTCATTGTTCACAATCTGAATAGAGCTGACGTGAGTCCAAGCCATTCACGCGCACAGTACTCAGGAAGAGAATTCCCATGTTGGATAAGCCAGTCATCATCTCGGGGATTTGTGAAAGGGCATCTAAGTCTCAAGTGTGTGCCGAGTCCACCCTTATTCTTGAGCTCGTCTGCACAGGAGTGGAAATTCAAGGTTTGTTGCCATCGCTCCTCAACATGACCATCGAGGAATATCACATAAGCAACTCCCTTCTGTATCAAAAAATAATCTTTGATTTTGGTACAGATCGAAAGTTTAGTCGGTGGAGTACAAGGATCAAAAAACTGGGTGAAAAGTTGGGCACGTATGCCTTCAAGTGCAAGATCATATTTGTTACTGTTCATAGCGAAGTCACCCGCGGTGACCTGTTTGCAGGGAAGGGCGAGAGTGGTGAGGATGTTGCAATGGAGGTTGGTGAGGTATGTGACTGACATGAGGAGGTTACTCTCTCTCATCTGTTTCAGTTCATGAAATGCCTGTTCACTTCTCCCCTGCAAAACATGGTCTACGGTTCTACACTGTTTATGTTGACTTGTGGCCCCGTGGTTTCCTTTGAATAATCATTAGCGGTGTTGAAGCAATCTATCGCGCAGTCAGTTATTAATGATTGATCTATAAAGAACCTTACTAACTGTTGCCAAGACTCTGGCCAGAGTATATGGTCGCATTCACTGCCAAGGATTTCCTCAACATGGTCATCAAAATTTTCATCGTGTTGTATGGTGTCAAAGTCTTGATTGAAGGACATGCTCTGGAGAACGTTATCCATGACCTACTCAACGTCTCACTCGAACTTTGGATGCACACTGATGTGATGCTCTTTCATCTTTCAGGCCTAGGATTGCCAAGGGCACCATGGTTACTTAGCCCTGCCCCACTCACTGCTGCCCCTCTCCTCGCCATATACAGGTACTCATGGTACCACAGCCATTGGTGCCCATGGGGCACATCTCTATCCATGGGGTGCCTGAAATGTGGTGCCATCCGTCCATGGGCATGATCAAAGCTGGACCCTCATCCACCAAGTGGTTATCACCTGAAGACTCGAGTGTCCACATGCCGCAAGTGCGCCTTTGAAGTGCATACTCAGCCTCTACTGGTTGAATACGACGTGCTCCATGGTGACCCTACATCTGGGTGGCTCAAATACACTGTTTGCACTGCAGTGCCACTGTGATTTCGTGCGTTTGTCTGTCATTTATATGCTTGATACTTCCAAAGTAATGTAATACTGTGTCTGCATGCAATCTCACTTTATTGGTTTGACAACTTGGTGTGAGTAAACAAGGTGACAATGTCGTGTACTAAATATCAGTGCTGGTAAACTTCGAGTACTGAAAGTCAGTGCCTAAAAAAATGTGGTACTGAAAATCAGTGCCAACAAACTCGGGGCACTGGTTTTCAGTGTTGCAAAATATGTGGTACCGGTGTGGGTCAAAGTGTGGAAAGGTGGTGAAAACCAACCAAAACCAACACAAAAGACAAATGTAGAGCGAGTGGTGGTGTGCCTCTGTGGAACCTGGAGTGCAGAAACCTAAATGTGGGGGGGAACTTCAAGTAGAGGTGCTCCTAGTGTGAGTCGACGATGAGTTATGCAGGAGTAGATGAATGGATGATGACTGAGGAGGGGATGCTGAACAGAGTGAAGGTGTTCAGCCAAAAGGACTTCTTGGAATAATGGACTTTGATAAGACGTGCTCCTGGCGCAAGTTGTTGACGAGTTACGCAGGAGTGGAGGGATGACTAAGACTGCTGACTAAGAGGAAGCTTCAGATGAATGATGGAGGCAGATAGACTCTTCTGAATGAGCCTCAACTACCAAGTATACGAATGATGACAGATAGACCCCTTCGTGGAGCCTCAACCGTCGACGACGAGATATGCACTGAACTGACTGCTGAGTGACTTCTTAATTGCTTTTTTGTAGCTAAGTACATGGGGGTTTATATACTGTGGGGGGGAGCATAGCTTGTGACAAACAAGGCACAAACACTTGGTAAGTAATGAGTAAGGACTGAGTAAATCATGGTGAGTAAGCGAGAAATGATAAGTAAGCAAGCACAGAGGATTGGTAAGTATTGGCAATAAACGAGTCAAGGATAGTCAAAAATATCACAGAATGAGTCAAATAGAGTCAGAAACTGAGTAAGCACACTGATATCACATTAGGGGGTGGTGATGCAAGTCAGATCTTGGCAGAGACATCTCTAGATCCAAAGATGGCATGGCAGATGGACGGTGTTTCCAGATAGGGAAGTATTAATTCCAGAATTGAAGGGCATGAGTCAGGTGTCAAAGAGGGCTAGGGCATTGGGGGTCTGGGGCAATGGGAAGCATACACGATCATGTCTCCCACCCTTTCATCCTCTCAGCGAAGTTAACAAAAACTTCATGAATGGGGCTCTGATGGAGGAGGAGGAGAAGGGGGGATGTCTTCTGCTGGATCTTGCAGTAGGAAGGCAAGATGCACGTCATACTCGTCATGAATGCGATCAGGGAGGCTGGAGGACAGTAGATTATACTGCAGCTGTTGCAATGCAGGAAGAATGATGGATGAGACTGGAATAAAGACAGTGCAGGGAGCAGGGAGGAATGATCCATATGCTTCATCAAGAGGGGAGACTGAAACGACCACATAAGACCTTTCTAACCAAGTGACAGACCTGAGGTGACCAAAGAATGTCCTTCTGGAAGTCATACTGACAAGGAGAACACGCTGACCAAGCTGCATGGGATGGGACAGGGCTGACAATGATGGGATGAACCAGGGGGCTTCAGGATGGAAGCTGGTGGGAACGCCTGGCAGATATACGTAGCCATTGTCTCTGGCAAATGAGACAAGCGAGATGATCGATGAAGAGGTGGCCATGATTGATGGACTTAGTGAAATGAGCATCTGATGGATGGAGTGCTGTAGAAACATGTAGGGTGCGAGGATCCTCTCCAAATTTGGAAGGAAGAATCGTGGGGCTGAGCACTTTAAGCGAGTGTGGGAATGGAGTCGACATCTTTGGAAATAGTGGAGATATGACGAAAACCAGAATGCCGTACATGGGTGCTAAAAACTTTTAATGCGCACTTAACTCGCTTCCTCTTTTCTCTTTAGCACTGACAACTCGATCTTGTGTGAAGGATGACTGTTCACATCCAACAGTCTTTCTACGCATGAGGCCTTTAGTCTTCATCTGCATGCTTGGGCATTGTGCGCAACTCGTCAATGAGTTAGGCAGAGTCAGCTGTAACCATGTCCACAACACCTTTGGTGTGTGACACCGGGAATCAGTGCCAGCAACTGAAATTTAGTGCTCCAAAAAATGCACACTGAAAATCAGTCCCACGAAGACAACACTGAAAAGAAGTGCCCACTAGATCAGTGCCAGTGGTACTGATTTTGCTCAAATCAGTACCACTGGCACTGATATTCAGTGCGTTTACTTCCCACAGTGGCACCTGGTAGACTAGCAGTCCAAGAACTCCATCCCCCTTTTGCATTATCTTCAGCGCCATGTCTCTAGACTCGTGAGTATCTGTAAAAGGTGGGATGTCACGCATGGCATGTTTGAGAACCTCAAGACCCTGTTGCAACATCCTCCCAACTTCCTTCCGAAGCTCTTTACTGCTTTCCAAATTGCATCATCCATCCCATCCATGAACCTTTTCACATTTGTCTCCATCTCACCATGCTAGTCGCTGTCTGTCAACTCGGACAGATAACACCATCTCCAAACCTTTGCAATTAGCCATACATTGATGATTTGGATTTCTAATCTGATACATGCATCTTCCATCTAGTCAACTATTCAGGTGAATGTGGTGATTAGACGTTCATGAGTATGCCAGGATGATGAGAAGGAGGAAGGTGTTGAGGAGGTGAGTGTGCACTTGAGATATTTGAGAGCCAAAGAACAGTCACAGAGGGTGTAGTGGAGGGTATTGTATCTATGTTTCACCTCGTTCAAGGAGAGGAGGCGAGAGGTGATATGGAGGCATGTCAGTTGAGGATTCCAGAGTTTGAGTACATGGAGAAGTGGGTTTGTGGGTGGTGTGGGGTTGTCATGCTGAGAACTAGTAGTAAGAGGATCTTCAGTCGGTTTGTGTGCAATCAGTATAGACGGCAATGGGACATCTATGGATTCCCTTGATGGGCGTTGGAGGTATGCAGCATGGGCTGGGGCTCGAGTACAGATATGGTTGGTGATTCCGCCTGCTTCGGAGAGGGCAGCCGACCTGCAGCGAACAAAGACGGGGACACCAGACATTGGTCGCCCTGAATGATGGATTCTGCCTGCCTGGCAGGTTGTTTGGGAGCATCTGATATACTTAGAGGGGTACCATCTGCTGCACTACGGTAAACCTTCACGGCCAAAGCATGACAAAACTAGCTTACATGCACCTTGAATGGGTTATGGTTTGTAATTTCCTTCGAGGTGCATAATGTAGGTACTATGCACCTCGTCGCCGCTCGGTGGCAGGTTGTTTGACAATTTGGCCCATGAACGAATACTAACATCTTCCTCTCCTTTACCTTAAGAGCATCTTGACGGGTTGAGAGAATTTCCTAGGGAAAGATGTGAGTGGAGTTATTTGGGTTTAAATTGGTTTATATGAGACTCAGTTGGCACCCAGATGATGTGTTGTTAGCTCAGTGAATACTATAGGTCAGGTAAAAAATGCACACTTTACAAGACTCTACAATGCTGTGTTTTGAAGTACAGTCAAAAAGGTCATAATGCATACTGGTGGGGCAGCCAAAACCTAATGCATTACTAGTAATATGTAGCACCAAATATGTCACATTTTGTGACATGCTGTGACTCCCCTCTGAACTGTGACATGGGAATTTGCCATCCATATGCTGTCTATACAGTTGAATAAGGGTACTAATACATGTGTTTCATACAATAAAATGATCTAGCGTAGTCTGCTTGTTATTAAGGAGTTCATCACGTTGTAAACTGGCACAGTATTTAGCTAGAGAACTTGATAGCTCGAAGGAAAACACAGGATCACCATATTGCATGCACTTGGCTTCGAGCTGCCTGCATAACTTGAGAAGATCAGCATGCAAGAGCGACGGACCTGCCGAGACATCATCAACGTCAGCATCTTTGTCCTCTATCTCAATGATGTCCCCTTTTGCAATAGCAATTTCACATTGCACTTCATCAGCAATTCCTTTGATACTCCCATCCTTAGCATCTGATGAGCCTGAGTCAAAATCCGCCCAACTCCTTTCTCCAACAGGGTCCAGCAGCTCATCAATGGTCAAAAGAGTTCCAAAAATGCGATTGCATGACTTCAATGCACGAACTGAGTCCATTAATTCAGCTTCAAGTGAAACCATTTGACTGGGTTTGGGTGGCAGTGCAGTCCTCGCAGGAATACGAAGTTTCAGACCACTACGGGAGAATGCAGCTTGTGAAAGGTGATCCACAGCCTTCAGTGCATCTTCAACAACATCTTCGGCATCCATGATGGCCTTGAGAGCTGGTCACCAGTGTGAATCATCAAACCGAACCCCGAGGTGGGCCTGCAAAGCAGTCTCAGCATCTGGTAGGGTCATTTCTCCAGACGTTGCAAAATCATGGATAATTTTCCATGCGAGAGGGTCAGCATGTGTGGGATATGGAAGGAGGGATGATATGGAAGAGGAGTCCCTAGATTTTAGCTCGTCAGTTTGATGTTGTAGTAAGGCATGATGTATGACTTACGGCTGTATGTGTGTGTGGTCCCAACAGTGTTGGATTGTCTGTGCAGTGATTTCGCTCCAGGCTTTCTTTGCCATGGTCATTCCATCAAGGAGATCAATCTTGTAAATTTCACACTCCCCAGCTGCATCCTGATCAAGTGCATGAGCACAAAACTGACGACGATAGTGTGCCTTGAAACAGCAAATGATCCCTGCATCACAAGGCTGTATGAAGGATGTCATGTTTGGTTTGAAAAACTCAAGGCAGACATTTGTAGGTTCATATGACACAACATGACCCTTGAAATTATCAATAAAGAGGCATATGTGCTGTTTTTGATGCTTCATACGAAGATCAAGTCCCTTTAGCCACCTACAAGCATGTTAAATTAATGTACAAAATGCAAGTTATAAGTCATAACTTACTCTTCAAAGAGATCTGCTGTCATCCATGCCTTTTTATTATAACGATAGCAAAATCCACGTTCTTCTGGTCCTTGTTTCTTGAAGCAGCGAGGCTTCTTTGCTCTGCCAATAAAGAATGGTTCAAGTTTCTCACTACCATCGGCATTGCATGCAAAACCAATAGTTATATGAAACTTATCCTTTTTCTTTCTGCTCATCTGTTTTGTCGCAAGACTGCGGTCTGGGGGTGCACTAAAAATGGAAATTAGATAAGGATAACCATATGATAAGGATGCTTACTATGGGAATAGTGCTGTCTCGTCGAAATTCCAGCGATCTCTTGGAGCATATTGAGCAAGAATTTTCTTACAGCGTTCTTGTTCCACATTAACAGCTGTTGTGTCTACAGAACCTGCTTCACCGTGTAGATGATGCTCCCATATTTTGTAAGTGTTACAAAAGGATTGCAGCCACCCATCACCAGCAAGTCTTTCATTCTGTGGAATTTGCAATTCTTCCTCAAACCTCTTGCGCTTCTCCCGTAGCATTTGGCCTGTTATGGGCTCACATATATCTTCCATATGTCCTACCCAAAGAATTAGGGCCCATTCAACTTGTGGGGATGTCACAATCTGGGGCCGCTTTAATGAGAGTGCCGTGGGATTGTCATTGACATGAGCTTCCATTTTTGGACGTTCCCACAATTTGCAAGACAAGGTTGACTGGTCGAAGAGAAGTGCACCAGTCTCCAATGAGCAGAAGTGCTGAACGATGTTGGCCTGAGTTGTGGTAGGATGGTTATCAATGAAGCTATAGACTTGCATCCAATCTGAAAGTGTGAGATTCTGTTGAGTTACAGATGAAGTTTTGGCTGAGGTGCAAGGAGCATCTTTAATTTTCTGCCATTTTGCAGGCTTAGGGGCATCTGCAGAGGCACCTCGAGGTTTACGTTTTAGAGAGAGAAGCATCGCAAAAAAATGATATGATGGGCCAGCAGCTAGTACATCATATTCTCATTATATAGAAGTTCAGATTCTGTACAATAGGGTTGTCAGACAATGCAGCAATGCACCCAGCTGATCCCCATTGACCATTGTACACACCTGATAATGCATAATATTGATAAAAACTCAATGCATTATTACTTTGCATAAATATTACATATTTCAGTGAGCCCGACTATGGATCTAGCAAATATCAATGCAATACTGAATTTATGCACCAGTACCATATGTACTATGACCTTTTTGACTGTATATGCTCAAAGAAAGCTGTTCTCAAAGCTGGTAATAATCTCATCTTAATGCTCTTGAGTGACAAGCTCCATGTTATGAACATAATTTATGTTTTAGCTACAGTAAAGTGATTCACTCAATGTTTCCAAGCTTTGTGGTCAGCTTGACGGCCATAGGCATGCTCAATTGCAGATGTTGTCCAAAAAGTTGTTGAGTTTGTCAAACTTATATTGAGGTTTCTGTCACTCGAAGCGAGACAGGCAGGGCTATGCGAGTGCAGGTGAGGTAATGCTGGCTCCAGCCGCTCTGAGGCCTGTTTAGGCAAGAGCACTGATGTGGCAATGCTTATCGACGAAGACTCGAGCGCTGGTCTATCTCAACGTTCAACGCTCACCACATGCCGCACATGGGGCAACTACGACAACAGGATGCCAGTGATCTGCTTGCATTGTATTCTGCACATGCATGCATGCTGGCAGAGTCAAGGCAAGAACGAGCTCAAATTCAGCAGGATCTTGAAGGCAGACAAGATGCTGAGTCAGAAGAACATGATCTACGAGTCTCACTTTTTTTTTTTAGGACAAGCATGGGGCTCTATGTTCTCTCTGGGTTACTATCACCACTGATTCTTCGTGGCCCTTACAATCAATGGCAGAAGTGTAATGAATTTTTTGAGTTGTCTCTGAGCTGGCCAGATCGTGATTTCCGCCATGAATACCGGTGAGTCATGTCCATTTCCATCACTGATGGATCCTGATAGACTGAGCAGGATGGGCTGTACTACATTTGATTGCTTGGTGCACATGTTGGAGAAAAATCCAATCTTTGAATCCACTGGAACAAAGCCACAACAGCCAATGTGCTTTCAACTTGCTTGTTTCCTTCTTCATTATGGGATATTGGGTGCAAATCCCATGCAGGCCACACACAAGCTAGGGATTGGTTTTGGCACTGTCTTCTTTTACTGTAGGCGAGTAGTACGTGCCTTGAGGGAACTTGGCCTCAAAGTTGTGACATGGGGCAATGAAGAGCGCCATCAGGAAATTGCGAGGCATGTTATGGATCATTCTGGCATCCCAAACTGCATTGGGATGCTGGATGGCACACTCATCCACCTAACACAGATGCCAGAGCGCAATGGCTTCTCTTTTATGTGCCGGAAGAAATTTCCTGCAGTGCATTGATATAATTCTTGCAATGTCTTGTGCTCACCTTGTTACAAGTTAAATGTTCAAGTCATCATTGATCATGAGTGCCGTTTCACTGCAGTTGAGCTTGGATGGCCTGGATCAGTATCTGATGTGACGATGTGGAAGAAGTCACATATCTGGCAACAGCGCTCTCACTACCTTCGAGACAATGCTTTATTGCTTGCAGACAAAGGTATAGTTATCTAGTCATCGTGTTTTGGGTGTGCTGATGGGCCGCTAGGTTATCTGTCATCACCATATATTCTCTGCCCATTCACAGAGCCTGAGGTCAATACACAGCCACCTGTGGAGAGGCAACGTCACTGGAAGTTCAACAGATGACTGTCTTCACAGCACATCACAGTCGAGCATTCCCTTGGCCTTCTGAAGGGCCAGTTTCCAAGCCTGAAGGACATGCCGCTGTAGGAAAATGTAAGATTTTAGAGAGAGCAGTTTAGTAGGGATATCTGAGGGGAATGAGTAGGCCAAAAGGGGCTTCTATAGCCTAGGCAAGGATCCTGGTAGACGTCTGAAGGCTTCTATGGCTGTCTGGGTGCAGGGAAACGACCTGCTCGAACTCGTCTCTCATCTGTGGTAACTCGTCTGTTGTTTTAAAAAAAACTAACTACATCCAGTACTAGGTAGTGCTGACTAAGCGACCAAAAATGCGAAATTCTAAGTACCACTAGCAGAAAAAACTCCTAGAATCAAAACTAAATAAAATGAACAAAATAAAACAATTCCCCCAGTAGGGAAATTACATTCCCTACATCCCAGGGGTACTCGAGATCTTGACTGTCCCCAGTCAACCCGAAGGCGGCTTGACTACACAATAATCCATGGTCACGAGGGAGGAGGCGAGACAACGACTCGTTGACGAAAAACGGGTGCTCGGAATGCCACGATACAAGATATGATGACAGAAGGGAATGCAGCGAGGACCTTGCAAAATGAAAGGAGAGAATCCACGTGCCCGATCCCGAGATATCCACAAAACCGCCCAAAGGTATCCTCATCCACCAAAAACCAAATGTAGCCACGAGTTCTGCAGCGACGACGATGGAAAAGCTACCATTCTGAAGCTGTCGAATAGTAGCATCAGGATCCCGAAAAGCGAGAGATCCGGTCGAGAAACGAGTGAGATAATCAAGGAGTTGTCTGAAAGTGTCTCTAACCACAAAAATGGGCATATCTCGACGATAGCTGTGCGGAATTTGACAGAAGAGGCGTCCCCAGAAAGGGCTACGCAAGGGGAATGGACTTCCAGAAAAGCGAGAGGAACGGTGCCCGAGTGCGCAAGATACGACGAGAGGACTTCGAGGGTGGGGAGAAGGGGTCAACTCGCACAACAACGGCTGGGACGATCAACACGAAACTCCGGAAGACGGTAGAGGACCCGTAGACGAACAGGGAGAACGAGGAGATAAGCCGATTGGATCAGCCGATCCAGAGCTATACGCAAAACTGGCTCGAAGCCCTCTGGATACGAAAACGCTGATATCTCGACAATGGTTGCGCGGAATTTTACAAAGCATGTGTCCCCAGGAAGGGCTCAGCGAGAGGGATGAACGACCCGAAAAGAGAGAGGAACGGCGCAGAACTGTGCGAGCTACTGCGGCAAGACCTCGAGGTGACCTTCTCACAAAAATGCGAATACCTCCGAAACCGCTGCGCGCGCCAAAACATTCTTGGTATCCCTGGAAAGGTCTCGTCGAGTAGTACCGGCATGCCAAAAGGCGAGAGACGCGGCACAAATTCGCGTGAGTTACAGTCAGAAGACCTCATGCGCCAAAAATGCGAAATAACTCTGGAACCACTGAGCGCGCTGGAACATTCTTGGGCTCTCTGGAAAGCTCTGGTCGAGTAGTACCAGTCCGCGGAAAAGCGAGAGGCGTGACGCGGAAACGAGCGAGATACGACTACAGGACCCTGAGAATGGACCTATCCACAAAAAAAACGCGAATATCTCCTCAACGGCTGGGCGCCTGCAAGCGATCTTGGTACCAACAGAGAGCTAACGTCGAGTAGAACGAGCCTGCCAAAAAGCGAGAGGCACGGCGTGATAACGAGCGAGATACACGCTCGGTATGTGCTCGGTACGAGGGAGGTAGCATTTGTCTTGACAAGCGACGAGCGGTGTCGGCAGTAATTTCGTCAGAACTGTATCCGCGGATGGGAGGTGTCGTGTAGAGCGCGGGGAGGTGCTAGGTGCAATGCTACTCAGTGTTCTGCGGGGAACTCGAGCCTGGGGGGTAAAACACAGAACACAAGAAAAGAAAAACTAAACATGTATAAGGTACTGAAAACTCCGCATAACGAGTAGGTAAATCCATACTAGATATTGTAAGATCCATAGGGCAAAAAAAAGAAACGAAAAAAAAACATAACAGAATTCGCGTGACACGCAGCATTAATGCGCTCTTCGAGAGCGCCGGGGCGCGCGACTGCGGCTGCGCGACCGCTTCGGCTTGGAACAGATGTATGAATCCGCCTTCCTCGAACGTGAACGAGAGCGCGGGGGCAAGGACGACGACGACGAGGAAGAAGGGAGTGAGCTATTGGTCGAATATGAATATGAGCGCCTTCGAGTGTGATAACGCATCGAGCTGCGGGCATATGACTGGACTGGTATAAAATCATCTTTCGAACATATGTATGAACCCGTTCGAGTCTGCGAGCGCGAACACGAACGACGGCACGAGGGCAATTGGCCCTGGGTATGTGGCCACCTCGACTGTGGCTGCGCGTGCGGTGAACTGCGAGAGCGCTCGGCTGATGAGTGATGAGACCGAATGGCTGGTGGGTCGGGAACTACTGGCTCGAGCTGGATAGTAGGTAGGGACTGAGTATGCATGATGCTCGTTCGAGCGGGTACACGCGATGGTGTGTCGAACACACTTCGAGAGGGTGCGGCTGTGGGTGAAAGCGAGCGAGTGGGCGATGAGCCCGTATGAGCCTCAAGCTGGCTTGTCAACGAAGACCAGTTGTCGAGACGGTCTCGTAGAGTCCGTCCAGCAACTTCACGCGGGATTTCCTGACCTGTAGGTAGAACAATGCGACCGTTTACAAGTAGACACTTTCCTGAAGCTAAATACAACTTGAATGAATGGCAACCTGCCCGAATATGGCCCGAAAGTCCGCAGAAGAAGCAGAACGAGTACAAACGGCGGGGGGAGTGATTGTCTGAGGCGTGTGATGGCTGCACGTGTGAACTGTCGAGCTTGCTGCTCTTCCAGAGGCCGCCGCTCGACCTCAGGACCTCCTTAGCTGTAGACATTAGACTGAGCACAGAGTACTCTGATGCGTCATGGTGTTCGAGCACCTCTCGCCTGAACTCTGGAGGGAACCCATACTTGAACATACTGGCCAGGTGGGGCAATGGACCCAGTAGGTTCTCGAGAGATAACGAAATTCGACGGAAATTGCGATAATATTGCCCTAGGGATGACATTGAGATGACATCTGAACTCGCAAATCCAACCTTTAGGCTGGCAAGCTCGGCGGCATGACTTCGACTTGTTTCATCTAATTCCGGGTACTGCTGAGTGATTTCTGAGGTAAAATGAGCCCAATCTCCAACGCTACTACTGACGAAGTGGGACCAGAGGTCCGCCGACTCGAAAGGTGCATATTTGAGAGCAAATTTGATGCGCGCGAGCCCGTCCGAGAGGCCGAACCCATCACAGAAGTCGATTATGTCATCAAAATAGCTTCGAAGGTCCTTGGGGCGCCCAGAGAAGCTCGGTGCTTCGGGTGAGCCTCGGCACGGAATCTTGAGGCCGAGCATGACTTCGGGAGTTTATACGAGTGTGAATGCTTGATAAGTGAGTGCGCGCAAGTGGGAAAACACGAAAATGCGAGCAAAGTGACTGCAAAAATGAGACCAAAAGGCGAAATCTGCTAAACTGAGCCTGAAAATTGCGAAAATGAAGCTGGAGACTGCAAAATATGAATCTGGGAAGGTTGGGATGGGTGCCAGGCTAAGACAGAAGCCCCTCGCGGTGGGCTCCAGTTGTAGGAAAATGTAAGATTTTAGAGAGAGCAGTTTAGTAGGGATATCTGAGGGGAATGAGTAGGCCAAAAGGGGCTTCTATAGCCTAGGCAAGGATCCTGGTAGACGTCTGAAGGCTTCTATGGCTGTCTGGGTGCAGGGAAACGACCTGCTCGAACTCGTCTCTCATCTGTGGTAACTCGTCTGTTGTTTTAAAAAAAACTAACTACATCCAGTACTAGGTAGTGCTGACTAAGCGACCAAAAATGCGAAATTCTAAGTACCACTAGCAGAAAAAACTCCTAGAATCAAAACTAAATAAAATGAACAAAATAAAACAATTCCCCCAGTAGGGAAATTACATTCCCTACACCGCCAGAGCAGGACATAGGCAATACCTATTGAGCAGTGGAGGCACTGGTTGCTCTGCACAACTTGTGCATAGACTTGGGTGATCATCCACAACTCATTCCTTTCTTTGAAAACAGTAATACTGAGGTCGACAATGGTGATATTGATGATGTGGATTTGTGTGGCTATGGAGAGGCTGATGACATTCAAGCTGCTGGAACAGCACTTCCTGCTTGGGAGACAGATGAGTGGCTCAGGGAAGCTGGTCAGCAGCGACAGAATGTAATATTAGATGACCTCTTTCCAGTATGATACCTGATGATTACTGATTGATAGAGAAGTAGTTCAGTAGCACTTCACGTGCACGGGCCTTGACCTCCTCTGGCATTCCTTCCATCAACATAACCTCTCATGCGTTGTGAGTCAAAGTGTGGAATGCTGGTGAAAACCAAACAAATCCAACACCAAAAGACAAATAAAAGCGAGTGGTGGTTTGCCTCTGCGGAACCTGGAGTGCAGAGAAACCTAAAGTGGGGGGAGTTTCAATGGCAGGTGCTCCTAGCGCAAGTCGACGACGAGTTACGCAGGAGAAGACAAGCAAGTGATGATTGGATGGGGGATGCTGAACAGAGCAAAGGTGTTCAGCTGAAAGGACTTGGGATGATGGACTTTAATAAGATGTGCTCCTGGCGCAAGTCGATGACGAGTTACGCAGGAGTGGAGGGATGACAAAGACTGCTGACTAAGAGGAAGCTTCAGATGAATAATGGAGGCAGGTAGACTCTTCCAAATGAGCCTCAACTACCAAGTATACAAATGATGACAGATAGACCCCTTCATGGAGCCTCAACTGTCGACGATGAGATAGGCACTGGACTGACTGCTGGACTGCTTCTGAATTGATTCTCGATTGATTGTTTTTTTTGGGTAGCTAAGTACATGGGGGTTTATATACTATGGGGGGAGCACAGCTTGTGACAAACAAGGCACAAACACTTGGTAAGTAATGAGTAAGGACTGAGTAATCATGATGAGTAAGTGAGAAATGAAAAGTAAGCAAGCAAGGAGGATTGGTAAGTATTGGCAATGAACGAGTCAAGGATAGTCAAAATATCACAGAATGAGTCAAACGGAGTCAGAAACTGAGTAAGCGCACTGATATCACATTAGGGGGTGGCGATGCAAGTCAGATCTCGGTGGAGACATCTCTAGATCCAAAGATGGCATGACAGATGGATGGTGTTTCCAGATAGGGAAGTATTAATTCCAGAATTGAAGGGCATGAGTCAGGCGTCAAAGGGGGCTAGGGCATTGGGGGTCTGTGGGGCAATGAGAGCATACGCGATCGCGTCTCCCACCCTTCCATCCTCTCAGCGAAGTTAACAAAAACTTCATGAATGGGGCTCTGATGGAGGAGGAGGAGAAGGGGGGATGTCTTCTGCTGGATCTTGCAGTAGGAAGGCAAGATGCATGTCATACTCGTCATGAATGCGATCAGGGAGGCTGGAGGACAGTAGATTATACTGCAGCTGTCGCAATGCAGGAAGAATGATGGACGAGACTGGAATAAAGACGGTGCATGGAGCAGGGAGGAACGATCCATATGCTTCATCAACCGGGGAGACTGAAACGACCACATAAGACCTTTCTAACCGAGTGACAGACCTGAGGCGACCAAAGAACGTCCTTCTGGAAGTCATACTGACAAGGAGAACACGCTGACCAAGCTGCATGGGATGAGATGGGGCTGACAACGACAGGATGAACCAGGGGGCCTCAGGACGGAAGCTGGTGGGAATGCCTGGCAGATATACGTAGCCACTGTCTCTGGCAAATGAGACAAGTGAGATGACTGACGAAGAGGTGGCCATGATTGATGGACTTAGCGAAATGAGCGTCTGATGGATGGAGTGCTGTAGAAACGTGTAGGGTGCGAGGATCCTCTCCAAATTTGGAAGGAAGAATCGTGGGGCTGAGCACTTTAAGCGAGTATGTGAACCGAGTTGATATCTTTGGAAATGGCAGAGATACGACGAAAACCGGAATGCCGTACACGGGCGCTAAAAACTTTTAATGCGCGCTTAACTCGCTTCCTCTTTTCTCTTTAGCACTGATGACTCGTTCTTGTGCGAAGGATGACTGTTCACGTCCAACAGTCTTTCTACGCATGAGGCCTTTAGTCTTCATCTGCATGCACGGGCATTGTGCGCAACTCGTCAACGAGTTAGGCAGAGTCAGCTGTAACCATGTCCACAACACCTTTGGTGTGTGACAGCGTGCCTCACTTTTGCATCTGTTTCTGCCTGCCTAACCTCCGCAATTCCCTTTGCCATCAAAAGATCATGCTGCTTCTCCTCCCAGGCCTCCTTCTGTTGTAGCAATATCAAGTGTTCCTTCTCTGACTCCATTGTAGACCTCAAGTACTTGACATTTGATGAAAAAAACTCTGCAGCTTCTGTGCTGAACCCACCATGAGAAGTTTGGCATCAGTGTCGTGGTGCTGTGATGCCCTTCTGCACTGCCACTTTACCTTTGCTTGCTGGAGGTGTCGTGGTGGAAGTGGGCTTTCATGATGTAGGTTTTTCAAATTTGCATGATGCCGATGGATTGGCCTGTATCTTCACTTCAAAATCACTGTCATCTTCATCATTGCTGTTGATCTCAACAGCATCTGACAGTGATCCAGACCGGAATACCTCTTCTCGTGTGAGGCCTGGATGTTCCCCAAGCCTGTACGTTGTTTAGTTCCTCTTCAAGCAAACATAATTTGCTTGCTCACCTGTCATTAAATAGCTCGTACCATCCCAGCCCATAGAACTTCTTTAATATGGTGCCTGACAGATTTCCAACATCCTTCCCTGCACATCGTGCATTTTCAATCTGTTCATCAAGTATCTCCACATCTGGATCTCCTCCTCCATTTCCTGTGATTGACTCGTAATTGAGAATGTATGAGAAAATTTTCCTCAGGTGTTCATAACGCCCTCTGACAGATTCTGCAGTGCGCTGCTGGTCACCAAAAACCTCTGAAGCAACCTGCAATCGACACAAGGAAATATAGTCAGTGTGTAATTGTAAACTATAGTTCCAAGTTACCTTCTTATAAGCACGCTTGGCATTTACAATGAGAGTATCAAAGTAGGTGCTCTCACTGCCTAGAAGTGCTTCCAAAAGGAGTGTCGTATCAACATCAGTCCAGTTACGATCCTTTTCCTGCATCCACTCAAACTGCTCCATTGCTTTGTCACCATTGGCCTTCTGCTTTGCCTTGTGCTGTTGCTTCATTGGTTTTACCAGCTTTTTGTTGGTACTGGCACCATTCTCTTGTGCGAGTGGCTGGTTTTCCTTTTGCATCCTCTTAACACCCTCCCCACCCTCAGGAAGGCTCATGCTCTCATTGCATGTGTGCTTCTGTTTCAGGGGGGCTATGCATGGTGATGGTGATGTAGCGGGGTCATTGCTCATGGTGTTTGGATAGGTGCAATCCTGTACCATAAGGTGGTCATTCTGTTGTCCATGACCAGAGGCCTGGTAAATCTCAAATAAATAAATCAAAGTCAGTGAGTGTACATTCACTTACAGAAGTCTGCCATTGTTCATTCTCATAGCATTGGGTCTCCAGGTTGAGAACCTGCCCTTGGTGCACACTGTGTGGATGGAGCTGGTCATTTTGACTGGAAATGCTGGTGTTGAGATTTGTGTGCCATTGAAGTATTGAAAACTTTACCTTCTATTGAACCAGTCTGTGCCGTTTCCATGACTTCGATGGTGTTGTTGATGGTCCATGTAGTGTTCACCCTCCCAGAACATGCCTAAGGAGGACAGGTAGGTATGACCATCACCATCCATGGACTGCTGAGGCCTGTGTGAACCAGTGAGTGTCCCACTGCCACTGTGCACATAGCGACCATTGCTTGCAAACTCTGGGAGGCTGAATATGCTTGCTGGCTGCCTGTTTTCAGCTGATTGTATAGCATTGTGAGGATAGAGTTGCTGGAAGCTGTGTGCTTCAGTGAGACTAAGAGCTGGAGTATCATATTCTGAGTAGAAGTTGTAGTCCATCTGTTGTTCCTAGTACAAACTTCACTACAGAGCTGGAGTCCAGTAGCATGTCACAGAGGCTCGGAGACTAGCTCCCCACTTGCCTAATTGGTCATTCCCATGCCGGAGCAGCCGGAGACAGCATTACCTCACATGCACTCGCATACCCCTGCCTGTCTCGCTTCGAGTGACAGAAACCTCAATATAAGTTTGACAAACTTGACAACTTTTTGGACGACATCTGCAATTGAGCACGCCTCATGGTGTCTGCGTCTCGACTCTCGAAGGCTTCATTCCGCTCGGTATTCGAACTCAGCAGCCGAGGTGCTAGTGGCCCGCAATTAACACATGCTGGGGGTTTCCTCACCCTAAATAAACCTACTGAGGCTGAGCCCAATTGAACAGACTTCAAAGATGAGCACGAAGAGGAAGCTAGAAGAAGATATAACAGGTGAGCCTACTGTGGCACTACCCAATCTTTCCGAAACGAACATCGTGCATGCGTCTCATTATTATTGTCATGGACAGTGCTGCCGGAAGATGTGCGTGTCGAGAAGAAACAAGCTATCTGCCCCAACTCTCTGGAGGATAGCGGAGCAAACACTGCGCACATGCCGACGACTGCCCTCGCTTCACTGCTGGACTTGTCTGCACTCACCACACGGGAGGATATTTCTTCTCGGTTTGACGTGATTGCCCGCGAGCTCCTCTGCAACTACGTCCTTACCATCGTGCGCAATGGCGTCTACAGTAACTACGAGATTCTCGAGGTGGAGTTCTATCTGCAAAAGTCTGGGTGTCATGAAGATCCTTTCACGCACGGAAGCTTCGAGCAGGAGAAAAGCTGCCAATGGTAACGTGAAACACTGGCAAAATTTACCTGGAGGTCGTGATGTGTACTCAGAAACGTCGGAACAGGTATTTTCATCGCACACCTTGTCGTGCCGATGGGACGTCATCCGGCCTCCAGGTCAGAGCGGCTGGGGGCTATAGAGGTGGTACTCGCAAGGGCCTGGACCTCACACTAGGCCCATCATCTTTTAATACTGAACGGTCACGCATCGTCACTATACGCGGAGGCGCACTTTTTCGTACCCTTCGACGATACCCCGAGCAGAAGATCATATGCGGTCCCTCCCTTCTTGTCGACGAGGTTCTTCGTGCCAGTGGAGCTCCGTCCATTTCTGACTTGGTCACTGATGTATGGAACAATGATATTAAGGCCCTCGGCGCCCCTGCACACCTACGATCCACTTATATGTATCTTCGACCTCGTGGAGAGAGTCCAGTTCCGCCATCGAAGACCCTGCAAATAGTGTACAACTCTCCTCGCATTGGTCTCGACCTATCTTCCCCAGAAACGAAAGTTTCCCTTGAGCACCCACGCGTTGTCTTCGTCGGTGCGCCGTACCGATACTTCACACACCCGGAGCTTCTCTCAACCAAGGGTCGTCTTCAAACCTTCTGCGGTTTGTACATGGCACTACGAGAATCCAACCAATACTCCCATGATTCTGCTAAGCTGAAGCAGGAGCTGTGCAGGTTAATGGGGCTCAAGGAGGCCAGTGTCGCCAAGCTTCTCAATGACTTCCGAGCAGGTTACGAGACAGGAATGCTTAAGTCCTTTGTGGGTGTAGCGGGCAAGGGAGTGTGTCAATCGTCGTCGGCATACCTGAAGATGATAGGTACTTTGCAGAGAGCCAAGGAGCAGGCGTCGGCGTCTTAAAGGTAGCTTTTCCAGTGTATCATATTTCTGCGTATCTCTGCTTCGCAACCAGCAGTTGCTCACAGATATTCAAAGTGTGGTTGGTGATCCTCACCTACAGCGACAGTCCACTTAATACCACCTTTCCTAAACCAGCGATGGGGGGAACCTCGAAACTTCATGTCCTGACTAACCCAGGGAATCTGGTAGAGGAAAACATCGCTGCGTTCCTCAGGATGAGCTAGCAAACTCTGGCCGGGCAATGACTACCAAGCTTCCCAAGATAGGGTCCTCTAATCTCTAACTGGATACCGTGATCGATGCACAGTCAGCGCAGCGAACAATGCGAAGAAGCTTGCAGTGCATACATCGGATTTCCCAAAAATCAAGGGACACCTTCCGTGACAGGGAGAATTTGGTACCGCACTTGAACTCCAATAGATCTAACGTCGCTGCTGCCACCCCAACCCATTCGACCGACGTTCATTTGGAAACGATGTACAAAGAGTTCGAATCAAGCGCGTCTTACCTCCCTTCAGGACAACTGCATCAATCCTACTCTTCCCGCATTTCATCCGAGCATGTGCGTACGAGCAACCAGGCAAGGCCCAAGCGGCGCAAGGCTTGTCAGACGTCAGCCATCTCATGCCGAATTTTTTATTGTACGCCCCGATCCACAAAGCGCAGTATAAACGAATCCGTTGGCTACATCCAACGGGGTGTTGTTGGAAGTGGCTGAAGTGTCCTCCGAGACACCATTGCCTTTGAGTGCCCGTGACATGGCCTCCAAGTAATCATCGTCCAGATCAAGTGCAGTCTCACCAGTGCCCTGGAAAGCATCGACTCGACGATGTTCTACGCAACCGAGAAATAAAGCTTTGCATGCTTGATCAGGTTCCGGATACTACAAGCATATTGGAGAACTTTAGCGAGGCGGCGTTTCCACTTTTCGGCCTGTCGGATTCAGCTGACATGCACAGAATTTTTGGCGTTACAGAGCGGACATAGAGGACGAGAACTATTGAGATCGGTGACCGCAAGTTGCGAGTAGACGGCGTAGAGGTCTGGTGTTGCTGAGAGATTCTGCAAGTTGAAGTCTTGAACAATCTTCGTGATTTCCGTCAAAAGATCATGATGCGTTTGCACAGATGATACTTGTTTGGCATCATACTTGGAATCACGGTCATCGGTAGAGTGGGGAAACTCTTCCTCAATGGAGGATGAAGGGAAGGGGGGGAATCTTCAGCTTTATCCATCTTTGTGACCCGCTTCACGATGTCCTCCGCGTAACGAGGAAACAAGAAGGGGAAAATATCACATCCTGTGTCTCAGGAACAGCAACCACTCCAATCGTCTTAATCGGTGACATCGACTCTTCGTCAGGAAAAGCCTGAGGCCCTCACGGATGTCGAACGCCGCAGCGAACATCTCTCCAGGATTGCCGGTCGTCAGTGCGACTGCGATGGTGTCGAGAATGCGAGTAGCAGGTTTGATGTAGCTGGACGGATTCTAGTGCCACTTGTCGACACGCACATCGAGATCTGAGTAACCGAACTGATTGAGCAGTTGAAGCTGCTCCGAAAGACGAGCTTGGCAGCCCAAGATTCCGGACCGGTTTTCCATGATGTTGATGGAAATATGGCGACTGGTCCGTGTCGCCACAGTTTGGAGGCAGGCTAACAACTACAGGGCTTTGCTGATCGTTGTGGTGGTGCAAGTTTGAGCGAGACGACATTGGGATGTGTCCGAGTCAGGCTTCCGGATGGGTCGGGGTTCAACCGAACAGGATGGTGTTCCAACTCGCTTTCATCTAGTCTCCTTAGCAAGTCTGTGTAGATCAATATGCGGCGAACATCAATGTGTATCCCGGGCAGTTAAGTCCAGCAGTGTCTGCTGGGGAATTTACTCTCACTTGCCGACCACTTCACGGTCTCCTTCACCACCGTCTCAATGGGCATCCCACGGCACATCCGCACTTTCGTCTCAACCACCCCAAGAGCCACCACTAGCTACGGGCGGAGGCGACCTCTCCTGCATCTGTGGGTTCATCTGCGATGACGGTTTCTGTGTCGTTTGCGACGTCTGTCCGTCATGCCGCCTGCTTTGGCATGGTCGAGGGAGGCGTACAAGAACAATGGCAGTGTTGGGGGTGTCAGGATGGCAGGATCGACGAGCAGCAGAGAGAGGGGGAGCCGTTACATAAACCACCAGAAGGTCAACGTGGCGAAGACCGACATCCCACCGCAGAATGAGAAACCGCGACGATCGAGCACTGTTATTGCGCTTTCCACAGATTGTGCAGCCCTGTACGCAACCAAGAACAGGAGACGAGCCTCGATCCTGAGTTCAGCGGGTGACCCTCGAGCGCATGCCAACCATCAACAGCTAACCGCCCAAGTTCGTCAAGCATTTCTCAACTGCGCGTCTCGTTTCCATTCGGATATTCGTGCTAGATTCTCTCAACTATTGTCAGTTCCACCTCCAGTTCACTGGCATATTGCCGACGTGTCCCTGCTAGACGCCTGCCCTCACGCCTTACAAGACGGAAACGCCTTGCCATCAAATATCAGTGCTCGTTCGTTTGTACTTTTGCTCCCATATCGTGTTCATGTTGCATACATAGAAGAACACGATGTTGTCCGTTTGCAAGCCTCTCTGCACTCAGTCTTGGACAAGGTCAGTATATTTCAAGTTTCGCACCACATTTAAGGTCTGTTTAAATACTGACTACCGCGTTGTGTTGCTTACCATTCATCGACGCACGGCAGAACGGGCGTTGCATATGGACTCAAGCACTTGACCACGTATTACAATGCCGACCATGTACTGAGGCTGGCGCCCATCTGAATAGACTGCTCAACAGACGAACACGAAGAGGAAGCTAGAAGTAGATACAACAGGTGAGCCTGCTGTGATACTAGTCCATCTTTCCTAAATGAGCATCGTAGTGTACGTCTTATTCTCATGGCAGAAGGTGTCCGTGTCGGGAAGAAACAAGTTATCTGCCCCATGTACCAGAAGGTTGTGATACTCAAAAGTTTGCCCTGGTATTTTCACCGCACGCCTTGTGTCAATGAGACGTCTTCTGGCCTCCCGGTCAGAGTGGCTGAGGGGTGTAGAGGCGGTGCCTGCAAGGGTCTGGTCCTGACGCTGGGTTCGTGATGTTTCAATATTGGACAGCCACGGATCATCACTGTACGCAGAGGTGCAATTTTGCATACTCTTCGACGACACCTCGAGCAGAAGATCGTATACGGTCCCTCTCCGCAGAATTTGTGTGTGGCTCCTCAGCGATATACTCTTTACACGTCTGCGCCGTCGCAGCCTGTCGACCGGGAAAGATAGAGAAAAGGAGAGCACGAAGAACCAGTACTTGCCGCCAGCACATGAACGAGAGAGAGGAAGAGATCGGCGCTCCAGGACCTATCCTCACCCGACGTCGCCAATACCTGCTGAACTGGCGTACTCTGCTCTGTCGATCTCGCGTGAATCCGACCGGCCAACAAACCCCCTCCCAATCTATACGGGATGAGCGACGGCGGAGCACAGCTGCGGTAACACCCCACCATACACCCACGCGCGGTCCAGGCTCTACCAGGCGATACAGTGTCGCATCCAAGGCCACTGCTCCTGGTGGACTAGGTAAGCAGTACAGCATTCCTGAGAAGCGACGAGCAATGCCAGCCTAACCACCATCACGCGATACGCGGTACCCGGACAAGCATCTTCTCAAGGCTCACAGTCTCGGGGTGGATATAGGCGATGCGATCCCCCTTCGCGCAATGATTAGGTAATTTCAGTAAAGAATCCTTGGATACCGTGACAGGTGCGAATACAGCTGCGAGGCAAGATACCCGACACGTTTATGTGAAAGGTTGCGGTGAACGGAGTTTCCATTCGGAAGGTTTGTGCGTTATGTGGGATGACGCTGAAATGTGATAGGGTTCAGCTGGAAAGAATGGTGTTGCTTTCCTTTACTCACTTTGGCAAGCTTGTGTAGATCTATGCCCCGATATTAAGTTCGAACCCTCTCTGTCGCGAGCCCTCGGCGACCCAAGTGGTCTGTTGCTCCATCGTTTCATCTCCGCAAATGGACCCGTATAATCGTTTACTCGACCACCTATTGTTACGGCAAACAGAGAGCATAATACAATACTCGGAGGTCCTCGACGCCGTTTTCGTGGTTTTCGTCAACCAGCATGACTGCGCCAATGTCGTACACATACTATAGTTGGACTCCTATTCTAGCATCACAGCCAGAGCTGAAACTCACTTCCTGACACCCCCTTGGGTCCGGAACCACTGTCTGACTCACTCAACTCATTTGATAACAGCGGGGGATCCCTTGAAGTATCATCGACACAGACAACAATTTACACAACACTCGATGCTTTCTTACACTGAAAAAACATGCCAATCATTCACTTGCCGTTTCCTCGTTCACAGCTCACGGTCAAGAAATTGGAAGTTGAACAGCTCCTGGGGAGGGTAACCCGGTGGTGCTGTGTCAATCTGCCCGAGGGGACCGATGCGGATCTGAAAGATAGGCATGTCTCAGTCGTCTAGGATATCTTCATAACCGTCATGGTTACCTGCTTGCTTTCGCCTTTGACCGGAGCGATCCATCCAATTTCTTCCCGGCCATCAAGTCTCTTGGTGATCCTGTCCATCCATCCATCCATCCACATGAATCCACGACCAGTTATAAGAAGTTGTCAGAATCCAGTGGACCAGAGCAAAAGGAGTGAATGCGACCTACGTATAGGCATCGTGAAATTGTCTGTATTTAATCACCCACTCTTGAGGGGGTCTCTCCAGCGCCGCAAACAACCTCCTTTCCAGCTCGACGACTTGCATTCCGTTGATGCTGAGTGTGTATATATCACCTTCGACTCGCCGGAAGACGAACTGCAGCAAGCAGGAGCGTTAGATGATGAAGTATTCATCATGCACGTGGGGGGAGGAGGGACGACGATACCTACCACTGGGGGCCGGACACCGGGAGCCCTTTCAATCAAGTTGACTGGTAGGATAGTAGGTAGGAGCAAAGAAATGCCGACGTAGGGGTCGCCTGGGAGAGCTGAGGAGATGATGACCTCGCAATCTGCTTTGATATTGCTGGGCATGTTGACAGCGATGCGTTTGCTCGCAAGATTAGGTGTGGGGAATTGGGGACCCAACAGTCTCAACTCCGGGAGATAGATGATTGCCTCTGGTCAGCGTCCTTTTATTCCGCACGACACGGCGCAAAGGGCATCACGGCTAGGTGAGAAGTCTTCGAGTTGGCGCAATGCCGTGCTTGATTTGGGTGGGCTTCTATTTGGTCTGTCAAGGATCAGGGGAATGCTAACGTAGCAGTTGCCCCTGATGCCGCTGAGAGTTAAGAAGGTAACGACCTCAGTATCTGCTTTGATACTGTTGGTATGCTGATAGTGATGTGTTCGCTGGAAAGACCAGGTATGGGAAATTTGGGACCCGACCGGCGTCAACTCTGCCAGACGGATGCAGGTCGTTGGTCAACATCCTGCTATCCTCCATAGCGAGCTGGCGGAATACCATACAGCTAATTGCCTCATTCGAGCGGACTTCTACTCGACATCAGACCACAGGGGGATAACTTGTCAACATCGAGAAGGCCTGGAACCCATCCTTGGAGTTGACTAATCCTGAGGGACAAAGTTCATTAAACTTCCCCTGTGGCCAGGAATACAACAAAGATCATCTGATCTCACGTTTGCTCATATGCATCAGGTTCTCTCCTGGATTGTTCGGTACACCGTTTAGGACTGTCCTGGGAATTGACCACTGCCTTGTGTGTAGCACGCAACAGTTGTGCACATTTATTTTTTTCCCAAGTGGGGCGCCATATCAATCGACCAGCGTAATCAGCACAATGAACAAGCAAGTGTATGTGTGTCATGGGGATTCTCTAAAATAAGCCTTCCGTCGCATAAATCAATAAATGTACCTTGCCGCACTCACTAACCAGACCTTCCATCGTGGCCGTTCACTCTTATCCTCCTCCCGTGCTTTCCGCTCCATCATATCACGTTGGCGGACTTGCAAACCCTCCCCCCGTTGCCACACCGCATCCGTGTCCAGGTCGACTTTCAGGAGAGGCACGATGTGCTCGCATTTTCCGAGCATGAACCGTTCGTATACGATGTATCCGACATACAGAATAAGATAAAGTGCAACGCCGATGTACGCCGCGACCACGTTCTGCAGATAATTCGCAAGGGTTAGCGACAACCTCCGCCACGAGGTAATTCATAATAAGTAACTCACCCTAGGACTGAACGGCTGTTCTTTCACAGCAGCATACCCTTCCGCAATGAACATCAGAACTGCAAGGAGGACCACACCAACAGGGAGAACCGGGAACAGAGGTTGGACGTAGGGTAAGTCAGCCAATGAGCGTCCTTGTGCATGGTACGCTGCGCGGAAGCGCAACGAGATGACACCGATCGAACCCCACACTAGCAGTGCCGATACACCCGTCAAGTTCAGCAACCAAGTAAACACCACGCCCTCTCCCCATATAGTCGTTAAAAATGTTAGACAGGCTACACCAAGCGAAACCCTTGATTTATGGCGTAAGAGACCCGCGCCTTATAGTATACACGACTTACAACAATGCAGGTATAGGAACACCTCGTTTGTTCACCCAACCGAAAACCTTGGGTGCTTGGCCTGACCTTGCCAGTGAGAGTAGCATGCGGGAACTCCCGTAGAATGCAGAGTTCGTCGCAGAGAGAACTGCAGTGAGGAGTACGGCATTGACGATATGAACTGCAGCGCCGAAGCCTGCGCGTTGAAACACGACGGTGATTGGAGACGCCGTAACGTCGGAGTCTGATCAAAGATGAGGTGAGGACCATAACTGTCTGAAGAAACTTAGAAAGCATCGTACTGTAAGCAGATGTGAGAAGAGTAGGATCCTTCCAGTTGATGCAGAGCCCGATAGTCAGAATAGCCAGGATATAAAACAGCACGATCCGAAAGAACGTTGCCTTGATGGCACGCGGGACGGACTTATAGGGTCGATCGGACTCGCCAGCGGCAACAGCGACCAATTCTACACCACCGAACGAATAAAATGCGTACACAAATGTCTGGGCAAAGTTCGAAAACCCTCCGATGAAGGCTTGAGAATTGTGGAAGTTCGAAAGGCCCTACAAGAGCTAGTCAGACTTCTACCTTGCCTCGCTAGAAGAAAAGAAACAGTATTCACGGGACCTGGATGACCCTTAATTCCACCCCAGTCATAGATTAGACCGACAAAGATGAAAATCACGATCATCAAAACTTTGATCAGAGCAAACCAGTACTCGGATTCCCCTAATTGTATATTATTTTCGCTTTTCTTGGGTGGCTATCACTGGACCTCACCATAACACGGACGTGGATCAGTTGCAACGGAAATATAGGAACAATGATTATCAGTGCCCACTGCCAGGGTTGAATTTGAGGCGCCCAAAACTACAGAACTCATGATGTCGTTAGCATTAATCACATCTCATGCAAATTTGGTCTCGCAAAACCAAAAACCGGATCAACTTGCTTACCTCCAAGATAATGGCGGCAGCAGTCAATTCGCTCGCTATTAAGTCAAGTGACCCATGGTTGCATCACTAAGGTGATGTGAGTAGTGGCAATGTACCCACGTATAGACAATGCCCTGTCATGCATCGAAGAGGAAGAAAGGGCCAAACGTCACGGGATTTCTACTGCGTGCGGGAAAAAAGAGAGGCCACGAACCACTGAAACCAGTAATTCTAACCTGATTCGCATGCGGTTAGATATTGTACAACGTCAATGAAAGAAGCGCAGTCTGACCGAGAGTAAATCCAAGAGCAGGAGAAACAAATCTAGTACCAAAAACCGAAAAGGCACCAGAAACCGGGTACATCGCTGCCATCTCACCGCTGGGAAGAAACATGAGGACTTTCCTTCTTCTTGAGGGACAGAGCGGGGGACGTACAGGGAGATGACGACAGTGTAAACAAAGAGGCCGACCACCACGTACGAAAGCAGGGCACTTCCGGGACCTGCAAGCGCGATAGCCTTGACATAGCCGCTGTGAGTCTCGAATGAAAATCGCGGAGATGGCGGCTTTCACTCACCGACCCAGCGCTCAGGAATATACCTGTGCCGATAGTCCCTCCGATGGCTGACTTCCACTTTGTCAGATGGAAGCGTAGTGATCGAAGAGTATGAACGACTTGATTGAGAAGACACACGCACCCAGCATCACTAGATGCCTACTCTGCATCGCTCGTTTCGTGTCATTGGCAGTGCCTGTAATGGTCAGGCGCCTCCACAATGTAGCAGTACGCCGACCCGTTGAGCTCTCAACATGGACCCCGCTCTCATCGTCTGCAGCCCTCTCCTTAAATAACTCAGTAGGAGAGGAGATGTTCGTGGCACTTGTCCTTGCAGCTTCGGTAGTTGCGGCGACAGTTTGGTCCCCCATTAGTCGGGCAAGAGACAAGAGGAAAGTATTACCGGTGGTATCGGGACCCGAGTAAGACTTACATACTCAATGGACGGTGGTGACTTGCGTAAGCCGAACCATCATCAGTATTCGAGATACTCCAACATTGGGACAATACAGTCAACATCAGAATGGCTTACATACTACTTCTCACACAACTTAGTTCGAAAAATGCCCAGCGGCAGTTACACTTGATTTACTTTAACCTGGTTCGAATAATGTACAGTGGCGGTTATACTTGCTTTACTTCAACTTATCCCTCGTTGCCTGCTTTCTAACCAAAATCTCACTTGTCGAGAGGTGAGATCAGCAAGAAAATCAGACCCTAAGTGTCATTTGTGGGAAGAGTGCACCTAAGGTGTTGCTGATGAACCAATAAACAAGGGAGCGTCGACAAATGAGAAGTCGCAGAAAAAAAGGTGTGAGGATGGGGAAGAAGTCGCGGAAACAAAAGAAGCGAGACTGCTCGCCAAGCCTTAGACGCCAAGGTCGTCAGTTATAAGTATAAAAGGATTAGGTGGAAGAAAGAGACGAACCTAGTTGAAAACCGGATAGAGGTTAGCATTGGGGAACTTGGCCTTGATGATGACCCAGAGCCAGAACATCGGGGTGGCGTAATTAACATCCGACGACTCCGTCTTGCCAGACCCGCCGGTAAGGAGCCCACCGAAATCGCCAGTGCCGCAGGCGATTACCGACCCGGAGTCTCCGCCCTTGGAGAACGCGCCCGAGTCGCTGTCGTATGGGAGGATTGCCCATTCAATCGAGTCCCGGTGAGTCTGGTTAGAGAAGTACTCGGACGCATAGGAGAAGCATCCCGTGGCACGACCAATCGTCGTGAGAGTGGTAAGGCCGTGCTTAATGACGTAGAGGCAGTTTCGCCGTCCTCGGCGAGAATGTCCCTGAGCACGAGGAGGCATTTGGCTGGGTACTTGAAGCCGGACTGCACGTGCGTGCGAGGATACATCTTGTTTACGAACTTGGCGCCCTCGATCTCCGTCCCTGAATATAAACAGTTACACATTTAGTGAAGAAGATCAGCACCCACCAAAGTCGATAACGTTCCCCTTAAGCTTAGGTAGAAACCTGGCCTTGTTGAGCTTGATGATACAAACATCCTTGTGAAGCTATGCGGAGCTGTACCGCAGTGATAGCAGGCGACCAGACAACATGGCCGATCACACGCTGGCTCCGCTTACCGAAGTCCTTCGTCTGCTCATAGAGCTCCTGAAGCTCGTTGATCGCGCTGAT
Organism: Pisolithus tinctorius; assembly: GCA_024663395.1. Taxonomy (NCBI): domain Eukaryota; kingdom Fungi; phylum Basidiomycota; class Agaricomycetes; order Boletales; family Pisolithaceae; genus Pisolithus; species Pisolithus tinctorius. The sequence goes on from JANFAH010000004.1 coordinate 3,690,501, forward strand.
CGTCTCCTCCAGCAGCTCTCGGGTCTTCGTCAACTCCTTCTTCGCCTTCCTAGCGACAGTGGTATCGCCTGCCGCCCTCCCCTCCAACCTCCTGATTAACTCCTTGTGGATCTCCGCCGCAGTGCCAAGGTGTCCGATCCGAATCTGGACAGACTTGAGGTAGTCATCCCATGCCTTGGTGCCCATGAGGAGGACTTCCTTACGAAGCCTGCTGGGACCGTAGGTGTAGTCGGAATTGTCCTCATCTGCCGGAAAGAGAACGTGGCGGGCCGTAACCCCACAGAGGTCATCGCCGCTCTTGAAGTAGAAGCCTATAGTGTCCTAGAAGTGGGGCATCTTCGTGGCAGCGATAGGAAGTCCAAGCGTAGTAGTGAGAGGATCAATGACATGCCTAATTACATCCAGGTCCGAGGCCGGTTCGTAGAGCTCTGCACCAGCTGAGTGCCTGAAAACCGATTCACGGAATTCGATGTCGACGGTTGTCCTTGTCCTCGAGGACTACGAGTATGGCGTTGGCTGAGTTGAATGCATCTTCACCGGTGAGACTATCAGGAAGAGCACCAACCCAGATCACGTCGGGACTGAGAACAGCAGGTGTTCTTTGGTCGGGGACCATGCGGAAATGGACGAGGTCGATGGTTGAAAAGCGAACCTGCTGGTGCTTCAAGCGACGATATGCGTCTGGTCCCTTGCGCATGAGGAAGGGATCCTTCGAGGTGCGGTAGACCAGCTTGGGAGGGGAATTGGAGATCCCCGAATAATAGAAGGTGGCCTAGACCTTGGATATAGCGTTGGGAGGGGAGCCAGAAGAGACCCTCGAGACATATTCGTCGTAGAAAAGACTGGGTCGGTGAGGTCCATGCCAGTGGGGGAGAGGGTACGGCCCTGGCTGATCTGCCTGACTAGGGCGATGCACTCTTGGAGGAATTCCGAAGCATTCACTTAGACGAGTATGCGAGCGGGTCAGTATAAAAGGATGGTACTAGTAAAACGTTAAATAACTTGCTTGCTCTGGCCGAACACAACTCGATGGAGTCAATCAACGGCTGACGTAAGAGAACATCATGCCGTCAGCGTCGAGTCAGTATCAAACGAGCCGGTCTCACCGTCTCAGGTGCGTAATATCACTGGGTGTCCACGAGCGCTAAGATCCCTCCCAGTTACTGCTATCAATCGTCGCAGGCTATTGGCGTGGTTCCAAGCTGTGGCGACACTGGTCAGCCTACCCATAACAGTAGATTGTGAATCGTTCCGTCCACGACATGGCAGCTCAACAAGATCACCAGAACGTGTTAATGAGCGATCAACACCGTCTTTCTGAGCAGCTTCAGCTGCTCATCCACTTCGGCTACTCAGATCTTGATATGCTTTATGAAGGAATCGGCAAGCACAGTAACAAGGTGACGTGGCACCATGACACTAAAATCACCATTCGCATCCTCGATATCATCGCGGTCGCACTGACCACCGGCCTGGCCAGAGATGCCTACGCTGCTGCATTCGACACCCATGGAGGTCTCACGCTTGTCTTGGCAAAGAACGAACCTTTCACAGATGACGATGATCGCGCTGTTCGTGATTTGTTCATGGTGGTCACCGCTCCCCAGACTACAGAGCCAGAGGACGTTTTTCCTTTCCTATTTACGCGTTGCGGGGCAAACATTGCGAAGCGGATCGCGAAGATGGATGACGCTGTGCGCGGTTTCTCCCATGGCCTCGAGGAAGTCTTAAGGAACTACACACCCGAGCCCTCCGTCGACAAAGAGTTTCCCCTCTCTACGGATTATCTCGATATCCAGTATCGTGGCCAACAAGTCCCATTTGAGCAAATCATGCGTGATCTGTTGGGGTGTATCATGGACAGGGTTGGAGATTTCAACTTACACAATATATCAGCAACGCCAGACCTCTACCCCCACTACATGACGCTTGTGTTTGTCGCCCTCGTTCTCAAAAGATCCCGTCTGCTACGTTCGCTCTGTGAATCCACCAGCCTTATGGATCGCAACCGCATACTGCAGGCGGAACGGCTGAAACGCCGCATTGCCAAGGTCTGTCAGTATTACGACGGTATTGATGACCTCATCACGTATACGAGGCGCTATTTCCCACAAGGCATTGTACATCGCTGGGTCGACCCGATTCCTGACACGGGTGAGACTACGGTTAATCTGGAGGACGACTACTTGGTGGCCATCGAACGGGCACTCGGCGGTGTTTCTCCTTCGACGGACACTCTGACCACGCTGCGCAAGGACTTCTCGAACATGGGAGAGAGGTGGGGCGCGAGTCGTTCTATCACAACTCGGCTCCACGCCGAAATCCGCATCCTGCTTCATCTCAGCAAGTCGTTCGATGCTTCGGATCGCTTCCAGCAGCAACCTATTGGATGTAGCAAACGGAGTTGCTTATGCTGCAGTTTGTGGATCTGGGCATATAATGACAGGTACCGGACAAATTGGCTGACGTCTGGGTCGCATGGAAAGCCTTCCTCTGCTTGGGCTTTGCCTGGTTGCTCCTACGCACATGCTTGTGTGGCAAACGGGCGGAGCGATGTTGATATAGCTGTCATGAACGGGGTCCAGAAACGCCTGACTCACACTATTGAGAAGCTATTTCCAGGTCAGAGGAGGCTCTCTGATGAACATCGGTCGAGCGGGTCGGAATCAGGGGAAAATGACTCGGGAGAGGAGCGGAAGAAGAGGCGAAAGAAACTGTCCTTTATAGCGAAAAAATACTTGCACGCCATTTAGGTTACTTAGTACGTGTACACAATGACCATGCAACTTGTAGCGTCAGACCATCACGAAGACCGTCAGTGTCGAGGATCTTCAGGCTGCTGTTTTGTGCTCTCTGCGCCTATCGTAACAATAAATACCTCTCCCGTCAGTCGTCGAGCAAACAATTCTACGGTAGGTCTCCTGCTTTCCATTATAATGCGTCACTTTATTTGTTGACTTATAAACACGTTCATGAATGAACAGGGTCGCTAGATATCCGTTAATTAGTGCACAAGGCAAGATCACCTCGGGTGGAGCTCTCCTATCGAATTGCTCACTTCTTCTGGTATGGTGACATGCGGACGGCTCGCCGCACATACAACTAACGCATTACATGTCTTCGTCAAGCTCAGCCCATTGATTATCCCCTTTCCTCGCCTCTCCGGGTACTCCCTTCCACTTCTACAAGACTGCACCCATGCTAAATGAAACCCACACTGAGCTGGGTTCATCTATCCCCCCCCTCCTCTTGTATACGACTGGCGAAGTGTGTGGGTGGCACTAGCTTGAGCCCGCGATCGAACTAATGACGAGTCAACCTTACAACATTATCGCGAGTACCACCATATGTACGTCTACCAAGTCACCTCGACGGTTTGCTGCACTCGAGAGACCTTCAGATGATAAGTGGTGCCGATTGCTATGTCCCAAATCCGCTCTTCTAGCCGTGAGGGTGAGCGGTTTTGGGTAGATCTCGAACGCGAACATGACTTGACCCCACCACCTTTTGGGTGGACTCCGACACCTCAAGAGCCGCCACAACACGGGATCCAGTTGTACAGTTTGTGTTCAGCCCGTGTGCATCCGCTACCGCCCATCACTTCTTCGAGTGGGAAGTTACACCTAAAACACCACGATGGAAGCAAAACCGGGAACTCGGTCTCGGAGGACACTAGTCACGCTGCATTGGAACTTCCCCAAACATGGGAGAGATGTGGCACAAGAGTTGTTCCTCGCGAACGAAACGCAAATGCGGTATGTATCGTGTGGTATGCTTCTCTTCGTTTTATCACTGCGGTTTCTCGTCTTTGCTACAAGCATGCATGTTGACGACCACCTCGAATACAACGTCGAGGATCTCCAGGCTGTCGTTTACTTCTCTCAGCCTATCGTGATCCCCCATTGGTTATCAAGCAAAGTACGATTTATGCTTTCTATTCCAATACGTCTCTCTACTGCTCATGAATTTTTCACTTCATCTAGCCTAGCAATGACGCGTGGACAGTCTACCGTATTTATAGCCCATGCATTCCACGGCTTCGTGATGGTCAGTACTTCCCTCTCCACTCCTCTCTCCAGGCACTCCCTCTCATCTCTCCACCCATACAATACCTGTCCCCCACGGAACTCATCGACGTACCCTCCCCTCCCGTCTGATATACTACTTGTGGTCGTATGCAGATGGTATCAGCTTGAACCCATAATTGAGATATCTACGAGTCAGGATTGTAACATTGTCGTAGGTACGTACCATATACAAGCGTCCACCCAGTCACCTCAGGAAGTGTGTTGCATTCCACTTTTGTTTATCAACCACTTCTGCAGTATAGTAATAGGATCGATGTCATAGCCTGCGGTCGAAGGGTGCGAATTGGTGTGTGAACTGTGCTTCACCCAGCAGACTTTCCAACAATAGGTGGATCCAATTGGTATATTCCAACTCTGCTCTTCCGGTATGTGTATGATCTTCTATCAACATCCAGCACAGGTATGGGGTACGTCTCACCGCATCATGACAAAAATACACTCAATACGAGAAAGCTTTAGGACTCCTCGATCATGCACAGATATATCACTCAGGAAAACCGGCAGATGCCTTTTGTTGCTATGGGCATAAGGTGCAAGCTATTTCCAGCCATAAACACTCGGAGCGATACAGAAAAGCGGCTTACCTCTGATCATGAAATTCATCACGGCAGACATGCATCCGTTTACTGTTTTAGCTTTGTTCCCATACCTCGTTCTTTGTCGTACAGTATGAGATAATAACTGGGAACGACCGCCACAGACGACGACATATTCAATATCCAAACCTGTTAGTTAGTATCACATCACCTCTTCTCTTGCCTTTCCAGTTAGTATCCCAAATTGAGGGGAAAAGAATGGTTTCCTCGTCGCATCACTATCACGATCCCGTCTTGGCCATTTATTTACATCATCATGTCCAACAGTATACATGAATATTGCTTCACATTGGCATATAAATGGATATAAAGTGATTACAAAGCTGAACTCAGAACAAGACCAATGTAATATCAAGGTACGAGGCCGGTGGTGATGATGCACACACGCATCGATGATGCTCGCCCTGGTCCGAATGCGCTCTCTCTTTCGGTTTGCGAGATAAATTCAGGTACTGGGATCAGGGCGGCGTTTCAGGTGCCTATTATGGTGCAGTCGGTGATGTAGTATGACAACCCAGATGCAGGTATAGACGGACTGAGCGGATCGACACTCGTTAGGGTCGCGCAACTATAATAGGATTTGCGCTGCCTACCCCTCCTGACTTCGTTGACGCCCCCTTCCAGATCCGGTCTCCGGCGCCTCTGTTCCCTGCCCAGTCCTGCACGCCATCGTCTCGGTTTTGGTTCGCTTGGTCATGCTCATCCCAGAACTAGTAGTTCCGTGACGCCCTTCCCGCCTTCCTTGGTCTGCTTCATGTCTTCCACAGACGTTCCGATCCCATCAGTTGCTTGGTGGTCTCATTTCTTCCTGTACTTCCCTATTCCCTTGTTTTCTACCTCACCATAAACTTGGATGCGGATCACTCGCAGCGCAACTATAGGAACGAAGATTACGAGCGCCTACTGCTGCGGCTGAATATGGTCCAGGCTAAGCCAGGATGAATGTACCAGCTCACCGGTTAGTACGATTGTCACCCGCGTCGTACTTGTCCATTCCACATTCAGCCATCAGATTTCTCCAGACTTCTGATGGCTTTTGTTGTCCTGGCGGCGTACAGGCCACTGGCAGCCCTTCAATGTTGTTATTCTTGTGTTCTTACCAGAAGTGTACTGCCACAGAATCTGTTCGAGAACGCGCCCACACTCGGAGTTTAAAAAATGAGGACCTACATATGAGTCATATTTATTGAGGTGCGCATTGCTGGGTGCACCCTCCGAGCTATTGCTATCGACTATCGCAGGTTATTGGTGTGTTTCTGGGTTGTGGCGACACTGACCAGCCTGCCAATAACAGCAGATTGTGAAACATTCCATCTGCGACATGGCACCTCAACAAAATCACCAGGACGTGTTAATGAGCGACCAACGCCGTCTTTCTGAACAGCTTCAGCTGCTCTATCACTTCGGGTACTCAGATATTGATATGCGTTATCAGGATGTCGACCATCTTAGTGACAGGCATAGGCAGAAATGGTATGGCACCAAATCCACCATTCGCATTCTCGACACCATCGCGGTCGCACTGACCACCGGCAGGCCCAGAGATGTCTTCGCTGCTGCATTCGACACCCATGGAGGTGTCACGCTTGTCTTGGCAAAGAACGACTCTCCCACCGCTGAAGACGACCGGGCTGTTCGTGACTTGTTCGGGTGGATCACCGCTCCTGAGACTACGGGGGCATATGACGTCTTGCCTTTCCTATTTACTCGTTGCGGGGCAAACATTGCGAAGCGGATCGCGAAGATGGATGACGCTGTGCGCGGTTTCTCCCATGGCATCGAGGAAGTCTTAAGGAACTACACACCCGAGCCCTCCGTCGACAAAGAGTTTCCCCTCTCTACGGATTATCTCGATCTCCAGTATCGTGGCCAACAAGTCCCATTTGAGCAAATCATGCGTGATCTGTTGGGGGGTATCATGGACAGGGTTGGAGATTTCACCCTACAGAATATATCAGCAACGCCAGACCTCTACCCCCGCTACATAACGCTTGTGTTCGTCGCCTTCGTTCTCAAAAGATCCCGTCTTCTACGTTCACTCCGCGAATCCACCAGTCCTATGGATCGCAACCGCAAACTGCAGGCGGAACGACTTAAACGCCGCATTGCTAAGGTCTGCCAGTATTACGACGGTATTGCAGAGCTCGTCGATCTTACGAGGCGCCATTTCCCGCAAGGAATTGCACATCGCTGGGTCGACCCGATTTGTGACACGGGTGAGACTGCAGTTGATCTGGAGGAAGACTACTTGGTGGCCATCGAACGGGCACTCGGCGGTGTTTCTCCCTCAACGGACACTCTAACCACGTTGCACGGAAAGTTCCCGAACATGGGAGGGACGTGGGGTGCCAGTCGTTCTATCACAACTCGACTTCACGCCGAAATCCACATCCTGCTTCATCTCAGCAAGTCGTTCGGTATTTTGGATCGCTCCCAGCAGCAGCCTATCGGATGTAGCAAACGGAGTTGCTTATGCTGCACTTTGTGGATCTGGGCATATAATAACAAGTACCGGACAAAGTGGCTGACGTCTGGGTCACACGGAAAGCCTTACTCCTCTTGGGCTTTGCCTGGTTGCTCCTACGCACATGCTTGTGTGGCAGACGGGCGGAGCGAAGTTGATATAGCTGTCATGAGAGGGGTCCGGGAACGCCTAATTCAGACCATTTTTCAGTTATTTCCAAACCAGAGGAGACTTTCTGATGAATATTGGTCGAGCGGGTCGGAACCAAGGCAAAGTGACGGGGAAGTGGAGATGTGGAGGGAACTTAGGGAAAGCCAGACTTTTGCTGCGATCCGTGAAATCATATTTCGGAAAATTACTTAGTTCATTGCAATGATGTCAGATTTTTACATGTGATAATCAGTTTATGATAAGATTGTGTGTGAAAGTGTGGGGTTGCAATTTGCTGGCAAGGTCATTGCAATGCCCTTCACAATAGTGGCTGCTACTGAATCTGCCTCCCATTTCCCTTTCCACTTGCTTTTCTCCCTGTACCAACTGTCTTTTTTCTTAAGGACTGCATTCCTTTCATTTACCAACAATATGCCTCCTGAAAAGCAAACTGTTTCATGTGAATCATGTGGGAAATCATTCAAGCCAACTGGAATAGGTCCTCATCACAAATCATGTCTCAAGCAAATCTGCAAAACACATGAAGATTCTGCTCATTTTGACTTGCTTCATCAACAAGGTGTGCTGGGTTTCTACTGGCTGAATTTCCTGATTTATTGTTGGGGATCTGTTCTGGCACAGGTGAATGTTCATGAGGATGACTTGCTGTTGATAATGATCTGGACTCAGCAACTGGACCCACCACTATGGCAAATGTGGGACCAGCACCTGGTAAGTATCCTGTTACCCTTTGGATTGCATTCTCACAACTGTTTGCAGAGCCTGCAGTGTTATGGTTATGGCCCATGGTTGTGGATTTTGAGTCAGTGGCTAGCATTGTGGGTGCAGATGACCTGGTGGATGGTGCATGTCAACATTCAATTTGTATCATTCATATTGATTCACTGTGCAGCTGTTGAACCTGAGGCTGATATCAATGTTGATGATATCTGAGTTGAATACCACCCAAATGCTGGCAAGCCAATTGTAATGGTGCCATTTGCTGAGTTCAGTCAAGGCCATGCACCCAAATCATACACCCCTGATCCCTGCATGGCTCTGTGGTATCCATTTTGCACTCATCTCGATTTTGACCTTGCAGAATTCATCTGTGGGGCTGCTCTCAACAGGGAGCAAACTAATTTTATCCTCAAGCTTTCAAGATGTTTTCATACTGAGGAGTGCACCCTAGAAACTTACAACAATCTTGAGAGTACTTGGCAAGCTGCTTCCCATTGCATGATGATGTCACACACCAAAGTTGTGGACATGGTTACAGCTGACTCTGCCCAACTTGTCAATGAGTTGTGTGCAATGCCCATGCAATGCAGATGAAGACTAAAGGCCTCATGTGTAGAAAGACTGCTGGACATATGCAGTCATCTGTCTTCTCAGCTATCACTTCAAACCAGAGAGTATGGGAGTGGAACCTGTTGATTGAGGGACAAGCTCAAAACAAACTAGATTAGAGAAACTGGCTATGACAAATGATGGGACTTATATACTGCCTTACTGTTTGTACATACTGCCATGAGAGAACATTTGAGAAAGAAGTAAACAAAAGAGAAAACTACACTATTGGATGAACATGAACATGTGGTGTCAGTGAGGCATGGCCTTACTAAGTCAGTTTATTCCAGAAAATTTGCAGGTGGTGGTGCTGGTGGACTGCAAATTTTCCGTCAGCCTCCCAGTCACAGCGGCTCATCTTTGGTGGCAGGGACAGCCATTCGGAGTGTCTGATGGCTCGTGATGGCACCGGCTTTGTCGATCATGCAGGATGGCGTCAGGACGTGGAAGCAAATGTAGGGGGTGACTCACCTTCAGCACTGAACTCAGGGTCCGAAGGGAGTGCCGTCAATGTCACTTAGACCTTCGGGTGGTTCCGATTGCGATTGGTATCAAGACATAGACCTACTCTAAGATTTATTAATATAATGAGTTGGCAGTTTGAGCCTTTGAGGTCTTAGCTATTCTTGGAATGTGAATGTGTGTTGGGCAACCTCAGAAGTTGGTGGGGGGCAGCTATGGCATCCCCTATGACTCACTGTGCCACATCAAGCACTCGAGCTCAGTGCTTGACTTGGCATGTGTGACAGGATGCTGTGATAGGCCCATGAGCTAAATTGGTTTGTACCGAGCTGCATCTAATATACGTACTAATAAACTGACATAATATGATGTGTTGAGCCTGGCCTATTATTGGTATCAAGCGGTTTATTGTGGGTGGGCTGCCATCTAAGTGACAGAATACTGGTCACCACAAATCGACTGCACTTGTTCTGCATAGTATATGTACAGTACAGTGTAACCATGTAACCCTAGCTGGTACCTGTGTAATGGCGTGAATTGGCTGGACATATCATGTACGAAACTCCCTACCCTGCTAGTACTGTACTGTATGTAATACCGTAATGACTTGCGGCATCACACGGAACCCGATGTAGGGAGTAGTATACTCCCTGAGGCCGAAATAGGGATGCCAACACTAAAATTCCGCCGTTACCATCCACGTCTATCGTCTTCGGAATTATCCCATCTGCCTCGTGTGCTGCCTCGCCTGTCGAACCTTCGGAGCTCCCTGGTCACACACCAGTCATTGTCCCGAAATTCTGCATCAACCTCAACCTGACATATGTCTATCCGGAATTCCGCAGTTGTGCTGCTTCAACCCTCGCCTCGCCACATAGCTGGAAAATCACGCAGATCATCAGTAAAAACTCCGGTTACCCCTCTCGTTCCTTTCCCACGAACCTTTCTCCGCAAAGCGAGAACCCCTTCCTACCTACGGCCTCTACCCTTCGCGTTCCACTCTATGGTACAGTGTACTCTCGCCCTGTTGGAAGATACCCGTCTTTCCTGTTGTATTTCTCAGTTACTACCTTACAGTTTGTTTTCACACGTTGCTGTATGGCTTTGACGTCTGACACGTTGTCCCCTTTATTTTTCGGAGTTTTGCTTCTCCCGCCCCACATTTCTCTGATCAGTACCTTACTATCCATGTACTATATATTCCCGCCTCAGCAACGAAATGAGAATAATCTCTTTTGGGACCCACATTCTGCGTCTAGTGCGAGTCTAAAGAGTTCAAAGAGTCTTCATGTCCTCTGAGTCTGCTGTGTATCTGTGTCTTTGCGTCTACTGTGTCTACTGTGTCTTCGTGTCCTTGTTCCATTAGTACTCGTTTGCCTCTCCCGCGCACTTAATTCATCTCGGAGTTACTTCCTTGGTGCAAGATCGTCGTCCGGAATTTCAAAAGCAAGTCTGTCCCTTCCTTCGACTCTACAGAATTAAATTCCATGACCCACATTCGACTCTTTGACTGACCCTACCATCGCATCCTACGTCTCCTTCCTACTCAGCACCCCTTGGGTCGAGCCTAGGGATTTTCCCTACAGCTTTCCCCTATTCGCATGCTACCCAGAGGTAGTGTCCCACATCATTTTGGAGCCCACCGCGAGGGGTCTGTAGATCTGGAAAGGAGATCCTTACGACCCACTCATCAAAGAACTGAACTCGAAGAGCTCTTAGAGCCCTTCTGCAGACTATCTATTTCCTCAGCAGAAAACTTAATTCTGGTAGCTGATCCTAGAGATATTTCAGAGCCACACTCATCAGACTCAGATCTTGGTTTAGACGAGATCTTTCGGAGCCCAGAGTCCCCAGCGTTTTACCCAGCGTTTCCAGGAGGCTTCGACTTCGACGAGCCCTTCGATCCTCCTGCTGAACGTCAAGAACTTTCGCCTCTCTCAGAACTAACTTCTTCTTCGTCCTCGCCATCCAGTGGTTCAGAACTAGCCGCTGAACAGCTCCTCCTTCCTTCCCACTCCCTAATTGCAAATTCCGCTATCACCCTTTCTACTCAAATACCCATACAGAATACTCTTGCCTCGACTCTCTCAAATTCCGCTCCTATCCTTCCCATTCCGATCCAGATCCCCGTACCACCTCGAAAAATGTCTGGAGCCAGAGACATGCCGCTCAGGGGCTCTAACAAAGCCCCGAAGTTTTCCGGTCGCACTGAAGACATCACTTGCTACCTCAAAGACGTTGAACAACTCTGTGTCGAAGCTGGCCTTGACACCGGAAAAGATAAAATCCACTGGGTCATCCGTTATGCCGATCACAACGAGGCGGAATTTTGGTCCACCCTAGACGCTGCAACCGACGGCTTCAATGACTGGGACGCGTTTTCCAAAGAACTCCTGAACTACTATCCAGGTGCCTCAGTGAAAGATCGTCGCTATACCAAGGCCGACCTCGAAACCTTACTCTACCATCAAGTTCAGAAACCTATGGGATCGCTGGAAGATCTCGGTAAATACGTCCGGGAATTCCAACGCATCCTTGGCCTCGTCCAGAAGAAGAAGAAGCTCCCTGAGGACTACATCAACGAGAAATTCCTTGAGGGATTTCCCCCAAGGTTCCGGAATTCCTTGCTCACGCGATTGCAACTTTCAGACCTAGATCACGACATCGACGAACCTTGGGAGTTCGATCTGGTCTACAAGCACGCTAACTACCTACTCAGTGGAGCAAAATGAAATCTCCCTCAACCTGATTCTTCGGCCTTGTTTCCCCAGAACTCCGCACCCCCTTCTTCGTCAACTGTCCCCACTATCTTAAAACGCGAGTACGTCCAAGTTGCCCAACAACCTACTGACACGTCACCCCCTCAGCAAGGTCAAGAGGCCCAATTCTGTCGCTCTTTTGACCCACGGTGTTTCTTCTGCGGGAGCACCGATGGCCACCGTACGGCAGAGTGCGCACTGTGTCATGAATACGTACAAGCTGGGAAATGCACCCTGATAGGGGGAAGAGTATTTATGCCTGATGGTTCTGACATTCCTAGGACGGCTGCTGGCCGGAACTTTAAAGAAAAGATCGACAACTTCCTTGCCATGTGTGATTCTATCATCACCTCAGCAAACCTCGTCTCCGTACAACGTCCTAGCCAGTCATCGAACTCATCTTGAGGATGTGATACCCCACCTCATCTCGTCAGCACGATGTTCTTCACTAATGAAGAATCCGCGGAGTTTCAGGTCGACCTACATCCCTCCTCCTACCTAATCGATGAAGAACTAGAGAGTAATGCCGATGAAGAAGACCAGCACGCCTTGGCGAGAGCTTACGCGCAAGTAGAAGAATTGAAAAATAATATCAAGAAGAAGAAGGTCGCTCGTTTCGACGGTGTAGAAATTCCGACCCACCGTCAGCGAAACCCTGCGACAAGTCCAGCGCCTGCTAATGCATCATCCGCCCCCAGGCCAGTCGTTAATTCTGTTCCAAACGATCCTGTCCATGTTACAGAGAACCCAACTGTTAGTAAAACTCCGGCTGTCTCTAATCCTACAGATTCCAAGAAATCTAAGCCTACAACAATTCCCGCACCCCAATTTCGATACCAGAGCAGTTTCGATGAAGTGGCTGCTACCAGACGTCTCGTAAACCAAGTCTTAGAAGTGAAGATGGAGATCTCTACCAAAGACCTCCTTGCTGTCAGCCCAGAGATTCGTAAGCAGGTCTGAGAACTGGCTGCGACGAAGAAGATAACGATTGGGAGCCTGGAAACGGCGTCAGAAGCTGTGGCGTCACCTACCTGGGCATCCTATGAACAATTCTGGGTCAGAGACGTCGAAGGGAAGTGTGTAGGCCTCGCTACTGCCCCCTTACACACTGTCGATGGCATCTTAATGAACAAACTCCACGTCGAATGCATTCTGGACAGTGGTTGTCAGGTGGTAGCCTTGTGTCGTGAACTATGGGAGGCCTTAGGGGCTCCTCTTTGTTCTGACATGAGCATGACTCTTGAAGCCACTAACCAATCCAAAGAAAGTACTCTAGGTGTCATAGAGAACGCGTCCTTGCACATAGGGAATATCGAAGCGCACCTCCAGATTCAGGTTGTTGATCACGCTCCATTTGATCTACTTCTCAGGTGACCCTTCTTCTGTCTGCTCACCAGCGTCCTATGAGATTTCCCCGACGGGGAACAGTCCCTAGAGATTCGTGATCCTAACACGGGAAGACAGGTATTAATTCCGACACGCCCTCGAAACAGACTACAGCCTCTTCCACGGTTCGTAAATTCCGAAGACGAAGAAGACTACTTTGCATGCAAGGAGATGCGGTGCCACATGAAGCAACCTGAGCAGGGTTTTTAGTGCCGGTCGATGACTCGTTTAGATCGCGAGGAGGCCATGATAACGTTTTCTCCGTGTGTTCGCTCTACGTTTCTGATTCTCCCTTGTTACCCTCGAAGCCGGCTTCTCTTTTCTCTACAGATACTACCCAAAATCCTGCTGCGGCATTGCTCTATGATTTACAAAGCAACAGTACGCCCCCAATTGACCCGTTCGATTCTAGTTCCGTTTCTTTGAATGACCCTTTCTTATTTTCTACTAGCACTACTGTTTCACCACTGACAATTTCAGCCTTACGTTCTACTTACCAGTTCGATCCCGTCCTTCATATCTTAAAATACAAACCTGTAGCAAAGAAGGTCAGGCCTGTACCGACATCGATGCCTGTGGAATTCCGGGTAGAGCGTCGGGAGGCTGGAGATCCTCTCGCAGACTTACCTGTATTACCTACTCATCCTCCTCCATTCGTGCCAGGCTCCAGGTTCACCCAGGAAAGGGCTGACGAGCTTGATCTGGACCCTTCGAAGTTCCTTTGGCCCACGGAGTTAAATCTGGTATGATGGCTGGTCAAGACACACGAGGCCACCTTCGCTTGGGATGCCTCAGAAAGAGGAACCTTCTGAGAAGATATGTTTCCGCCGCTGAAGATACCCACACTAGCCCACAAACCCTGGGTCGAGCGGAATATCCCCATACCTCCTGCCATTTTTTGTGACATCGTCAGCATAATCAAAGAAATGATTTCTGCAGGTGTCTACGAACCTTCTACTTCGTCCTATCGCTCGAAATGGTTCTGCATAGTCAAGAAGGACGGAAAATCTCTGCACCTTGTTCATGACTTACAACCTCTGAACGCCGTATCTATACAGGATTCAGCCATTCCCCCTTTCGTCGACTCGATTGCAGAAGCTTTTGCCTGCCACTCCGTCTACGGAATTTTAGATCTTATGGTCAGATACGATCATCGCACCATCCATGACGAATACCGCGATCTAACTACCTTCCAAACCCCTATTGGTACCCTTCGACTCACCAAACTACCCATGGGCTACACAAATGCCGTCCAAATTTTCCACGGAGACATCTGTTGGATATTAAAGGATGAAATTCTGGAAGTTACCATCCCATTCATCGACGATTGCCTGATCAAGGGCCCCAAATCTCGATACCAAAATTCTGATGGTACCTACCAGACGATCACACAAAACTCCGGGATCAGACGCTTCATCTGGGAACATCTGCAGAATGTCAACCGCGTCTTACATCGCTTGTGTCACACTGGAGCTACTGTCTCAGCGAAGAAATGCGTCATCGCTGCGCCATCTATCATAGTGGTTGGACATAAGGTGTCGTTCGAGGGGAGAATTCCGGACGAAGCTAAAGTCCAAAAAATTAAAGATTGGCCCTACTGCACTAACGTCACCGAAGTGCGCGGATTTTTAGGTCTTTGCTCGTACTGCAGGATCTTTATCAAGGATTTCACTAAACACACACGTCCCCTCGTCGAGCTGACCAAGAAAGACGTCTCCTTCAAATTCCGTGACGAACACAAAGAAGCCATGGACTATCTTCGCCAAGCTATCGTCTCGTCCCCTGCCCTATGCACTATCGACTACAATTCCAATAAGAAGGTTATTCTAGCAGTCGACACCTTGAATATTGCTATAGGATACCTCCTCATGCAGGAAGGGGAAGATGAAAAATGCTATCCTGCAAGGTTCAGCTCAATAACTCTCAATGACCACGAATGCCGTTATAGCCAAGCCAAACTGGAGCTCTTTGGTCTTTTCCGCGCTTTACACGACGTCAGACTTCACATTTTTGGCATCCGGAATTTAGTTGTCGAGGTTGATGCCCGATATATAAAGGGGATGATTAACAATCCTGACTTACAGCCCAACGCTACCATCAACCGCTGGATTGCGGGAATTCTTTTATTCGACTTCGAGCTCATACATGTCCCTGCACACAAGCATGCAGCGCCGGACAGTCTTTCAAGGAGACTGAAAGCAGCAGAGGATGAGGATGGGGAAGAGGACTACGAGGACTGGATAGATGAGTGTGGAGCCTTCGCTGTAGAGCTCTTGAACCGTAGGGAGGCCCGTTTTGAGTCCCAGCCTTACCCTTCGGAAATTCTGAGTATCTTGTCAGACTCACCTTCGGTCTTGTCACAGAGTCTAGGCATCTACTCCTCCGAGCAAACCTTGTTGAGTGTCTTCGAGACGGAAATTCTGCGCTCAGAGAAAGCGATCCAGAGAGAGGAGAGGTTGAAAGTGGTAAAGGAATTTTTGGAGACGAAGAAGACGCCGGAAGGATTGGAGGAAGAGGAGTTGGAAAGCCTGGTGCGTCTTGCCACTCGGTATTTTGTCAAAGGAGGAGAGCTGTGGAGGAAAGAGCCTCAAGGATGTCACCAACTAGTAGTCGCTTCTCACAAGTGCCTCGGGATTCTTCGTCAGGCTCATGACAAGCTAGGGCACAAGGGTATCTTCTCAACCCACATGCGGTTGCTGACTCGCTTCTGGTGGCCTATGCTAGAGCAGGACGTCCGCTGGTATGTCAAGTCATGTCACAAATGCCAAATACGCCGTCTGGATCGCGTTCATATTCCACCAGTCGTCGCCATCCCTGAGCCCCTATTCTTCAAAGCATACATGGATATGTTCTTAATGCCGAAGTCGAACGGATTTTGCTACGTCACCCAAGCTCGCTGTTCACTTACTAGTTATCCAGAGTGGGCTATGCTTCGCGCGGAGACCGGCAAGTCCATTGGAAAATTCATTTTCGAACAGATCTTGTGCTGCTGGGGTGCAGTTGCAGAAATTGTCACAGACAACGGTGGTCCCTACGTCCTCGCTCTTGATTGGCTTTCCAAAACCTTCGGAATTTGCCACATCTGAATCTCACCCTATAACTCCCAAGCTAATGGAGTTGTTGAGCGTCGGCATTTCGATGTGAGGGAGGCATTGGTAAAGAGTTGCAGAGGAGAAGCATCAAAGTGGTCGGAAGTGGCTCCTGCAGTGTTCTGGGCAGAGAGGGTTACGGTTCACAAGGCAACTGGGTTTTCTCCGTTTTATATGGCTCACGGCATCGAACCTAGACTCCCTTTTGACATTGTCGAGGCGACATTCTTGGCCCCTTTTGAGGCGGAATTTTACTCAACGTCAGAACTCATCGCCCATCGCGCCTGCCAACTCCAGAAACGTCCAGAAGACCTCGCTCAAATCCATGATCTCGTTCTGAGATCCCGCTTCATGTTGGTCAAAGACTTCATCGCTCGTTTTGTGCACACCATCCAAGACTTCGACTTCGAACCTGGGTCACTCGTCCTCATGCGGAATTCACGTATCGAGCAAGAACTAGATCGCAAGACCAAACCACACTACCTAGGTCCCATGATAGTCATTCGGCATACCAAAGGAGGCTCGTACATCCTGGCGGAATTAGATGGAGCCATGTCCAAATTCCGGTTTGCTGCCTTCTGTCTTTACCCCTATTTCCCGCGGAACAACTCTCGTATCGAAGTCACGCAGTTGACTGGAATTTCCGCAGGCGACTTGGACCGCTTAGAAGATGATTCACTACCAGACCCTGCACTTGCTGGCATCCCTTTGGACGAATCAGATGAGTAGCACACCTTTCTCTCTATCTTTTTCTTTCTTTTCTTTTCTTTTCTCTCTTTCTTCGCCTTTCCTTTCGCTTATATAGTTACCCTCTTCGTCTCATATGAAACAAAACCGCCACACAAAAAAAAAAAAAAAAAAAAAAAAAATTTCCGCTCATCTCCAGCCTCTCGTCGATTCGTTCTCTTTCCCTGTTCCCTTCTTAGCGATGATCCTGTTCAAAATGCCAAACGATTCACAAAATAAAATAAAACAAATAAATTCCGCAATCTACTTACGCTACTGTACACGTACCTACATATCTTTGAGCTGATCCTTCAACCTCTTCAGCTCCTCGCATCGCCCCTGAACTGCGCCGATCTGTCGCTCCACTCGCGTCGCCAACAGCCCCAGCATCTGGTGGATCTGGGTCAACTCAAACTCCTCGTCGTCCGCCCTACCCTCCAACAGTCGGATGCGCTCAGCAAGAGTCTCGCACATAGTCAATTCACTCAGGTTTGCGACCTGCGGAGTTTCTTCGACTGGAGGACCTTCAGACTTGTCCTGTGCGCTGACGACGGGTGCGGGTGGATCGTCCAATAATCCCGTTGGTCTGCCAAAAAGTCCACCGTCGCCAAGGTCTCCTGGATTGTCCATTGGTGGCGGAGTTAGCTCCGGACGAGGTTGTGGTACAGGGGTTGCTGATGGAAGGAACAGAGGTGGTCGAGGTACGGGAGGTGGAGGCATGTCAGAAGTCAAAGAGGGACTTGCTCGAGGTGTTGGATGCTCGGGAGGTGGTTCGGAGTTTTGCCTGGGAGGTGGTTTGCGAGCAGGGATTTGAAGCTTCAACCTGGTCAACACCGGAGTTCCAGTCGTCACCATTACTGATTTGACCCGTTTATGTGACGGCCCAGCAGCCGTCTCTCCACTTCCAGCGTTCTTGCGCTGTGTCACGGTTCAGTGTCCTTGTTCTTCACGTCCCGATCAGCTCGTACTCACCTTCCTACCCACTCTGAGCGACCGGCTACACTTCCGCTTGGCCTGCCTGCATTGCTCGCATGACTCCCCAGGTAGCCCTTCGCGCACTCCTTGCATCGAAGGTCGACTTTGGGTACCGGAGTGCCAGTGTTCAATGGGTCAGGGTTAGGTGGACAGTCACCTTCGTCGTTCTCCAGCTCGTCGACTTCGTCTGTGGCCTGCGGAGTTTTTTCTGAACATTAGCCATCGCACTCGGAGTTTCCTGGAGGGTAGGACGTACCTTCTCCTTGCCCTTCCCCTTGCCTGTACTATCTGTCTGTCGCCTCACTGGTCGTCCAGCCCCCCCTGACGACTCCCCTGCTTCAGTGTCGCTGGGCGCGCAGCCTTGACCTTCACCTGTTGCCGTTGCTGACTGTCTACGCGTGCGCATAGAAGGTTCTCTTGTCAACCTCTCCGCCTCGAGCTGCGCCCTCAACTCTACCCTCTCCTGATAGTCTTCGAAGATGTCGTCGATGTGGACTAGTCTTTGCTCCACTGGGTGCCGGAGGTCAGCGATGGCAATGGCTCCCGGGACTAAAAGGTTCTGGCACATCGCAGATTCCTTGGTGTAGTTGCGCATACACTCGTCGCAAACCTTCGGTACGGTAATTCCATTGTCGTCGACGTATTTCCACCATGAGTGAATGCCGGTCTGCGGAACTCTGTCAACATGCGACACACTGCAGTGGAAGGTTTACTCACCCAAGTCTTGTCCCAGTCCTCCACCCATGCGTAGATTGTCTCCAACCTCTCCTCTGGCTGTGGCGCCATCTCGATCAAGTCCCAGACGTGCCCTAGAGCTGCTGCAAGCGCCATGGTCACCTGGTCCCTCATGCTGAACATGGGACACGCATCGTTGACTGAGTAGGCTTGCATAGTAGTTGGTGAGGGTAGTGGGTGTCTGAGGACGAGGTGGTGGAATGTCAAGGGTGAATCTGACGATGAGACGTTCCTGGGCAAGTTTTTAATTCTGAAGGGCTGCTGCTGACATGTTATCCGGGTGCGGAGTTTTTGCTCACACAAGTCGTGTGGCTGAACACGAGCCTTCTTCGTTTACGTCACCTTCCAAATCTCCGCCGCCCTTCTGTCGCGACTCGATGACCTCTGACCAAGGACGGTCAGCATTCGAAGACCCTGGGAGGTGTAGGGAGTAGTATACTCCCTGAGGCCGAAATAGGGATGCCAACACCAAAATTCCGCTGTTACCATCCACATCTATCGTCTTTGGAATTATCCCATCTGCCTCGTGCGCTGCCTTGCCTGTCGAACCTTCGGAGCTCCCTGGTCACACACCAGTCATCATCCTGAAATTCCGTGTCAACCTCAACCTGACATATGTCTATCCGGAATTCCGCAGTCATGCCGCTTCAACCCTCGCCTTGCCACGTAGCCGGAAAATCATGCAGATCATCAGTAAAAACTCCGGTTACCCCTCTCGTTCCTTTCCCGCGAACCTTTCTCTGCAAAGCGAGAACCCCTTCCTACCTACGGCCTCTACCCTTCGCGTTCCACTCTACGGTACAGTGTACTCTCGCCCTGTCAGAAGATACCCATCTTTCCTGTTGTATTTCTCAGTTACTACCTTACAGTTTGTTTTCACACGTTGCTGTATGGCTTTGACGTCTGACACGTTGTCCCCTTTATTTTTCGGAGTTTTGCTTCTCCCGCCCCACATTTCTCTGATCAGTACCTTACTATCCATGTACTATATATTCCTGCCTCAGCGACGAAATGAGAATAATCTCTTTTGGGACCCACATTCTGCGTCTAGTGCGAGTCTAAAGAGTTCAAAGAGTCTTCATGTCCTCTGAGTCCACTGTGTATCTGTGTCTTTGCGTCTACTGTGTCTACTGTGTCTTCGTGTCCTTGTTCCATTAGTACTCGTTTGCCTCTCCCGCGCACTTAATTCATCTCGGAGTTACTTCCTTGGTGCAAGATCATCGTCCGGAATTTCAAAAGCAAGTCTGTCCCTTCCTTCGACTCTATGGAATTAAATTCCGTGACCCACATTTGACTCTTCGACTGACCCTACCATCGCATCCTACGTCTCCTTCCTACTCAGCACCCCTTGGGTCGAGCCTAGGGATTTTCCCTACAGCTTTCCCCTATTCGCACGCTACCCAGAGGTAGTGTCCCACACCGAGTTGGCAAGTGGGCAACTTCAAGCTTCAAGGGTCTTGCCCTGTCGAATAGCTCACCAATTTTATTGGTTCAACCTTGCGAATCCAGCCAGTGTGGTCGCAAAAATCGGTGTACATTTCCCGTTGCAAAGTCACTTTGCAGCACTTTACAATTGCATCCAGCACTTTGCAGTTCGAACTGGTTCATGGCCTCAAGGACATCACAGCACTAACATCATCGCTTAGGGCAGGTTCAGGTGGTGTATCGCAGCTCTGTGCATGCTGGCAAGAACCCTTGCCTCCTCCCTTTGTTCCCTCTTCATTGCCCGATGCTCTTCAAGCTCTTGCTGCTGTCCGTGGCTGTTGAATGATTATTATTGGTGAGTACCTGCCAGCACTGATCTGAGTGTTTCACCCAGCTGACATGTTGTTATTGCCACTCTCATTATCTGCTTGGTGCTGATAAGCTCTCGAAACCGATCTCCCATTCGCAACTTTGTCCACCATGATGCCTTACATCGACGAGTGGTCTGCCCAGTCTTTGTCAGCTGGGTGCTGGCTACGTCAGCCAGCTCTTTTTTCGTCACTCCCTTGCTTGACTTCCTCCAGACAAGTTGCCACACTCAGAGCATCATGAGAGACTGTGAACTGTGGCTGGTCAGTACTTGATGGCTCTCTTCCCTTCTGGCGCATTGATACACTGTTTGTAATTAGCTTCTTATGCCCACAGGAAAACCCTGCACACTCAGCGAGTTCACTGCTGAGTGCTCCGACCTCTCTGGTGACAAGGCAGGTTTGCTTGCTGTGGGGTTTAATGCCAGGTTAGTGGCCTGCTGTGCTCGGTCCATCTTGTTCCTGACAAATGACACTAGTGCTTGGATGTTCTCACTCCTTAATGTATTCTCATGGTGTCGAGCTGGTACAGGTCAATCACATGAAATGCCAACCATCTTCCATCGCCTCTCCACCATCTCTCAGATGCTCCTCCACCCCTACTTTGTTTTTGATGGACCAGACTGCCCTCAAATCAAGAGGGGAAAAGACATCCTGGGCTGGTCTCCTCCATCGCTCCTTGTGCAGCGCTTTCAAGAACTTCTGACAGCATTTGGCTTCGACTGGCATGTGGTAGGTCGCTCACTGTGGATCTCGCTCAATGCTAATGCAGCTCACCAGGCTCCAGGAGAGGCGGAGGCAGAGCTCAGCTGCCTTCAGTCATGTGGGTTTATTGATGCCATGGTGACCCCTTATGATGACGCACTACTGTTTGGTGCAACCTGTGTGTTCCACAGGTGAGTCTGTTCACACGTAGAAACATGGCCAGTGTGACTGTCTGACTTGCCATAAATGATAGCATCTGTGGGGATGAGGATGTGGAAGTCTACTCGGCAGAAGCCATAGAAAATAGTGCCAGCCTGGAATGGGGTGATCTCCTTCTGATCACGCTGATGAGCAGTGCAGACAGTGATGTAAGTACTGTATCTGGTACCCCAAATGCATTACTCAGTTCTGTGTGATTTACAGACAGGTTGCCGCTGGTGCAACACAGATGTTGCCCATTGGTTGGTAGATTATGGCTTTGGAAGGACCCTCCTTGAAGCTGCCATCTCACTCCAGTTTGTTGAGTTCATGGAATTCGTCGCTAAGTGGTGCGACAATATCTGTGAGGTACTAAGAACAGATCCTCAGCACTTCCTGGGACATAGGTACCACGAGCTCGCTCGCGTCATCAAGGAGGAACACTTCGAGTTCCCTGACCCTGCCATCCTGGCAATGTATCTGTCACCCCTCACCTCGTGGTCAGATGGTGGACATTCCCCCATTACCTGTGTGACATCTCGTCAGCCTAATCTCACTGCCCTGGCAGCATTCTGCTCACAGCGCCTTGGCTGGCCACCGGATACTGTCCAGTCTGCATTGATGGATGCTTGTGCTGGTGCAGCCATGCGTGCCCTTCTACAGGTGAGTTTCGCGATTATGCCAAATATACTCATCCCATCTCATCATCCACCATATGCAGCTGCCAGGCAACATCGATGGTGAGGGACTGCGATGTGGCATTCAGGTCAACAGCTATTTCCACAAGTCACTACCTATGTACAGGCTTTCTGTGCCAAGCTGGTTCCTTCCATTGCCAGTGGAGGTGGATCCGTCAGCCATCATGCATATGTCACCACTGGGTGAGGTCAGTAATGGTAACCCATTCTATGAAGTGGAGGTCCCTGCAGTTGTGTTGGAATACTCGAGGCATGACTTGGTGCAAGGCACTGTTGCTCTATCGTCCTGGCCATCTTGCATGGAATTGGTGGATGAGGATGCTGGTCTTCGACCACTTGAGACAATGGTTAACCTTGTTCCACTGATTCCCGAAGCTAGAGTGATTGACTTGACAGGTGGCAAGGACACACTGTGTCTTGAAACTGGAGATGTTGTTCTCATGCAGAGTGAGGACTAGTCACACCTAGTACATGTATTTGTAGTGTTGTATCAGTTCGTGAGTGGCACATTGCGTGCACTATTCATCCCATCCCTCACAAACTTTGAAGCTGTCAGCAGTGTACAGATACTCATGTGATGTTATGTCATCCTTGGCCAGCTCCAGTCTGATGATGGCTCCCCTGGAGTTGCAAGCGAGGCTTGACGAAGAACACACTCGCCTCATACAGCACTGTCACATGTTGACTTTCTTTTTCTTTTCCCCCTTCAGATAGTGTTGCTCCCCACTTCTCAACAAACTATGGGGTGTGTGCAAGTCTATCTCATTGACTTCCCTGCCCGCTCTCGTTCTTGCGCTGCTCCCCATTATTGTCAACTCGGTCACATGCATCCCCCTATCTCCATGCCCCAATATTATCCATCTCATTTATTTCACCTTCCTCGCATACTATATCTGGGGATTGCGCATGGCATGCCTATGTTATTTCTCATGACTGTCAACTCTGTGATGCCCACAAATCAAAATATGCGCTGGGCTTAGTTGGTGAGATGCAACTTTGTGAGGTATGGTTGAATGCGAAAACCTTTCTCATGAATGTGTATATCAATGTCTCGCAGATGTCCACCCCCCACCACCGGACGTTACCTCACCTTACCAAGGGCACCCCCAGTCCGGAGGCTAGGGGATTCGTGGGGACCTGCATGGACTGACCCCACAGCAGTTCTTTTTCCATGTTGCAACTGGTCGAGAAGGTCTTATCGATACCACTGTTAAACCCGCCTCTGCAACTTCCTCTGCACCCCCACCTATCCCTGTTGGCATCGAAGATGCGTCAGCCAAAATCATATCCGCATCATCTTTGCAGGGTTACTCCTCAATGGAGCATGTACACACTTTGTCATCGAAGGTGAAGATGTTCACGTTCGTGTCACTTGCCATTTGGTAATCAACTTTTGGCTGGGATGGTACCTGCATCCACAACTTCCTTCACACCCCCCACCTATCCCTGTCGGCATTGAAGATGCATCAGCCAAAATCGTGTCCACATCGTCTTCGCAGGGGTACTCCTTGATGGAGCACGTACATACCTTGTCGTCAAAGATGAAGACATTCACATTTGTGTCACCCACTGTTTGGTAAATGACTTATGGCTCTACATCCATTTCATCAATACTAGATTTGCTTCCATCTGCCTTTCCGGAGTTTTGTAGATCAGTATCAACGAGAGCCCCCTGGAGTTGGAAACGAAGCCCCATGAAGAATATGCTTGCCTCGCACAAGATCATCGTGAGTCATGGTCATTCATTTCCCCCGTGCAGACAGCCTTACTCCCCACTATATGTCTGTCAACTTGCTCATGTCATCTAGAATGCCATTCAGGTCTTCCCGATCGACTGCTGCAAGCCTAGCAACCTCGAACTAGCATCGTTGTCGACGCAGTCCACCAACTTGCAGAGAGGCTTCTGGCTGTGCTGGGTGATGATGAACTTGGTGGGGAGGCGCAGCCAAATGCTTTCTGCATGCAGGTATGAGCCACAACCACTGCCTGCCACTTGTTGGAAGAGTTCCACCTCAACCACAAACTGTTTGAGTGGGTGCTGGATGAGATCGAGGTAAAGTTCAACCAATCCCCTGTTGTACAATCTATTGGTGAACCAGCTACTCAGATGATCATTAACACCTTCCACTACACTGGTGTATCCAGCAAAAATGTTGCACTCGATGCGCCTCATCTGAAAGAAATCATCAACGTTGCCACCAATGTTTCCACATACTTGAAATCCAATATCACCTGGGACAGGATGCTGGCGAAGAAGGTTCAATACGTTCAGGCTCAGTGGTAGGAGGTCTTCCCTCCTGGAGTCCTCCAGATTAGTCTTGATAACAATTCCCTGGGTGTGAAGCTTGATGAAGAATACACTTGCCTCATACAGGACCGTTGCGAGCTGCAGTCGTTCATTTTCCCTCGCACAGACAGCCTTGCTCCCCACTACAGGTATGCAAAACTTGACAAAGAGTGCGCTCGCCTCGTACAGGTGTGTTGCAGTCATTTCATTTGCCCTTGCACAGACAACCTTACTCCCTACTGCAGGTATTCAATGCTTGATCATTCGCTTCATGTCATACAGGTGTGTTGCAGTCGTTCGTTTTCCCTCACACAGACAGCCTTACTCCCCACTACAGGTATCTGAAGCCTGATCGTTTGTTTCCCCTCATGCAGACAGCCTTACTCCCCAACTGCAGGTATGCGAAGCTTGACAAAGAATATGCTCGCCTCATATGGGACCATCGTGAGTTGTGGTCATTTGTTTTTCCTTGCACAGACAGCCTTACTCCCCTCTACAGGTATACAAAGCTTGATGAAGAATATGCCCATCGTATGTTGCAGTCATTTGTTTTCCCTTGCGCAGACAGCCTAACTCCCCACTACAGGTATGCGAAGCTCAACGAAGAATATGCTCGCCTCGTACGGGACCATCGTGAGTTGTGGTCATTCATTTTCTCTCTTGCAGACAGCCTTACTCCCCACTACAGGTATCTGAAGTTTGACAAAGAATATACCTGCCTCATACAAGACTGTTGTAAGTTGCAGTCGCTCATTTTCCCTTGCGCAGACAGCCTAACTCCCCACTACAGGTATGCAAAGCTCGATGAATCTTGCAGACAGCCTTACTCCCCACTACAGGTATCCAAAGTTTGACAAAGAATATACCCGCCCTGTACAAGACCGTTGTGCATTGTGGTCACTCGTTTTCCCTCACACAGACAGCCTAACTCCCCACTACAGGTATGCGAAGCTTGACGAAGAATATGCCCGTTGTACATTGCAGTCATTCATTTTCCCTTGCGCAGACAGCCTAACTCCCCACTACAGGTATGCGAAGCTTGACGAAGAATATGCTCGCCTCGTATGGGACCATCATGAGTTGTGGTCATTTGTTTTCTCTCTTGCAGACAGCCTTACTCCCCACTACAGGTATCCGAAGTTTGACAAAGAATATACCCGCCTCATACAAGACCATTGTAAGTTGTGGTCGCTCATTTTCCCTCACACAGACAGCCTTACTCCTCACTACAGGTATGCCAAGCTTGATGAAGAATACGCCTGCCTCGTATGGGACTGTTGCAGGTTGTAGTCATTCATTTTCCCTCGTGCAGAGCCTTGCTCCTCCCTACTACAAACCTGTCAAATACATATTCAATACTCTGGCATTACATTAGTACTACTTGACTTGCTGCGCTCTGTAGTACACACATGTTGAGACTTTCTGCTGAGTCCATAAGTCCACTCATGTATTAGAATTGAAACAAATGACTATTGGACATGGTAGCTAACGCCCCTGTGCTTGTGACTTCACAACTCCCACATTGTGAAGTCAAGTTTGGGTTCATGATTAACATCCTGTCATAATGGCCAGGCAGAAGGCATCAACTACCAAGTACCCCACCTCATCTGGGTCCCTGAACAAGCCAAAAAAGAAGGCAAGGGTGTCTGCTGCAAAGGAACTGCCGAGCTTGCATACTGTCCATCAAATCAAGGAAGCTGGAAAGCAAACTCACCTGCGAGCAGCAAAGATGAGGGTGACGTACTTTAGGCATGTCCATCAAGCACGCTCGTGGCTGGGGAGCCACTTTCCAGCAGAGGGGACACCATCAGCTCTGAGCCATGCTGTAGACAACTTGGAAGTCTACAGTGATCCCAATTTCAAGAATGCATTTGAGCGTGTGCCAAACTGGTGCTCAGATAAGGCATTGGCACTTTACCTTTCATGGAAGGGATTCCAGGAGAATTGTAGCCAGAGCACGATCGACAGAATTCGAGCAGCATTCAAGATGTTGTGGGATGAGACATGTGTGCTGTGACCACTCATTTTACCCCTGTACTTGTTGACTAATACCCTTGATGCATTGTTCCTCCCAACAGCGAGGGCACAACATTCCATGGGTGATGGCATCACGACGATGCACGACACCAATGGGAAGGTAACCTGGTCCTTTCGGCAGAAGTTGACGACGTTGTTGCATCTATCAGGCACAAGGTTAACTCCAAAGGGGCTGAGCAAACGCACTCAGGAGCCATGAAAAAGGAGTATATGGATCGGATCCTCACCTGGTCAGAATCTCCATGTCCCCTCAATGTCCCATTGCAGTATATTCATCTCGTGATGACAGGCTTGCAAGGGCTGCCAATGAGTGAGTGCTTGAGTAACAAGGCAAAGCTGACAATCACATGGCACCTTGAATACTTGGCCTGTGGTGCTGTTGCATTCACACTCTGGACAAGGCAAGTGCTAGCATTCTATCTGTGATGTTAACAATGGTTTTGACAGAAATCCATGATAGGAACTACAAACTGGTGAAATTGAAGTGCAGAGATGTCCAACTTGATGGGACTGTCATCAATGGCGTGTTCATGAAATACCTGCGAGGCGAGGAACATGCACTCACTATAAACGAGCTTAACACTTACTTTGAAATCCACCTGAGAAACCGAAAGGGATGGCAGAAAAAGCTGGACAAGGGGATGAGGGAAGCCGACTTGCGAAGTGCGTCCATCCATCTTCATTGTGGCATGGCGACGCATATCTGATCTTCTTCCTACCGAAGGTAATCACTATAAGATTTATCCACACCCCGATATGGGCAAGGTGTGCGATGCCTTCCTGTGCCTCGTGTTCTGGATAAGGTGGGTCGAGCTTGTCCATCTTGACCGGCCGATGGCCGATGAGGACTTCCTGTTTCCTGCTATTGGTGTAAACGGTGTGCTGCAACCGGGCGAGCCACTTTCCCATGACATGGTGCAGAAGTGGATCAACGAAGCGGTAGTGGGGTCCGGGATTCCTAGTACGTTCTCGACACATTGTTACCGTCGGGGTGGGGCACAATACAGATTCATGTTTGCCCCACTGGGGCAGCGATGGACCCTCGCTCGGGTTCAGTGGTGGGGAGGGTGGGCAGAAGGTGAGCATGTGAGTTGGCCTCTTTCCTATCTGGGTGTGCAGTAGTTGATCAGCATGTGTTGTACTCACTAAACTGACTTCTCTTTTGCTCCACACCACCAATACAGTGCGATATGCTAATGCGCTACCTGCTTGACGAATTACACTGTTACGAAAACGACCACAGCGATGTGCTGCGACCAGTCTCATGCAAGGCTGATGGTTCATTTGCAGGCGAAGCTGCGCTCACCAGGCCAGCCTCCACCGAGGCACTCAACATGGCCCATGCATCGCTAACAGCAGATGTGGCCTCACTGCACACGACTGTGAAAGAAGTCCGCCAACAGCTCAGCAACATGAGCAACTTGGTCGTGAAGGCCCTAACCTTGCCCTTGACATACTTGGCTCGACCTGAAACAGTGTTGCATCAGGTAATGCCAGCAATCAGTGAGTCCATAGATGCTATAACAATTCTACCATGCCAACTGACTAGCTGCACATATCAGTCCACTGATTGCCTGCACAGACCATGGCCTTGGTGCCTCCAGCAACCCAGTCTGTTCCTGTCCCAGCTGCCCAGTCCTGCTTAAATGCATTCCCTGTACTTTGGACTGGCACGACCTCATCGTCCCCAGCAATCCAGTCTGTTCCTGTCCCAGCTGCCCATTTCCATGCACCCGCCTTCAGTTTACAGCCAACTCTCGTGCAGTTCAGGATACCACGAGTTGTCCAGCCATCAGACATCGATATCTCCATCCTGACATCCCTCCCTTCTCATGTCGGACTGCAGAGGACCAGCACCTGCCCCTCAGTCCCTCTTCGCATCCCCAATGTGCCTGTCTTGCACGTTGACGGGACATGGATGCCAAAATCCGACTCCTGGAGGGACATAGTGCGCCACTGGACAGAAGGCGAGCCACAGCTTGGCCTGTACATTCCACTCAAGGACTGGCCACACCACCACTGCAATGGGAAGCATGGGCAGCAGTTCAATATGAAGCACCACCAGCGAGGTGTCATCGTGATGGAATTTCTCAATGAGTAAGTCAGTTTGTTCACGTCACCACCTCCTGAGCTCCTCCTGGCAAACTCTGCCCTCTGAGTCTGATGACATTTCCCCTCAGATTCCAAGGTGATGAGGAAGCCTTCCTCAAGGCTTATGGAAGTGCTGCCAGTCTAGGACACACAAGACTCCTCAAGGCGATCTTGGATGCTCACAAATGGCATCCCAGAGATGGGGAACGCCATCATCGCCTCGCCAATGAAGTCCATGACATTCCTTCGATGGGGCAATCCAGCAATGATCAACAGTGATGCATGTCACACCAGGTCAACATCATTTTGTTTTTTTCTTCTCCTTCTTAATACTTAAACTACATTGTCATCGTTGTCTTTGCATGCCATACATATTACTGTCATACACGTCGTATGGCAACTTCAATTTTCATTTTTTTGGGTCTCTCGAAGTCTGCTAGGTCACTGGAGGTGACATGATCATGATCGTCATTCCGATCCTCCGAAATCACACCATCGTGGTCACACTATCATGGCGAACGTCGTCATCAACAATGCGCTGCTCACAAATGGTCTGACCGTAGTACATGTGTGTAGTACATATGTGCGGTGTGTAGGGATTGTATGTGATGAGCACAATCATCGACGATGCGCTGCTCATGAATGGTCTGACTGTAGTACATGCATGTAGAGATTGTATGTAACGAAATGGGTGATGTGTGAACACACTCGGTACTCGAACTCACTGCCTACGTGTGAGGCACTTGGTCGCAGTGTCCCCACTACCTACGACACAGCACGATCCCGCGGAAGCTTCCAAGCTGGGGGAAATGGAGCCCAATCGGGCTCAATTGTGCTATTGCCAACAGGACATGACCACATACAGCATGCCCAGCTGTGCCAATGATGCCGGCAAGGGGGCCAATGGGGCCGAGGTGGCTGACGGTGGCTGAGGGGGACCTGATGGTGGTGACGTCACAGGGTTTCCGGCCTCTCAGATCATGTGTGTGCGCCGGCTGTGGTTGGCAGGTCTGCTTCACCACCACTGCGAATTTCTCGTGCTAAGTATCATGTAAGCATGGAAGAGTAAGCAAAGGAAAAGTCTGAGATGACTAAGCATCCCTGAAGCGCAACCCTACCAGAGGATGGATATATATAGGCATCTAGGAAATGTGGAAGTGAAAAGTCTACCAGTCATTACACTATCCCCTCCTAAGGCTTGACTTCCAGGTGAGACCAAATAGGATGAACAGTAGTAAATGGTTCCAGCATGGGTGTGAACAAGCTGTCAAAGCTTTCTGATGAGAGGAGAGAAATTTATGGGGGGCCCTGGGGTGGGATCAGTAGAAATCCTTGATCACCAACTGTGAATTCTTCAAGGTGGAGGCTGGCTCCCAGGTATGATCTTCTTCAGGGTATCCCCTCCAATGCATGAGGAATTGAAGAGCTCCTCATTTCAAATGGGAGTCAACAATGTATTCAACCTTGTATTCAACATCTCCTTCATCAGTAACCCTCTGTGGTCCAGGCCTGTTGACAGGCTGCCTGTCAAGAGCACTGAGATAGGGTTTAACCCATGAGACATTCACAACCAGATGAATCCTCATGTTGTGCAGCAACTTTAATTTAAGAGCATTTGGAAGTACCTCTAGAACTTCATATGGTCTGATCCACTTTTCAGAAAGTTTATGGCTCTGCCATTCTTTCAAGGACAAATGGTCTGTAGCTAGCCAGACCTGAGATCCAACAGAATAAGAGGGAGCAGATGAGCAGCATCTATCTGCTTGCTGCTTCTGCAGGGAATGAGCTTTGGTGAGGTTTGCTTTTACATCTTGGAACACCTGGAACCAAGATTTGGCAACTTCCTCTGCTGCTTCTACCTTTGAAGTTGTTGGCTCGATGCCCATCCTAGGTCTATAGGAGTGGGTAACTTCAAAGGGGCACTTGCCAGTAGAAGTGGAGGCAGAGTTGTTGTACATGAACTGAGCCAAAGGTAGCCATTCCTCCCAGTGAGCCTGTTGCTGGTTGACATACATCTGTAAATATTGTTGGATCTCACAGTTCAACTGCTCTGTTTGTCCATCTGTCTGCAGGTGGAATGCTGTAGAGAGTTTTTGATGTACTCCTAACATTTTAAATAGTTCCTTCATGAAACCAGAGGCAAACTGAGGGCCTTGGTCTGAGATGATAGAGTCCAGAAGTCCATGGTGTTTCCAAATGTGCATCAGGTAAAGATGAGCTGTGCTAGCAGCCATTTCTTCTGCAGTGCAGGGGATGAACTCTGCTTCCTTAGAGAACCTGACAATGATGACCAGGACATGGGACTTTCCAGAGGATCCCTTAACTCCAAGGGCCATAAAGTCAGTTGTTAACTCTCTCCAAGGCCCATCAGGGACAGGTAAAGGTTTGAGTTTTCCTGCAGGCAGCCTATTTCCAGACTTGCTGGCTTGGCACATTTGACAATGCTTTACATACTCTTCTACATTGGGTTTCAAGGTAGACCATGTGAACCAGCATGTGATCAACTCCTGAGTTCCTTTTATACCACAATGTCCTGCTAGGGGGGAGTCATGGAGAGCATTAAGCAGCTTCCTTCTAAGTGCACTAGGCACCCAGACTTTGTCTCCATTGTAATGAAGACTGCCTCAGAGTTTGCATCCAGTGGGGACTCCTTTGGCTCTAGTGGATTCAATCTGTAGATCTTCCATGAAGGGGTTTTCTGTCATAGGCATGCCTTGACCCTGGCTGGACTCAGCCTCACATCCATTCAGTCCAGCCTCAGCCTTGTCAACCACCTACCCCCAGTTAGTCTAGTGTGGTTGACACTGCTTTGCAGTGCCTGTCATTTTGGTTGAATCCTGCCTGGTCCTGTCCCTGGTCCACCTGTCCCAGTCTCTGTTGTCTTTGTCATACCTTACTAATACTTGTCTTACCAATCTTCTTAGCAATCTTTGCAAGACCAGCATTACTGGTCTCCATACTATAGTTGTCTCTAGTATATAAACTTGTAGATACTTGGCCTGTACTCCTCAGTCTGAAATCAACTAAGTTTACTCTGATAACCCCATCTTGGCCTTGGAC
This sequence comes from Pisolithus tinctorius, assembly GCA_024663395.1. Classification (NCBI taxonomy): domain Eukaryota; kingdom Fungi; phylum Basidiomycota; class Agaricomycetes; order Boletales; family Pisolithaceae; genus Pisolithus; species Pisolithus tinctorius. The sequence goes on from JANFAH010000004.1 coordinate 3,722,150, forward strand.
TTGGACTGAGACCTACACAAGGGAATAGCACTGCATCCTCAGTCACTAAGTCCAAACAGTCCACCCCCCCTGTACCTTTGTCTTTCCTCCTGACCCTGACCCCTTGGCCTTGCACCCGCTTTGGTCTCCAGTCCAGCCTCAACCTGGACAACCATGAACTTGGCAGTATTTCAGACTCTCCACTTGTGTGGGTCTAACACATCATAGCAACCAAGACTCACTTCCAACCTCCCCATGGCCATTCTGCCACCAATCCTGACTCTGCCTCAGCCAGTGGGGCTTGCTGTGAGACAGCACTAGCTGCCTTGGGCACCACTAGGTGCTCCCCAGATCCCATCAGTCCTTTCAGGGGCTTTTCAGCCCACACATCCAATACCCCCACACCATGTCGCCCCACTGCTCCCATCCCCAAGGGTGACCCTGGCGATGATGGGCTGGGCAATGATAATGATAACAACCCAGAAGATGATGATCCCAGTAATGATCCTGATGATAATGGTCCCAGTGATGATAATCTGGATGATGATGATCTGGAGGATGAACTGGACTTCCCAGATCTGGACACTGAGCCCACCATTATGGTCTTAGACAACCTCACAGGAGCTATCAAACTGTTGGCTTGCAATGCCTGCACTATGTCATGACCGTGCGTTCATTATAGGTCCCTATACACTCCGCACCCTACTCCGCTGGTCGTTCACTCACTCCGCACCAACTCCACCCAACGTCTGCTGTTTACGAACCATCTCTGCTCCGACTGCTGTTGGACTTGTGTTACTCTCCTACCGGACCGAGCAGTCCATTCTCTGAGGGGTCATGTGACTACCTTCGCAGTCAGGTACTCTGCAGTGTGCTCACCGCATGGTCCAGCACCTGGACTATTTCCTTTTCTGGATGTTCTGTGTTACCCATTCGTATGTCCTCTGTCTACCCTTCATTTGTCGTCCAGGAAATTTTACTTGAAAATTTATGAGTCTCCATATGTCAGTTCCGATTCCGATTACTGTACCTCTGTAGCAGTATAAAAGCATGTACTGTACTCTGCTGTTCTTCAGTACGAATATCAACTTAGTTCCTACTCCTCCTGACTCCGTCTTCTGTCTGTTGGACTTGTCTCCGACTCTCCATCTGTACTCTCCCTCTGAAATATGAGGGCTGAGATCGTGCAAGGGGGTAGCACACGAGCTAAACCCGATGCCCTCACTCTGCTCCGCCTTTGTCTCGGCAGTCTTCGTTCCTGCCGACACTCCGCTAGTTGGAGTTCTGTTCTTCTGTGTCAGACTTGCTTCTGAACCCCTCTCTAGACCTTATATAGCGTCGGAGTTGGTCGGAGTAGGCCTGGACTTGACACACTAGTCCTGAATCCTCAAGCAGGACCAAGTTGTGTGAGCCCAACACTTTTGATGGTACCGACCCCAAGAAGCTTTGTGCTTTCTTTATCCAATGTGAGCTCAATTTCCAAGACCAACCCCAGGCTTTCAGGACTGACTGTGCCAAGGTCATCTTCACCCAGTCCTACCTCAAGGGCATGGCTCTTGAATGGTTCAAGCCAGACTTGCTTGGACTCAATGACCCCGATGACCAGCCTCTCTGGATGGACTCCTGGAGGGAGTTTGTCTTAGAGTTACAAACCACTTTTGGACCCCATGATCTGGTCACTGATGCTGAGAGCCAGCTCGACCACTTACACATGAAAGACAACCAGCACATCAACAGGTATGTAGTTGATTTTAATTGGCTTGCTTTGCAAGTCTGAGGCTATGGAGATGGTGTGCTGTGTCATCACTTCTACTCCAGCCTCCCAGACTGAATCAAAGATGAGGTCTGTCAGGTTGGCAAACCCCAGACTCTACATGAGCTCCACCACCTTGCCCAGGAGATAGATGCATGCTATTGGGAGCGCAAGGAAGAGATCCAACAGGCAAGTAAGCACCAGAGCTCCTCCAACAGCAACAACAATAAGTCCAGCAGCTCCACCAGCAACAACCAGTCCAAGACCAGCCAAGATAAATCCAAGACCAGTGCCACACACCAAAGGTGTTGTGGACATGGTTACAGCTGACTCTGCCTAACTCATTGACAAGTTGCACACAATGCCCATGCATGCAGATGAAGACTAAAGGCCTCATGCATAGAAAAACTGCCAGATGTGAGCAGTCATCCTTTGCACAAGAATGAGTCATCAGTGCTAAAGAGAAAAGAGGAAGTGAGTTAAGCACACATTAAAAGTTTTTAGCGCCCACATACAGCATTCTGGTTTTCATCATATCTCTGCCATTTCCAAAGATATTGACTCCATTCTCACACTCGCTTAAAGTGCTTAGCCCCACAATTCTGCCTTCCAAATTTGGAGAGGATCCTTGCACCCTATGCATTTCTACAGCACTCCATCCATCAGATGCTCATTTCACTAAGTCCATCAATCATGGCCACCTCTTCATTGATCATCTTGCTTGTCTCATTTTCCAGAGACAGTGGCTATGTATATCTGCCAGGCATTCCTGCCAGCTTCTGTCCTGAAGCCCCCTGGTTCATCCCATCATTGTCAGCCCCATCTCATCCCATGCAGCTTGGTCAGTGTGTTCTCCTTGTCAGTATAACTTCCAGAAGGATGATCTTTGGTCACCTCAGGTCTGTCACTCAGTTAGAAAGGTCTTATGTGGTCATTTCAGTCTCCCCAGTTGATGAAGCATATGGATTGTTCCTCCCTGCTCCCTGCACTGTCTTGATTCCAATCTTGTCCATCATTCTTCCCACATTGTGACAGCTGCAGCATAGTCTACTGTTCTCCAGCCTCCCTGATCGCATTCATGACAAGTATGATGTGCATCTTGCCTTCTTACTGCAAGATCCAGCAGAAGACATCCCCCCTTCTCCTCCTCCTCCATCAGAGTCCTGTCCATGAAGCTGTTGTTAACTTTGCTGAGAGGATGGAAGGGTGGGAGATGTGATCACCTATGCTCCCATTGCCCCACAGACCCTCAATGCCCTAGCCCCCTTTGACACCTGACTCATGCCCTTCAATTCTGGAGTTAATACTTCCCTATCTGGAAACACCATCCATCTGTCATGCCATCTTTGGATCTAGAGATGTCTCTGCTGAGATCTGACTTGCATCGCCACCCCCTAATGTGATATCAGTGTGCTTACTCAGTTTCTGACTCCATTTGACTCATTTTGTGATATTTTGACTGTCCTTGACTCGTTCATTGCCAATACTTACCAATTTTCTTTGCTTGCCTACTTTTCATTTCTCACTTGCTCATCATGATTACTCAGTCCTTACTCATTACTTACCAAGTGTTTGTGCCTTGTTTGTCACAAGCTGTGCTCCCCCCACAGTATATAAACCCCCATGTACTTAGCTACACCCCCAAGCAATCAAGAAGTCACTCAGCAGTCAGTTCAGCTCAGCTCAGCATATCTCATCATCAACAGTTGAGGCTCATTCAGAAGAGTCTATCTGTCTTCATTTGTATCATTGGTAGTTGAGGCTCCTTCAAGGGTCTATCTACCTCTATTCATCATCAGCAGTATCATCAGTGCTTAGTCAGCAACCTCTTGCTTAGTCATTCTTCCACTCCTGTGTAACTCATCATCAACTTGTGCCAGGAGCATATTCTATCAAAGTCCATTACTCCCAAGTCCTTTCAGCTAAATGTCAAGTATGGGTTTACCCTCGGAGTGACCAGGCTTCAAGACCAGGTGACAGGGGCTAAGTCTGGGTGGCCAAAGTCAAGGCTGGGAGACAGGGGCCAAGTCTGGTTGGGCCAGAGTTGAGGCCAGAGGTTAGGGGCTAAGTCCAGAGGACCAGACTTAAGGCTGGGAGCATGGGAAACCGACCGGTCTTGGAGTGCGCACAAGGGGAAGCCAGTCCAGGGTTGGATCTACCTCCCTTGGTCTCAGCTTATGTGCTGTACCCTTATGCAAGCCAGGGAGAGTTCTGGGACAGGGGCCAGGGATAGCCTAAGGCTTGGCCTTAGCTATAGAGTAGACTCGAGGGGTAATATGGAGTTGAGGGTAATACTTAGTTGATATTCTGACTGAGGGTGCTACAAAGTACGTACAGGGGTTAAATACATGAGGCCAGTCTGGAGTAAAGAACATGAAGCCAGACTTGTTGATAAGCTATTAGAAAGATGATTAGCAAGAGGAGGACAGCCATAGTGGCTGTGCTGAGGCTAATAGCTAAAATCTGGGTGACTGGCATAACTGGGGTCGGACACAGGATTGTACAGTAAGCAAAGTCAGATGAATGGGCTAGACTAAATATAGTATAAACAAAGGAAAACAGACTGGAGTTATGTCCAGGTGACCCAGACATAGACCTGGGAGGACCGGGGTGGAGCAGCACAAGGCTGGGAGGCCGAAACAGACCGGAGATAGGGGTAAAACACCGGACCTGAGTTATTTAGGCCAGAGTTGGGTTATCTAGGGCCAGGATTGGGTTTTCTAGGCCGGACTAGGACCGGACTTGACCGGAGATAGGGGCTAGGGGTCCGGACTGGACCAGGACTGAGTCCGAGAGTCATGGATATGACACTGAACACCCTTGCTCTGTTCAGCATCCCCTTCTCAATCAGCATTCATTCATCCTCTCCTGCATAACTCATCAATGACTTGTGCCAGGAGCACCTCCACTTGAAGTCTCCCCCACTTTAGGTTTCTCTGCCCTCCAGGTTCTGTGGAGGTAAACCACCACTCGCTCATATTTGTCTTTGGTGTTGGATTTGTTTGGTTTTCACCAGCTTTCCACACTTTGACTCACACCAGCAGTAACAATAACTCTGGATCTTCCCCCAAGCCAGGCAACAATAATAACAGCAATTTGTCCAAGCCTGAGCCTAGCAAACTCAGCAAAGATGGAAAGCTTACCCCTGAGGAATGCAAGCATTGCATAGACAGAAACCTCTGCATGTTCTGCAGAGGGTCCAGTCATTTTGTGGACAAATGCCCCAAGAAAGCCAGAAAGGCCAAGGCTCATGCTGCGGCTACCACTGAGGCTGCACCAGCCTCAGGCTTGGGTTCTACCCCCAAGACAAAAAAATAGGTAGCAGTTCCCAGGACTCTGCACAATCTGGGAGCTGCATTGACTCCAGTTGTGCAAACCTGGAGGCTAGACTCAATGTGTCTGCTCTTTCCAGTCTGAATTCATTAACCCCCTATGTCACATTAGAAAACCCAGATTTACCTCAGCTTTGTACTTTAGGGGACTCCAGCTCCACCCATTGTTTTATAGATAATCAATTTGCTAATCAACATTCATTTACCCTGTACTTGGTCTCCCCAATCCAACTCTGGCTCTTCAATGGAACATCCACCTTCACCATAACCCAAGCAGTAGATGTCAATGTCCACTTCATGTCCAGTGATGTCACCCTGGTAAACCTGTATCTAGCCCCATTGGATTCTGAGTGTAAGATAGTTCTTGGACATGACTGGCTCACCCACTACAATCTGTTGATTGATTGGGTATTGGGCAGTCTAACATTCCAGACTCCTGCACAAGGAATGCCAACCCCATCAACACCCCCTGTAAGCCCAGTCTCCACCAGCCTCCCTGACTCCAGTCCTAGTGACCAACCAGGCCTTGTGCCATCTGTACCAGTCTCCAACTCCCTGGCTCACACCCCCCTGAAGGCCCCTCTGGTTTCCCTAATCAATGCAGCCACTTTTGTGCATGCCTGCAAACTAGAAGGGTCTGTCCAGTTCCAACTTCAGCTCTGCCCCTCAGACTCAGCTCAAGCCTGATCAGCCTCAGCTTCCTCTCCTCCAGCCTTACCCAATGTCCTGGAAGAGTATCATGACTTTGCTGATGTCTTCAGTAAAGCCAAGGCCTTGGCTCTCCCACCTCACCAGGAGTATGACCTGAAAATAGAGCTTGAAGAAGGAATGACCCTGCCTCTTGGCACCATCTACTCACTGTCCTCAGTTGAGCTGCAAGCTCTCTGGACCTTCATTGATGAGAACCTCACCACTGGTTTCATTTGGCCTACCTCTCCCCCTTATGCTGCACCGGTCCTCTTTGTCAAAAAGAAGGATGGTTCCCTCTGACTCTGTGTAGACTTCTGCAGCCTCAACAAAATCACTAAGAAAGACTGATATCTGCTACCACTCATCTCTGACCGCTTGGACTCACCAAGCCAAGCCAAGATCTATACTAAGATTGATCTTTGGCATGCTTACCACCTCATCCAGATTGCCCTGGGCAATGAGTGGAAGACTGCATTCTGGACTTGGTATGGTTCTTACGAGTGGTTAGTGATGCCCTTTGGCCTCACCAATGCCCCAGCCACCTTCCAATGCTTCATGAATACCATCTTCGTGGACATGTTGGATGTCTGTGTGGTCATCTACTTAGATGATATTCTAATCTACTCCAGAGATAAGGAGTCCTATAAGCAGCATGTCTGAGAAGTACTCTGCTGGCTTTGGCTTCACAGCCTTTATGTGAAGCCAGAGAAATGTGAGTTCCATTTGGACTCAGTTGAATACCTCAGATTCCACCTTTCCCCTGCCAGCCTCACAATGTCCAAGGAGAAGGTCCAGACCATCTGTGACTGGCCTGAGCCTTGCAAGGTCAAGGACATTCAGTCTTTCCTCAGCTTCACAAACTTCTATTGCTGGTTTATCTTTAATTACTTGGACATCATTGTACCACTGACTCGGCTTACCCACAAGGGGGCTCCTTGGAACTTCTCTGAGGAGTGCCACTGGTCATTCAATAATCTCAAGGCCACCTTTACTACCATGCTGGTCTCAACTCATTTCATCCCCAGGGTTCCTATCACTGTTGAGACCAATGCTTCAGACTATGCCATCACTGGTATTCTCTCTATCATCTGCAGTGATGGCCAGATCCATCCAGTCGCTTTCTACTCCCAGACTCTGACAGCCCTGGAGCTGAACTATGATACCCATGATAAGGAATTGTTTGCAATCTTTGAAGCATTCTGGACCTGGTGCCACTATCTTGAGGGCTTGGCCTCACCGGTCGACATTGTTACCAACCACAAGAACCTTGAGTACTTCTCCACCTCTAAAGTACTCACCTGCTACCAAGCTTGCTGGTCAGAATTCCTGTCTCAGTTCAATATGATCATCAGATTCAGGCCTGGTAAGCTCAGGGCTAAGCCCAATGCCCTAACTAGATGATGGGACATCTACCCCAAAGAGGGGGATAGTGGCTATGCCTGAGTGAACCTGCAAAATCTGAGACCAGTCTTCACCCAGGAGCAACTAGCAGTCTCCCTCTGTGCCACTTACCTTGAGTACCTGGTCTTATGAGCAGTTGCCTTAATGGATATAGAAAAACTACACAATGATATCCTGACCACACTGCTGGATGACCCAGTCTCACTGAGAGGATCCTCGCACCCTGCGCGTTTCTACAGCACTCCATCCATCAGACACTCATTTCACTAAGTCCATCAATCATGGCCACCTCTTCATTGATCATCTTGCTTGTCTCATTTGCCAGAGACAGTGGCTACATATATCTGCCAGGCATTCCCACCAGCTTCTGTCCTGAAGCCCCCTGGTTCATCCCATCATTGTCAGCCCTGTCTCATCCCATGCAGCTTGGTCAGTGTGTTCTCCTTGTCAGTATGACTTCCAGAAGGACATTCTTTGGTCACCTCAGGTCTGTTGCTCAGCTAGAAAGGTCTTATGTGGTCATTTCAGTCTCCCCGGTTGATGAAGCATATGGATCATTCCTCCCTGCTCCCTGCACCATCTTTGTTCCAATCTTGTCCATCATTCTTCCTACATTGCGACAGCTGCAGCATAGTCTACTGTTCTCCAGCCTCCCTGATTGCATTCATGACGAGTATGACATGCATCTTGCCTTCTTACTGCAAGATCCAGCAGAAGATGTCCCTCCTTCTCCCTCTCCTCCACCAGAGCCCCATTTGTGAAGTATTTATTGACTTCACTGAGAGGATGAAAGGGTGGGAGATGTGATCACCTATGCTCCCATTGCCCCACAGACCCCCAATGCCCTAGCCCCCTTTGACACCTGACTCATGCCCTTCAATTCTGGAATTAATACTTCCCTATCTGGAAACACTGTCCATCTGTCATGCTGTCTTTGGATTTAGAGATGTCTCCGCTGAGATCTAACTTGCATTGCCACCCCCTAATGTGATGTCAGTGCGCTTACTCAGTTTCTGATTCTATTTGACTCATTCTGTGATATTTTGACTATCCTTGACTCATTCATTGCCAATACTTACCAATCTTCTTTGCTTGCTTACTTTTCATTTCTTGCTTACTCATTATGATTACTCAGTCCTTACTCATTACTTACCAAGTGTTTGTGCCTTGTTTGTCACAAGCTGTGCCCCCCCCCCCACAGTATATAAACCCCCATGTACTTAGCTACCAGGAAGCAATCAGAAGCAATCCAGCAGTCAGTTCAGCTCAGCTCAGCATATCTCATCATCAACAGTTGAGGCTCCACAAAGGGGTCTATCTGTCATCATTTGTATACTTGGTAGTTGAGGCTCATTTGGAAGAGTCTATCTGCCATCCTTCATCATCTGAAGCTTCCTCTTAGTCAGCAGTCTTAGTCATCCCCCCCACTCCTGCATAACTCATCATTGACTTGTGCAAGGAGCATATTCTTTCAAAGTCCATTACCCCCAAGTACTTTCAGCTGAACACCTTCACTCTGTTCAGCATCCCCTCCTCAGTCATCATCCATTCACCTACTCCTGCGTAACTCATCAATGACTTGTGCCAGGAGCACCTCTACTTGAAGTCTCCCCCACATTTAGGTTTCTCTGCACTCCAGGTTCCACAGAGGCAAACCACCACTCGCTCTTATTTGTCTTTTGTGTTGGATTTGTTTGGTTTTCACCAGCATTCCACACTTTGACTCACACTGGTCATGGCTCAGGCCAGTACCCACTCATTCACACTGTGCCTGCTGGACTCAATGCACACAGTACATCTGGTCTTCCACATCTCCCAACTCAAACCAGCCATCCCTAATACCATTCTGAACCAGACTCAGCCACCACCCCCACCAGTCAAAGTCAACAGTGAACTAGAGTTCAAGGTGGCTGAAATCCTTGACTCCAAGGTTGACTGGTGGTGTTGGCTTCAATACTTAGTCTGGTGGACTGGCTACGAGGGGACTGATGAAGAAACCACTTGGGTACTTGCTACAGAGGTGGACAATGTGTCTGAACTTGTACAAGAGTTTCACTCCAGCTATCCTAATAAACCCAGCCCTTTCCAATGAGGACCAGCTTTGACTGGCCTCAGTTTCTGTTCTATTCTCTACTGGTGTCAAGTCCGGGCCTACTCCAACCAACTCCAACACTAAACAAGGTCTAGAGGAGGGTCCGGAAGCAAGTCCGACACACAGGAACAGAACTCCGACTAGCAGAGTGTCGGCAGAGATGAAGACTGCCAAAGCAAAGGTGGAGTGGAGTGAGGGCATCAGGTTTAGCTCGTGCGCTGTAGGGAGTAGTATACTCCCTGAGGCCGAAATAGGGATGCCAACACCAAAATTCCGCCGTCACCAAAGTCGACCCCTATCAAAGTTCCATGTCTGTCGTCTTCGGAATTATTGCATCAGCCTCGTGCATCAGCCTCATGCACCACCTCGCCCGTTGATCCTTTGGAGCTCCCCTGTCCATCAATAACACACACCAGTCATCATCCCGGAATTCCGTGTCAACATCAACCTGACACACGTCTATCCGGAATTCCGCAGTTGTGTTGCCTCACCATGTAGCCGGGAAATCATGCAGATCATCAGTAAAAAACTCCGGTTACCTCTCTCACTCTTCTCCTGCGAACCTTTCTCCGCAATGCGAGTACCCCCTTGTGTCTACAGTCTCTATCCTTCACGCACTCCACAGTATGATGTACACTTGTCCTGCCGGAATATACCCATCTTTTCCTGTTTGTTTTTCTCGGTTACTACTTAACAGTTTGTCTTCACATGATCCTCTATGGCTTTGACATCTGACACGTTGCCCTCTTTGTTTTTCGGAGTTTTGCTTTACCCGCCCCACGTTTCTCCAATCAGTACCTTACTATCCATGTACTATATAAGTCCGCCTTAGAGACGAAAAAGAATCATCTTTTGGGACCCACCATCCGTGTCACATGTGAGTCTAAGGTGTTCTAAGTGTCCTTGCATCCTCTGTGTTTGCTGCGTACCTGTGTCTTTGCGTCATCTGCGTCCACTGTGTCTCCTGTGTCTTTGTGTCCTTGGTCTGCTAGTTCCTCGTTTCCCCTCTCGAGCGCCTAATTCATCTCGGAGTTACTTCGTCAGGTCAAGATCATCCCTCGGAATTTCAGAAGTAAAGTCTATTCCTATCTACAACTCTGCGGAATTAAATTCCGTGCCCTACATTCGACTCTTCAACCAACTCTATCATTGTACTCTACGTCTCCTTCCAACTCAGCACCCCTTGGGTTGAGCCTAGGGATTTCCCTTACAGCCTTCCCCTATCCGCACGCTACCCAGAGGTAGTGTCCCACATCGTTTTGGAGCCCACCGCAAGGGGTCTGTAGATCTGGAAAGGAGATCTTTATGACCCACTCGTCAAAGAACCGAACTCGAAGAGCTCCTAGAGCCCTTCTGCAGACTGTCTATTTCCTCATCAGAAATCTTAATCCCGGTAGCTGATCCTAGAGATATTTCAGAGCCACACTCGTCAGACTCAGATCTCAGTTTAGACGAGATCTTTTGAAGCCCAGAGTCCCCAGCGTTTTACCCAGCGTTTCCAGGAGGCTTCGACTTTGACGAACCCTTCGATCCTCCTGCTGAACATCAAGAACTTTTGCCTCTCTCAGAACTAACCTCTTCATTGTCCTCGCCATCCAGTGATTCAGAACTCACTGCTGAACAACTCCTTATCCCTTCGCAATCACTCACTTCAAATCCCACTATCGTTTCCCCCGCCCAAGTTCCCACTCAGAATACCTCAGTCGCCCCACTCTTAAATTCTGCATCTGTCCGCATAATGTCTGGAGCTAGAGACATGCCACTCAGGGGCTCCAACAAAGCCCCGAAGTTTTCCAGTCGCACTGAAGACATCACTCGCTACCTCAAAGACGTCGAATAACTCTGCATCGAAGCTGGCCTTGACACCGGAAAAGATAAAATCCACTGGGTCATCCGTTATGCCGATCACAACAAGGCGGAATTTTGGTCTACCCTAGACGCTGCAACTGACGGCTTCAATGACTGGGACGTGTTTTCCAAAGAACTCCTGAACTACTATCTGTTACGTTTCACCCCTAACTTTTCCCTTTATGCACGTTTACCTCGTTCTTGGTTCCGTTGGACTTAGTTTCCTTTTAGAGCCGTCTTCTCTCTGATCTGACGGCTCCCTATTTCCACCACTAGCGTTACTGGCTCGTTACATGCTTAGGACATGTGTCGTCATTGTTCAACCAATGGCGTAGTTACCTCGTTACATGCGGACGCCTCGTGGTCCGTTTCTGTGTGGTATTTAGACTGCCGACTCAAGTCCTGGAAACCCAGACTTGAGCTGCTCAATCGTACGCAGCGTTCCTCAGAACTTCGCCCTCAGTGTCCCTTACCAGGACCACTCTTACCGGCGTTGCCCCAAAATCCTCTGTCGTTTACAGAGGTTACTGCAGCCGTTGCTCAGTAGAAACCTTAGTCTGCGTTTGAGCTCTCCCTACGTCTTGACTTCGGTCGAGCGTAACACTATCCAGGTGCCTTGGTGAAAGATCGTCGCTATACCAAAGCCGACCTCGAGACCTTACTCTACCATCAAGTTCAGAAACCTATGGGATCGCTGGAAGATCTCGGAAAATATGTCCAGGAATTCTGACGCATCCTTGGCCTCGTCCAGAAGAAGAAGAAGCTCCCCGAGGACTACATCAACGAGAAATTCCTTGAGGGATTTCCCCCGAGGTTCCGGAATTCCTTGCTCACGCGATTGCAACTTTCAGACCTAGATCACGACATTGACGAACCTTGGGAGTTTGATCTGGTCTACAAGCACACTAACTACCTGCTCAGTGGAGCAAAACGAAATCTCCCTCAACCTGATTCTTCAGCCTTGTTTCCTCAGAACTCCGCACCCCCTTCTTCATCGACTGTCCCCACTATCTTAAAATGCGAGTACGTCCAAGTCGCCCAACAACCTACCGACACGTCACCCCCTCAGCAAGGTCAAGAGGGCCAATTCCGTCACTCTTTTGACCCACGGTGTTTCTTCTGCGGAAGCACCGATGGTCACCATACGGCAGAGTGCGCACTGTGTCGTGAATACGTACAAGCTGGGAAATGCACCCTGATAGGGGGAAGAGTATTTATGCCTGATGGTTCTGACATTCCTAGGATGGCTGCTGGCCGGAACTTTAAAGAAAAGATCGACAACTTCCTCGCCATGCACGATTCTATCATCACCTCAGCAAACCTCGTCTCCATACAATGTCCTAGCCAGTCTTCGAACTCGTCTCGAGGATGTGATACCCCACCTCATCTCATCAGCACGATGTTCTTCAGTAACGAAGAGACCGCGGAATTTCAGGTCGACTTACATCCCTCCTCCTACCTAATCGACGAAGAACTAGAGAGTAATACTGATGAAGAAGACCAGCACGCACTGGCAAGAGCTTATGCGCAGGTAGAAGAATTGAAAAATAATATCAAAAAGAAGAAGGTTGCTCGTTTCGATGGTGTAGAAATTCCGGCTCACCGTCAGCGAACCCCCGTGACAGGTCCAGTGCCTGCTAACGCGTCAACCGCCCCCAGGCCAGTCGATAATTCTGTTCCAAAGGATCCCATCCATGTTACAGAGAACACAGCTGTTAGTAAAACTCCGGTCGTCTCTAATCCCACAGATCCCAGGAAATCTAAGCCTACAACGATTCCCGCACCCCAATTTCGATACCAGAGCAGCTTCGATGAAGCGGCTGCTACTAGATGACTCGTAAACCAAGTCTTAGAGGCGAAGATGGAAATTTCTACCAAAGACCTCTTTGCTGTCAGTCCAGAGATTCGCAAGCAGGTCCGAGAACTGGCTGCGACGAAGAAGATAACGATCGGGAGCTTAGAAACGGCATCAGAAGCTGTGGCGTCACCTGCATGGGTGTCCTATGAGCAATACTGGGTCAGAGACACAGAAGGGAAGTGCGTAGGCCTCGCTACAGCTCCCTTATGTGCTGTCGACAGAATCTTGATGGACAAACTTCACGTCGAATGTATTCTGGACAGTGGATGCCAGGTAGTGGCCTTGCAACGAGAGTTGTGGGAAGCTTTAGAAGCCCCCCTCCATACTGACATGACCATGACTCTGGAGGCCGCTAACCAATCCAAAGAAAGCACCCGTGGGGTCATAGAGAACACGTCCTTGCACATAGGGAATATCGAAGCGCACCTCCAGATTCAGGTCATCGACTGTGCGCCATTTGATCTACTGCTCGGGCGACCTTTCTTCTGCCTGCTCTCCAGCGTCCTACGAGATTTTCCCGACAGAGAACAGTCTCTGGAGATTCGTGACCCTAACATGGGTAGACAGGTATTAATTCCGATGCGCCCTTGAAACAGACTACAGCCTCTTCCACGGTTTGTAAATTGCGAAGACGAAGAAGACTACTTTGCATGCAAGGAGATGCATCACCACATGAAACAACCTGAGCAGGGTTTTTAGTGTCGGTCGATGACTCATTTGGATCACGAGGAGGCCATGATAATGTTTTCTCCGTGTGTTCTCTCTACCTTTCTGATCCTCCTTTGTTACCTTCGAAGCCGGCTTCCCTTTCCTCTACAGACACTACCGAAAATTCTGCTGTGGCATTGCTCTACGATTTACAAAGCAACAGTATGCCCCCCATTGATCTGTTCGATTCTAGTTCCCTTTCTTCGAATGACCCCTTCTTATTTTCTACTAGCACTACTGTTTCACCACTGACAGTTTCAGCTTTACGTTCCACTTACCAGTTCGATCCCATTCTTCATATGTTAAAGTACAAACCTGTAGCGAAGAAGGTCAGGCCTGTACCGACGTCGATGCCTGTGGAATTCCGGGTAGAGCGTCGGGAGGCTGAAGATCCTCTCGCAGATTTGCCTGTACTACCTACTCATCCTCCTCCATTTGTGCCAGGCTCCAGGTTCACCCAGGAAAGGGCTGATGAGCTCGATCTGGACCCTTTGAAGTTCCTCTGGCCTGCGGAGTTAAATCTGGTACGATGGCTGGTCAAAACGCACGAGACCGCCTTCGCTTGGGATGCCACAGAAAGGGGAACCTTCCAAGAAGATATGTTTCCGCCGCTGAAGATACCCACACTAGCCCACAAACCCTGGGTTGAGTGGAATATCCCCATACCTCCCGCCATTTTTCGTGATGTTGTCAGCATAATCAAAGAAAAAATTTCCGCAGGAGTCTACGAACCGTCTACTTCGTCCTATTGCTCAAAATGGTTCTGCGTAGTCAAGAAGGACAGAAAATCTCTGCGCCTTGTCCATGACTTACAACCTCTGAACGCCATATCTATACAGGATTCAGCTGTTCCCCCCTTCGTCGACTCGATTGCAGAAGCTTTTGCCTGCCACTCCGTCTACGAAATTTTAGATCTTATGGTCGGATACAATCATCGCACCATACACGACGAATACCGCGATCTTACTACTTTCCAAACCCCTATCGGTACCCTTCGACTCACTAAACTACCTATGGGCTACACGAATGCCATCCAAATTTTCCACGGAGACGTCTGTTGGATATTGAAGGATGAAATTCCAGAAGTTACCATCCCATTCATCGACGACTGCCTGATCAAGGGCCCCAAATCTCATTACCAAAATTCCGACGGTACCTTCCAGACGATCGCACAAAACTCCAGGATCCAGCGCTTCATCTGGGAACATCTGCAGAACGTCAACCGCATCTTGCATCGTCTGCGTCATGCAGGAGCTACTGTTTCAGCAAAGAAATGCGTCATCGCCACGCCGTCTATCATTGTGGTTGGGCATAAGGTGTTGTTCGAGGGGAGAATTCTGGACGAAGCTAAAGTCCAGAAAATTAAAGACTGGCCCTACTGCGCTAACGTCACCGAAGTGCGTGGATTTTTAGGTCTTTGCTCGTATTGTAGGATCTTTATCAAGGATTTCGCTAAGCACGCATGTCCCCTCGTCGAGCTGACCAAGAAAGATGTCTCCTTCGAATTCTGCGACAAACACAGGGAAGCCATGGATTATCTTCGCCAAGCTATCGTCTCGTCCCCTGCGCTTCGCACTATCGACTACAATTCCGAGAGGAAGGTCATTCTGGCAGTCAACACTTCGAATATCGCTGTAGGATACCTCCTCATGCAGGAGGGGGAAGATGGAAAACGTTACCCTGCAAGGTTTGGCTCGATAACTCTCAATGACCGCGAATGCCGTTACAGCCAAGCCAAACTCGAGCTCTTTGGTCTCTTCTGCGCTTTACACAACGTCAGACTTCACATTTTTGGTGTGCGGAATTTAGTTGTTGAGGTTGACGCACGATATATAAAGGGGATGATTAACAATCCAGACTTACAGCCCAACGCAACCATCAACCGCTGGATTGCGGGAATTCTTTTATTTGACTTTGAGCTCGTACATGTCCCTGCTCACAAGCATGCAGCGCCAGACGGTCTTTCAAGGAGACTGAAAGCAGAAGAAGATGAGGATGGAGAAGAGGACTACGAGGAGTGGATAGACGAGTGTGGAGCCTTCGCTGTCGAGCCTTTGAACCGTAGGGAGGCCCGTTTTGAGTCTCAGCCTTACCCTTCGGAAATTCCGAGTACCTTGTCAGACTCACCTTTGGTCTTGTCACAGAGTCTAGGCATCTATTCCTCCGAACAAACCTCGCCAAGTGTCTATGAGATGGAAATTCCACACTCAGAGAAAGCAATCCAGAGAGAGGAGAGGTTAAAAGTGGT
Organism: Pisolithus tinctorius; assembly: GCA_024663395.1. Classification (NCBI taxonomy): domain Eukaryota; kingdom Fungi; phylum Basidiomycota; class Agaricomycetes; order Boletales; family Pisolithaceae; genus Pisolithus; species Pisolithus tinctorius. Next base: position 3,738,059 of record JANFAH010000004.1, read on the forward strand.
GAAGGAGTTTTTGGAGACGAAGAAGAAGCCAGAAGGATTGGAGGAAGGGCAGTTGGAAAGCCTGGTGCGTCTCGCCACTCGGTATTTTGTCAAAGGAGGAGACCTGTGGAGAAAGGACCCTCACAGATGTCACCAACTAGTAGTCGCCCCTCACAAACGACTCAGGATTCTTCGTCAGGCTCATGATGAGCTAGGACACAAGGGTATCTACTCGACCCGCATGCAGCTGCTGACTCATTTCTGGTGGCCTATGCTAGAGCAGGACGTCCACTGGTATGTCAAGTCATGTCACGAATGCCAAATACGCTGCTTGGATCGCGTACATATTCCACCAGTCGTCGCCATCCCTGAGCCCCTATTCTTTAAAGCATATATGGACATGTTCTTGATGCCGAAGTTGAACAGATTTCGCTACATCACCCAAGCTCGCTGTTCACTCACTAGTTATCCAGAATGGGCTATGCTTCACACAGAAACTGGAAAGACCATCGGAAAATTCATCTTCGAGCAGATCTTGTGCCGTTGGGGTGCTGTTGCGGAAATTGTCACAGATAACGGTGGTCCCTACGTACTCGCCCTCAATTGGCTCTCCAAGACCTTCGGAATTCGCCACATATGAATCTCACCTTATAACTCACAAGCGAATGGAGTTGTTGAGCGTCGGCATTTCGATGTGAGGGAGGCGTTGGTAAAGAGTTGCGGCGGGGAAGCATCAAAGTGGTCAGAGGTGGCTCCTACGGTGTTCTGGGCAGAGAGGGTTACGATTCACAAGGCAACTGGGTTTTCTCCGTTCTATATGGCTCACAGCGTTGAACCTAGACTCCCCTTTGACCTTGCTGAGGCGACATTCTTAGCCCCTTTCGAAGCGGAATTTTACTTGACGACAGAACTCATCGCCCATCGTGCTCGACAACTCCAGAAACATTCAGAAGACCTCACTTGCATCCATGATCTCATTCTGAAGTCTCGCTTCGCTTCGGTCAAAGACTTCGTTGCTCGTTTTGCGCACACCATCCAAGACTTCGACTTCGAACCTGGGTCACTCGTCCTTGTGTGGAATTCACGTATTGAGAGAGAACTAGATCGCAAGACCAAACCACGCTACCTAGGCCCCATGATCGTCGTTCAGCAAACCAAAGGAGGCTCGTACATCCTGGCAGAATTAGATGGTGCCGTGTCCAAATTCCATTTCGCTGCCTTCTGTCTTTACCCCTATTTCCTGCAGAATAACTCTCGTATCGAAGTCACGCAGTTGACTGGAATTTCTGCAGGCGACTTAGATCGCTTGGAAGACGATTCGCTACCAGACCCCGCACTCGCTGGCATCCCTTTGGACGAATCAGATGAGTAGCACACCTTTCTCTCTATCTCTTTCTTTCCTCTCTTTCTCCGCTTTTCCTTTCACTTATATATATACCCTCTTCGTCTCATATAAAACAAAACCCCACCAAAAAAAAAAAAAGAAAAAAAAAAAAATCTGCTCATCTTCCGTCTCTCATCGATTCGTTCTCTGCTCCCTTCTTAACGATATTCCCGTTCAAAAATACCAAAAGAATCACAAAATAAAACAAAATAAATTCTGCAACCTACTTACGCTACTGTACTCGTACCTACATATCCTTGAGCTGATCCTTCAACCTCTTCAGCTCCTCGCATCGCCCCTGAACCACGCCGATCTGTCACTCTACTCGCATCGCCAACAGCCCCAGCATCTGGTTAATCTGGGTCAACTCAAACTCCTCGTCATCCGCCCTACCCTCCAACAGTCGGATGCGCTCAGCAAGAGCCTCGCGTGTAGTCGACTCACTCGGGTTTGCAACTGGTGGAGTTTCTGCAACTGGGGGATCTTCGGGCTCGTCCTGCGCACTGTCGACGGGCGCGGGTGGATCGTCCAATAATCCCGTCGGTCTGCCAAAAAGTCCACCGTCGCCGAGGTCTCCCGAATTGTCCATTGGTGGCGGAGTTAGCTCAGGGTGAGGTCGAGGGGCAGGGGTTGCTGATGGAAGGAAGAGGGGAGGTCGAGGTGTGGGAGGAGGAGGCATGTTCGAGGTCGATGGGGAACTAGCACGAGGTGTTGGGTGCCCAGGAGTCGGTTCAGAGTTTTGCCTGGGGAGGGGTTTGCGAGCAGGGATCCGGAGTTTCAGCCCAGTCGTCGCCGGAGTTTCAGTCGTCGCCATTACCATTACTGACTTGGTCCATTTATGCGACGGCCCAGCAGCCATCTCTCCACTACCAGCGTTCTTGCGCTGTGTTACGGTTCAGTGTCCTCGATCTTCACGTCGCAATCAGCTCGTACTCACCTTCCTACCCACTCTGAGCGACCGGCTACACTTCCGTTTGGCCTGCCTGCATCGCTCGCACGACTCCCCAGGTAGCCCTTCGCACACTCCCTGCATCAAAGGTTGGGGTCAGGTGCCGGAGCACCAGCTTTCGATGGGTCAGGGTTAGGTGGGTGTTCACCTTCGTCATTCTCCAGCTCGTCAACTTCGTCTGTGGCCTGCGGAGTTTTTCTGAACGTTAACCATTGCGCTCGGCGTTTCCTGGAGGGTAGGACGTACCTTTTCCTTGCCCTTCCCCTTGCCTGTACTATCCGTCTGTTCCCTCACTGGTCGTCCAGTCCCCCTCGAAGACTCCCCTGCTTCAGTGTCACTGGGCATGCAGCCTTGACCTTCACCTATCGTCGTTGCTGCCTGTCTGCATGTGCGTATAGAAGGTTCCCTTGCCAACCTCTCTGCCTCGAGCTGCGCTCTCAACTCTACCCTCTCCTGGTAGTCTTCGAAGATGTCGTCGATGTGGATCCGTCTCTGCTCCACTGGACAACAGAGGTCAGTGATGGCAATGGCACCTGGGACTAGAAGGCTTTGGCACATCGCAGATTCCTCGGTGTAGTCACGCATGCACTCGTCGCGAACCTTTGGCACGGAAATTCCATTGTCGTCGATGTATTTCCACCACGAGTGTATGCTGGCCTGCGGATCTCTGTCAACGCGTGACGCACTACAGTGGAAGGTTGCTCACCCATGTCTTATCCCAGTCCTGCACCCACGCATAGATGGTCTCCAGCCTCTCCTCTGGCTGTGGCGCCGCCTCGATCAAGTTCCAGACATGCCCTAGAGCTGCAGCGAGCGCCGTGGTCGCCTGGTCCCTCATGCTGAACACGGGACGTGCATCGTTGATGGAGTAGGCTTGCATGGTCGTTGGCGAGAGTTGTGAGAGTCTGAGAGCGAGGTGGTAGAGTAACAAGGGTGAATCTGACGATGAGACGGTTTCTGGGTGAGTTTTTTTAATTCCACAGGGCTGTTGCTGACGCGTTACCCATGTGCAGAGTTTTGCTCACACAAGGCGCGTGGCCAAACACGAGCCATCTTTGTTTACGTCACCTGCCAAATCTCCGCTGCCCTTCTGCCGCGACTCGATGACCTCTGACCGAGGACGGTCAGCATTCGAAGACCCTGGGAGGTGTAGGGAGTAGTATACTCCCTGAGGCCGAAATAGGGATGCCAACACCAAAATTCCGCTGTCACCAAAGTCGACCCCTATCAAAGTTCCACGTCTGTCGTCTTCGGAATTATTGCATCAGCCTCGTGCATCAGCCTCGTGCACCACCTCGCCCGTTGATCCTTTGGAGCTCCCCTGTCCATCAATAACACACCAGTCATTGTCCTGGAATTCCGTGTCAACATCAACCTGACACACGCCTATCCAGAATTCCGCAGTCGTGTCGCCTCAACCTCTGCCTCGCCACGTAGCTGGGAAATCACGCAGATCATCTGTAAAAACTCCGGTTACCTCTCTCACTCTTCTCCTGCGAACCTTTCTCTGCAATGCGAGTACCCCCTTGCATCTACGGTCTCTATCCTTCGCGCACTCCACAGTACGATGTACACTTGTCCTGCCAGAATATACCCATCTTTTCCTGTTTGTTTTTCTCGGTTACTACTTAACAGTTTGTCTTCACATGATCCTCTATGGCTTTGACATCTGACACATCGCCCTCTTTGTTTTTTGGAGTTTTGCTTTACCCGCCCCACGTTTCTCCAATCAGTACCTTACTATCCATGTACTATATAAGTCCGCCTTAGAGACGAAAAAGAATCATCTTTCAGGACCCACCATCCATGTCACATGTGAGTCTAAGGTGTTCTAAGTGTCCTTGCATCCTCTGTGTTTGCTGCGTACCTGTGTCTTTGCGTCATCTGCGTCCACTGTGTCTCCCGTGTCTTTGTGTCCTTGGTCTGCTAGTTCCTCGTTTCCCCTCTCGAGCGCCTAATTCGTCTTGGAGTTACTTCGTCAGGTCAAGATCATCCCTCAGAATTTCAGAAGTAAAGTCTATTCCTATCTACAACTCTGCGGAATTAAATTCCGTGCCCTACATTCGACTCTTCAACCAACTCTATCATTGTACTCTACGTCTCCTTCCAACTCAGCACCCCTTGGGTTGAGCCTAGGGATTTCCCTTACAGCCTTCCCCTATCCGCACGCTACCCAGAGGTAGTGTCCCACAGCACTACCCCCTTGCATGATCTCAGCCCTCGTATTTCAGAGGGAGAGTACAGACGGAGAGTCGGAGATAACTCCAACAGACAGAAGACAGAATCAGAGGGAGTAGGAACTAAGTTGATATTCATACTGAAGAACAGTGGAGTACAGTACATGCTTTTATACTGCTATGGAGGTACAGTAATTGGAATCAGAACTGACATATGGAGACTCATAAATTTTCAAGTAAAATTTCCTGGACAACGAATGAAGGGTAGACAGAGGACATACGAACAGGTAACACAGAACATCCAGAAAAGGAAACAGTCCAGGTGCTGGACCATGCGGTGAGCGTGCTGCAGAGTACCTGACTGTGAAGGTAGTCACATGACCCCTCAGAGAACAGACTGCTCGGTCTGGTAGGAGAGCAACACAAGTCTGACAGCAGTCGGAGCGGAGATGGTTCACAGCCAACAGAAGTTGGGCGGAGTTGGTACGGAGTGAGTGGATGACCAGCAGAAAAGGTTGCGGAGTGAGCAAAGACTTATGACAAACGCATGGTTATGACAACTGGTATATAGTCTCTTTTGATTCTGTACTTACCTTGTTTCCTTCTTCTTGTTTTCTCTTACTTTACTATAGAAGACCAGACACCAGATGCTGGACACATGACATTCGCAGAGGAGAAAACTACAAGACCCTACACTACAGGCTACTCAGCCTCAGCCATGTCCTCATCCTCCCCCTTGGTCTCCTCCTCTTCATCCTCACCATGGGTTTTCAGCCACTCAGCCTCCTCGCACAGCTCATCAGAGTCGAGCTCAGAAGAGCCTGAATCCGAGGGGGACACTGCCATTCCAAAGCTGTACAATTCATCGATTAGTGACTTGAGGGCATTGGCAATACAGCCTGAATTTTCAACCATGGCCTCTTGGAGCTTGAAGAGACCTGCCAGGTTGTTGGCTATCATTCCCATGGTGTTGATCAGCCACTCAAGCTTCTCTTCTAAGCCCAAGGAGCACACTGTGCTGGCCTCCTTCACCCTGCTCCCACCAGCCTCAGGTTTGTCGAGGTCCAAGACCTCAGTTGGCCTTGCACTTGTTTTCACCTGTTTCTGTGTACTGGGCCCAGCTTCAGCATTTTCCTTGTTGACTTTCCTCTTCTTGCCTTTGACAGCCTTGGGACTGGCCTTGGCATCCTTCCTGTCCCCAGGCCAGTGACACTTGCCTTTCAATTGATTGCATTGCACACAGGCAATGCACTTCTTGTTACTGTCTATGATGAACTTGCAGATGGTTTTGGCCCAGGCACAGCAAGTACAACTAAAGGGGTTGTCAAGGGGAATATGCACAAAGTTAAAAAGCCACTCACCCAGGGTCCATGACCACTTTCTTCACCTCCCCCCCAGCCTCATCACTGGCCTCAGCCTTACATTTTTGCTTGGCCTCCTTCTCCTCCTTGGCTCTGCACTTCTCCTCCTCCTCGCATGCCCTCTCCTCTTTGGCCTCCCATGCTGCCCTCTCAGCTTTGGCCTTCTCTCTCTCTGCCCTCTTGGCCTCAAGCTGAGCCTGTTCTTCCTGCCAGGCTTGCTCAGCCACCTTTCATCTCTTCCTCTCCTTTGCCTTTGCTCTCATCACCTCCTCTTCATCATCAGTGTCATATCTGATGTTGTCATCAGGGACTTGGGCCCAGTTGATGATGACTCAGCCTTCGTTGTTGTTGTCAGTGGTGATGATCGGTCTTGGATTGGACATGATGAAGAAAATGTGAATGAAAGCTGCAAAGGGCTTAGCAGGCCACAAGTATCAATTTTTTGAACTCAGCCCACCACTCTCACAGGGGTCTCATGGGTTCAACCCCTAAGAGGGGGATACTGTCATAGGCATGCCTTGACCCTGGCCAGACTTGGCCTTGCATCCATTCAGTCCAGCCTCAGCCTCATCAACCACCTACCCCCAGTTAGTCTAGTGTGGTTGACACTGCTTTGCAGTGCCTGTCATTTTGGTTGAATCCTGCCCAGTCCTGTCCCCAGTCCACCTGTCCCAGTCTCCATTGTCTTTGTCATACCTTACTAATACTTGTCTTACCAATCTTCTTAGCAATCTTTGCAAGACTGGCATTATCAGTCTCTGTACTATAGTTGTCTCTAGTATATAAACTTGTAGATACTCAGCCTGTACTCCTCAGTCTGAAATCAACTAAGTTTACTCTGATAACCCCATCTCAGCCTAGGACTTGGACTGAGACCCATGCAAGGGAATAGTGCTGCATCCTCAGTCACTAAGTCCAAACAGTCCACCCCCCCTGTACCTTTGTCTTTCCTCCTGACCCTGACCCCTCGGCCTTGCACCCACTTTGGTCTCCAGTCCAGCCTCAACCTGGACAACCATGAACTTAACATTTTCTAGTTTTACCAAACAGACCTGGTTCAGGTTTATAAATAGGGACTCCTCTGACTGTGCCCTTTCTTTCCCTTCTATAAAGTCCTCTTGTCTCAACAGGGTGTCCAGCCTGCCCATTGTGACTCTGGGTTTGTGAACAATAATACAGTTAAACTGACTAAAGTACTGCACCCATCATGCCTGGCATGGTTGAAGCTTTTGTGTGGTCATGAACCACTTGAGGTTGTAGTGATCCATCCAAATCTCAAACTGGCATGGGGTAGCCTCAAGGTGATGATGCCACTGCTCTAGCACATGGATAATGGCCAGCATTTCTTTGTCATGAACCATATAATTAAGCTCAGCTGCAGATAGAGAGTGACTGGAGTAGGCAATGGGTCTCTAAAGACCATTGTCACATTCTACCAAGAGCACTGCTCCAGTGGCATAGTCTGAAGCATCCATCTCTAAGCAGAACCTCTGATCCTGATTGGGGAACATAAGGATAGGGGCAGTAGTGAAGGCTTCCTTTAGTGTATCAAATGCCACTTGACACTTGTCATCCCAAATGAATGGAAGGTCTTTCTTCATGAGGTTATTTAGGGGTTTTGCAATCTGTGCAGAGTCCTTAATGAAGCATTGGTAAAAGTTTGCTAGGCCAAGAAAGCTGTGAACTCTGCAAACATTTGTAGGTATGGTGTCACACACCAAAGGTGTTTGGTGAGGTGGACATGGATGCAGCTGGTGAATGGAGATGAAGACCATAGCCCTCATGTGAAGAAGGACAGCCAGAAATGCCAGCAGTCATCCCTCACACAAGAATGAGTTGTCAATGCCAAAGAAAAAGGAAGGAAGCAAGTTAAGTGCCAATAAAAAATTCTTAAGCACCTGTGTATGGCATTCCAGTTTTCAACATATCTCCACCAATTCTGCAGATACTGACACCATTCCCACACTCGCTTGTAGTGCTCAGCCATGTGATCCTACCTTCCAAAGTTGGAAAGGATTTGTGCACTCCACATGTTTCTACAGCACTCCCTCCAAAAGATGCTCATTTCACTAATTCTTCTGATATGGCTGCCTCCACATCAATCATTTCACTTGTCCCCTTTGCCAGGGACCATGGCTATGTATATCTACCAGGAGTTCCTACCAGCTTCTGTCCTGAAGCATCCTGGTACATCCCATCCTCATCTGCCCCCTCTCAGCCCATCCAGCTTGGACAGCACATTCTTTTTGTCAGTATGACCTCTAGGAGGACATTCTTTGGTTGCCTCAGGTCTGTCATTCACTTGGAAAGGTCTTATGTGGTCATTTCAGTCTCTCCAGTCCAAGAAGCATATGGATCCTTCCTCCCTGCTCCCTGCAACATCTTCATACCAGTCTCATCCATCATTCTTCCAAAATTGTGACAGCTACAGTATAATATACTGTTCTCCACTCTCCCTGATCACATCCATGATGAGTATGATGCACATCTTGCCTCCTTATTGCAAGATACAGCAGAAGATGCTCCCCCTTCATCCTCTCTTCCAACAGAGCCTCATTCATGAAGTTTTTACTTGCTTCACTGAGAGGACAGTTAGGGGGGGAAAGTTGTGATCCCCTATGCTCCTGTCACCCCACAGACCCCCAAAGCTTGACCCCTGTTGACATCTGACTCACCCTGTCCACTTTTGGATGTACTATATTGGCATCAGATCAGTGCTGCCTCTCTGTCATCCCACTTTGGCCCAGAAGTGATCCCTTTGAGATGTGACATGCACAGCCTGCCCCTAATGTGATCCCAGTGTGCTTTCCCAGTTTCTGACTTTACTTGACTCATACTTTGACATTCTGATTGTCTTTGACTCACCTATTGCCAATACTTACCAATCTTTTGACCTTGCTTACTGATTCTTCACTTTTTGGCTTACTTATCCTTATCAATGCTCACCAATGCTTTCTAAGATGATTACCCATCACTTACATTTCCTTACTCATCAGTTACCAATCATGTACCAAGTGTTTGCACCTTGTTTTCCTTAGGCAATGCCCCTGTACTGTATATAAATCACTGTACTTAGGTAGCTGAATAAGAAGACATCAGAGAGCCCCTCTTGCTCACATTTTATCATCACTCAGTAAATCATTCAGCAGCTTTGATAGTTGAGACTTTATTAAGGGTCTAGCTATTGTCTACTTTCTTGTCATTGTCTATCATCAATATACTTCACTCCAAGTCCTCCCTGAGCTCAGTGCAGCTCAGAGCATTGAATTAAGTTGTCATCCATCCTTCTGTAGGCTGACAGCAGTCTACCCTATTGCTTTCCATTGCATTCTTGCTCCCTCTTTGTCAGGAGCACCCTCAACCCTCAGCACTCATCTTTGAGTGTTGTAGCTTGCAAAAACCCTCCCAAATCAAAGGTTCTACCATCTAGGTACCACATAGGCACACCACCACTTGCTCTTATCATCTTTTGTGTTGGTTTTGGTTGGTTTCCACCACTGAACCACACTTTGACTCACAATGGGCCAATCTTGCACAGCAGAGATCTTGGCAGGGTCCATATGTACTCCATTAACACCAACAATCATTCCTAGAAGTCCACCTCTTGTTGCCTGAAGATACATTTCTGGGGTTTGACAAACAAGTCATTCAACTTCAGCCTTCTAAGTACCTCCAACATGATCTTGTCATGTTCCTCCTGATTGTCCATTTTTGTAAATATCATTAGGTCATCAATGTAGACAACAAGCACATCTTCCATACCACCAAAGATGTTGTTTATCATGTTCTGGAATGTGGCAGGCAAGTTACAAAGCCTGAAGAACATGACCAGGGGCTTGAAAGCACCACAATGGCATATAAAAGCAGCTTTCCACTTGTCACCTTCTTTGATCCTAATGTTGTTGTACCCCCAATGAAGATCCATCTTCATGAAGAGTTTGCAACCTTTCAACTTGTCAACAAGCTGAGATATTAAAGGGAGAGGATATGAGTTTTTCACAGTGTGCTCATTTAAATAGTGGTAGACCTGGACCATGCACTTTTTGCCATCCTTTTTAGGAATGAAGAACATGGGAGAGGTCTGCAGGGATTTGCTAGGCCAAATATAACCTTTCTTGAGCTGACCATCAACAAAGTCACTGACTTCTTGCTGCTCATCAGGGGAGAGAGGGATCAACCTTCCCTTCTTCAGCACAAATGACTCCTTCAGTTCTATGGCATGGTCCCAAGGTTTCCCAAGTGGCATGCACTCAGATTCCTTTTCCGAAAAGACTGATAAATATTCATGGTATGCCTTTGGAACAAGTTCCTCAGGGGTTTTATCGGTCTTAGGTTTGTCTGTTCCTAGATTTCAAATCCAGGATACATAAGAGTCCATGGCTTCTCTTTTGAGCTTTTCCACCTTATGTATGAATGAGGATTTTGGTGCCAGCTGTCAGCATCTAGCTGGGCACCTTCCCAATCTAACCTTGCCAGTTTTCCAATCTATCAGTGGGTTGTGCTGATGTAACCAGGTATGTCCCAAGATCATGGTACAACCTCCTAGATCAGTTATCTTGGCAAGAAGTTCCTCATGATGGTCAAGGTAGGAAACTCTAAGGTGAGCCTGATGCATAATCCTTCCAGTAGAATTAGGCAAGCCATTGACATTAAATATGTCTACTGCTCTTGGCAATGCTATCTTTGGAATCTGGTTCCTTTTGACAAAGTCCTTATCTATAAATACTCTGGTAGCACCACTGTCAAGCAGTGTGTTGACCTTGAATACCAAACTGGCATTCATTTGCAAAACCAAAGGGACTTCCACAGAATCTTTCAAGTTCAGCATGCATCAGGTTTCAGACCATATGGAGGTCTTTGCACTACTACCTTCCAGATCCAGGAGATCAAAAGAAACATTTTTTTTGTTTTTGGTTGCAAGCAGAATTAAGCAGGCATGGTTTTACATCTGGCCCCAAGCCCTTTTGGGACTCCACTTCAGATGATGTAAAAGTAGGAGAAGGAGAAACAGATTCTGAACCATTAAATAACTCCTGTGGTTCTTTGACATTGACAAAGGAGAAACAATTGAAAGAAACTACTGGTACACTATTTTTGGTGTTTTCATTTTCTGTTTTTATATTTTCTTTTGTATTTTTAAGCCTGTAAGTAGAGAAAAATCTGTAAGTAAAAGAGGAGGAAGAAGAATCAGGAACAAACATCTGTACACTAGAGTCTGCAGGACCTGATTTCACTGCAGCTCTGATGCTTTTAACTGGTTGATATGAGTGATGATCTGCTTGAAGCTCATCCCCTCCATCACTTTCAGGTGGGGGTTGGGTCCAGTGTCAGTACTTACAGCCCTGACAGGGTGTCCTTGTGGTTGTGCCTGTTTAGGGCACTTGCTGTGATAGTGACCCTTCAGGCCACATCCAAAACAGGTTATATGGGACTTGTCCTTAGGGGGTCCCTTCCCCTTTCCTTGCCACTGGGTGGTGCCTATATCCATAGGGGTGCCAGCCCTGGGCTGCATTCCTGTGGCAGAAAAGCCATGAGGTTGGTTTTGAGGCCATACCCTTGAAGAGGAGGCTGTCATATAGCAGTGGTTTTCAAAATTGCCAGCCACCAGCTGGAGTTCTGTCATGTATTCCTTGTGGGTGTCTTTTCTTTTCCCCAGATGGTGCATGAGGTGGAGCACCTCAGGGTTTATTGCCTGTTCAAGGCACAGGATGGCCAAGTCATCAGAAGTGCTCGCCCTAAGCTTCCAACTGTCAAATTCTGCCAAGAAGGCATCCATTCAAGACTGTCCTTGCCTCACTTTCTGCATCTTCTTCTGGGCCCAATCCCCATTGTTCATGGGCCAGAAGCAGGAGTTGAGGTTGGCCACCACTTCATCAATTGTTGGCCAGTTTCCATTTGCCAAGTGGAAATCCAACTTGGCCTGAGCATAGTTGCCAGCAATCAGACCAGTCATCTGGGTCCAGAATGCCATGCAGTCCTGACTTGTATAGTGGTGGACAGCTGCTTTACAGAAGGCCCTCATCTTGATGACCCATTCCTCATATTTTGCCACGGATCCATCAAAGGTTCCAGGCTCAGCTACACCCCTTTTCATGGGGTCAAAGTTGTTGGTTTGTGCCAGAGCTGGTGTGGGTATATGTTGTTACATGGCTTGTGCCATTGCTGCTGCCATTGCCTGTACCATAGCATAATCAACCTGCAGCAGCTGGAGCTGGTTGGGGTCCATTTCTACTAGTTAGTGGGACCAGGTGATGAAGGGGGTGGCAGATGGAATGACAGTTCTGAAGACTGTAAGGGATGTTGAAGACAACCCTGAGTTTGTTCAGGTTGGGGGAGGGCAAAGGAGAGGAGTAAACAAGCTCTGGAGTTACCTCACAGAATTGCTCAAGAGGGGGAAGGGGAGGGGGGGTGAGCTGGGACAGTGAGTGTGAAAGGCACAGAGTAGAGAGTTCCCTTTTGTAAGGGAGGAACCTAAGAGGGAGACAAAGCTCAACCTCTTCCTTCTTGATGGCAGGAATGGTGGTAAAGTAAAAGTATTGTAGGTGTACTACTTGCTGATGATGTTCAAGACCACTAAACACATAGTCTGTTCACTATTGCACACCTGATCAACCTCCTAGAGATAGGGAGGGACCAGCCTGGCACACTGAGCAAACTATGGTGGATGCAAGAACATTGACTATGGGTCTACCTCTGCTGCCATGTGGGAACTATGACTATGTATGGCTCAGCTGCTTTGGACCTTGCAGGCCCTCTTGATCAAGTGTTGCCCTACATTCACTGAGCTTGACCTTGGGATCATGTATGTACATAATGTAAAACTCCCTAAGACATTTGCCCAACTGGCTCTGTCACTTGGGCACTCTCAGTCACACTGATGGAGGCAAAAAGAAACTACAGGTAGAACTGCCCACTATGAGTATCATACTGCTGTTGACCCTTGGCACCAGGTATGAAGGGATAGGGGAGAAGTTGTAATCTAGTTTGAGTGAAGCAACCAAAGACATGAGTCTTCTCAGCTATCACTTCAAACCAGAGAGTATGTGAGTGGAACCTGTTGATTGAGGGACAAGCTCAAAATGAACTAGATTAGAGAAGCTGGCTATGACAAACAATGGGACTTATATACTGCCTTACTGTTTGTATGTACTGCCACAAGAGAACATTCAAGAAAGAAGTAAACAAAAGAGAAAACTATGCTATTGGATGAATGCAAACATGTGGTGTCAGTGAGGTATGGCCTTACTAAGTATCATGTAAGCATGGAAGAGTAAGCAAAGGAAAAGTCTGAGATGACTAAGCATCCCTGAAGCGCAACCCTAACCAGAGAATGGATATATATAGGCAACTAGGAAACATGGGAGTGAAAAGTCTACCAGTTGTTATGAGGTGAGCATGTCAATGGTTCTTAGCACCTGTGTACAGCATTCTGATTTTCATCATATCTCCACCATTTCCAAAGATATTGACTCCATTCTCACACTTGCTTAAAGTGCTCAGCCATGCAATTCTGTCTTCCAAATTTGGAGAGGATCCTTGCACCCTACACATTTCTACAGCACTCCATCCATCAGATGCTCATTTCACTAAGTCCATCAGAAATGGCCACCTCTTCATTGATCATCTTGCTTGTCACATTTGCCAGAGACAGTGGCTATGTATATCTGCCAGGCATTCCCACCAGCTTCCATCCTGAAGCCCCCTGGTTCATCCTGTTGTTGTCAGCCCCATCCTGTCCCATGCAGCTTGGTCAGCATGTTCTCCTTGTCAGTATGACTTCCAGAATGACATTCTTTGGTTGCCTCAGGTCTGTCACTTGGTTAGAAAGGTCTTATGTGGTTGTTTTGGTCTCCCCACTTGATGAAGCATAAGGATTGTTCCTCCCTGCTCCCTGCTCCATCTTTATTCCAATCTTGTCCATCATTCTCCCCACATTGTGACAGCTGCAGCATAGTCTACTGTTCTCCAGCCTCCCTGATCACATCCATGATGAGTATGATGTGCATCTTGCCTTCTTACTGCAAGATCCAGCAGAAGACATCCCTCCTTCTCCCTCTCCTCCACCAGAGCCCCATTTGTGAAGTATTTATTGACTTCACTGAGAGGATGAAAGGGTGGGAGATGTGATCACCTATGCTCCCATTGCCCCACAGACCCCCAATGCCCTAGCCCTTTGACACCTGACTCATGCCCTTCAATTCTGGAATTAATACTTCCCTATCTGGAAACACCATCCATCTGTCATGCCATCTTTGGATCTAGAGATGTCTCTGCTGAGATCTGACTTGCATCACCACCCCCTAATGTGATATCAGTCTGCTTACTCAGTTTCTGCCATTATTTGACTCATTCAGTGATATTTTGACTGTCCTTGACTCATTTATTGCCAATACTTACCAATCCCCCTTGCTTGCTTACTTCTCATTTCTCACTTACTCATCATGATTACTCAGTCCTTACTCATTACTTACCAAGTGCTTATGCCTTGTTTGTCATAAGCTGTGCTCCCCCCCACAGTATATAAACCCCCACGTACTCAGCTACAACCAAGTGAATCAGAAGTCACTCACCAGTCAGTTCAGTTCAGCTCAGACATAACTTGTCATCAACAGTTGAGGCTCCATGAAGGGGTCTATCTGTCATCATTCATATCCTTGGTAGTTGAGGCTCATTCAGAAGGGTCTATCTACCACCATTCTTTATCTGAAGTATCATCTGTGCTTAGTCATTCCTCCACTCCTGTGTAACTCATCACTGATTTGTGCCAGGAGCACATCCCATTGAAGCTCATCAGTCTATTCAGCATCCCCCTCTCAGTCAGCATCCATTCATCTTCTCCTGTGTAACTTGTTCACAACTTGCACTAGGAGCACCTACTATTGAAGTTCTCCCCCACATTAGATCTTTTTGCACTCCAGGTTCCACAGAGGCAAGCCACTGCTTGCTCTTATTTGTCTTTTGTGTTGGTTTTGGTTGGTTTCCACCCCTTTCCACACTTTGACTCACATCCATAGTAAGATGTACTGCTGTTGTAACATAAAGATGGGCCCTTCAATATACAGTAGCTCAAAAAACTGACTGCATGTTTGGACATTTTTCACTAAAGTCAATACTGCCCCATATCCCCTAACCTAGCCCCTAACCTATAAGTGTATGAAATAAAGCCCTTACCATTGGCTCTCTATTGGTGCAGGGGTCAAGGGTTTTGGATAAGGTTTGATCAAATGGCAGCCATTTCAAAATGATGACTCATGTGGTCAGTATTTTGACTTTAGGTTTCAATTACATATATTAGACCCTGGCATACTGTAATATTAGTACATACATTTGGTAATGGTTCTATTATGTCACCTTTATGTAATTGAGTGTCAGACACTATACATAAACCCCACCATCACTATGAAACCCATCTCTGCATCTCAAAGAAAGAGCAACATATCTCTCTCCTCTCTTGATCTTTCCACCAGGAAAATTGCTTCCAAAACTGGCTTAGGGCAGTCTACAGTATGCCAGGTCCTTCAGAAACTCCAGCCAGAGAGGACTAGGCTTTGTGGTGGCCATCCATTAAAGATTACCCCTACCAACAAAAGGGCTATTGTTCAGCAAATCATTACTGGCAAGGCCAAAAATGCTGTCCATGCCATTCAATTCATCAATTCTCTTATTGATACTCCTGTCTGCCACAGACTGTTAGAAATAGCCTCAAGGAAGCCTCTGTAAAGGGTGTGGTCAAGAAAAAGAAGCCCTTAATGGACACAAGAAGAGAAGGCTAGCTGTTGCTCTCAAGTACCAGAATTGGACTGTGGAGGACTGGATGAGAGTTATATGGTCAGATGAGACCTAAATACATAGGACTGGGTCAGATGGGCAAGAGTATGTGTGGAAAAAGAAGAGTGAAGGGCTAATTGCTAGAGAGGTCAAGGGTACAGTTAAGTTCAGAAGTGGTTCACTGATGGTATGGGGCTGCAGAAGGTGGAATGGAGAAGGGGTGTTGAGTGAGGTGGAAGGATGGATGGATGCTGAACAGTATGTGGGCATTTTGGAGCAGGGGCTGCTGCAAATCTTGCAAGATTCTGGAATTCCAGAAGGTCATATAATCTTTCATCAAGATAATGGCCCCAAGCACACCTCCAGGAGAGCCCGAAGTTGGTTGGAAGAACAGGAAATCAACCTTCTGGACTGGCCTGCACAATCTCCAGACTGTAATCCCATTGAACATACTTGGAATCACCTCAAGAGATGCCTCTCAGGTTATGAGAGTGCTCCTACAGTCATTCACTGACTGTGGGAAAGAGTGGGGGAAGAGTGGGGGAAGATTGATGAGGAGCAGTGTCAAAAATGGATAGAAAGCATGCCCAGAAGGATTGAAGCAGTTATGAGGGCCAAAGGAGCTCATATGAAGTACTAGATACTTAAATTGATATAAAGTCAAAAAATTGACTGCATGAGTCATCATTTTGAAATGGCTGCCATTTGATCAAACCTTATCCAAAACCCTTGACCCCTGCACCAATAGAGAGCCAATGGTAAGGGCTTTATTTCATACACTTATAGGTTAGGGCCTAGGTTAGGGGATATGGGACAGTATTGACTTTAGTGAAAAATGTCCAAACATGTGGTCAGTTTTTTGAGCCACTGTATATCATTTACAGCATCACAACACATGGACAGGCCTTTCAGAAAGATCATTTATATCATCACAACATAAAGATGGGCCCATCAGTAATATCAATTACATTGTCGCAACAGATGGATGGGCCCATTTAGTAAGATACACCCCTGTCACAACATAAAGACAGGCCTGTCAGTAATATCAATTACATCATCACAACACATGGATGAGCCCATCCATAGCACTTCAGTCAACCCCCCTTGGAGACCTATTAGGTCTGGAGATTTTGATATAAGTATTAACCTAATAGGTGTCATTTTGTTGGGAATTCCCAACTTTTGGGGATTCTCCACCACCATTCCTGGAGATTCTCCAGGGCAGCAATTTAATATGGTTGGAGAAAATGTTTTCTCCATAATATATATATATTATACATCAAATGAAAGGGTAGCTGGGGTCCAAGTTGGACTTTCTCCAGGCTAAATAGACCCCCTTTCCAGGTTGATCCTGGGCTTTCCCCAGGCTAAATAGACCTGCTTTCCAGGCTGATCCTGGGATTTCCCCAGGCTAAATAGACCTGCTTCCCAGGTGAACCTGGGCTCCCCCCAGGCTAAATAGACCTGCTTCCCAGGTGAACCTGGGCTTTCCCCAGGCTAAATAGACCTGCTTTCCAGGTGAACCTGGGTTTTCCCCAGGGTAAATAGACCTGCTCTCCAGGGTGAACCTGGGCTTTCCCCAGGCTAAATAGACCTGCTTTCCAGGTGAACCTGGGTTTTCCCCAGGCTAAATAGACCTACATTCTAGGCTGACCTGGGTTTTCCCCAGGGTAAATAGACCTGCTTTCCAGGCAGAACATGGGCTTCCCATAGGCTAAATAGACCCATTTCCAGGGTGAACCTGGGTTTTCCCCAGGCTAAATAGACCCACTTTCCCAGGCCATGTCCTGGTGGGGATTCTCCATGCATCAGGAAAACAGTGGTTGTTCTAACTGTTCTAATCACGACTTATCTCAGAAAGGTAGATGTATAAGTGGAATGGATGCCAAGGAACATATAGAGCAAGTGAATTAAGCAAGACACATATGGTTCTATAGAGTACTGTCAAGTCTGAGCCTACTCTGACCAACTCTGATGCTTAACCAGGTCTGGAGAGAGGTGTGGAAGCAAGTCTGACACAGATGAATGGAACTCTGACTAGTGGAGGATTGGCAGGGACAAAGTCAGCTGAGGCAGAAATGGAGCAGAGTGAGGGTGTTGGGTTTAGCTTGTGCACTACCCCCTTGCACAATGTCAGCCCTCATATTTCAGAGGAAGAGACCAGACAGATGTTTGGAGATAACTCTGACAGACAGAAGATGGAGAGAGATGGAGTAGGAACTTTGGTGATATTCATACTGAAGAACAGTGGAGTACTGTACATGCTTTGATGCTGCTATGGAGGTCCAGTAACTGGAATCAGGACTGACATATGGAGACTCATAAGTTTTCAAGTAACAACTTCCTGGATGATGAATGAAGGGAAGATGGAGAACATATGACAGGTAACACAGAACAAGCCAAAAAGGAAACAGTCCAGGTGCTGGATCATGTGGTGCACATGCTGCAGAGTACCTGACTGTGCACTGTCAACAAGAAGACTGAAAGATGGTCACATGACCTCTTGGAGGCTGGTCTGCATGGTCTGATGAGAGACCAGTACAAGTCCAACAGAAGGCACAGTGGAGGAGACTTGTAAATGGTAGAGTGCAGGCAGAGTTGGTGCAGAGAGTGTGAATGAGCAGAGGAGTAGGGACTTAGAGTAAATGCATGGTTGTGACAAGTACTATGAATCAAGAGTTACAGTAATATAGTGGCATGAAGATATCAATAAGTCACTTACAGACCACATTAGGACCACAGAAAAAAAAGTGTGTCAGTAAGACAGCATGAATGAGATGATGTTAGACAATGAGCACTAAAGTGCTGCAAATATCAAGACATCAATAGATGCAGTGTAGACTATTAGACCACTTAGAAAAAGTTTTGTTTTCCTGATGCAGCCCACTGGGGATTCTCCATGTCATGCTGGGGATTCTCCATGGCATGCTGGGGATTCTCCATGTCATGATGGAGATTCTCCATGGCCTGCTGGGGATTCTCCATGGCTGGCTGGGGATTCTCCATATCATGATGGAGATTCTCCATGTCATGCTGGAGATTCTCCATGTCATACTGGAGATTCTCCATGTCATACTGGAGATTCTCCATGTCATACTGGAGATTCTCCATGTCACCTGGGGATTCTCCATGTCTGGCTGGGGATTCTCCATGCCTGGCTGGGGATTCTCCATGTCATGTTGGAGATTCTCCATGGCCTGCTGGGGATTCTCCATGGCTCCTGGGGATTCTCCATGTCATGCTGGAGATTCTCCATGTCTCCTGGGGATTCTCCATGGCTCCTGGGGATTCTCCATGACTCCTGGGGATTCTCCATGTCATGATGGAGATTCTCCATGGCCTGCTGGGGATTCTCCATGGCTGCTGGGGATTCTCCATGTCATGATGGAGATTCTCCATGTCATGCTGGAGATTCTCCATTTCACCTGGGGATTCTCCATGTCTGGCTGGGGATTCTCCATGTCATGTTGGAGATTCTCCATGGCCCCTGGGGATTCTCCATGGCATGCTGGGGATTCTCCATGTCAGGATGGAGATTCTCCACAGCCCCTGGGGATTCTCCATGACTCCTGGGGATTCTCCATGGCTGGCTGGGGATTCTCCATATCATGATGGAGATTCTCCATGGCCTTCTGGGGATTCTCCATGGCATGCTGGAGATTCTCCATGGCTCCTGGGGATTCTCCAATCCTAATTGACATTGAGGTCCAGTGACATTTTGTGTATACACTTGTGTTTTTCTTAGTATTCTGTGTTTTTCTCACGCAATTTTCCACTTTCTGATAAGATAAGCATACTGTCATGATTGCACAATCAGGGGCTACAACTTTCATTGTGACCATATCACTCCATTGTCATTCCCTGTGGTATTAATGCAGTATGATTACAAGTAGCAGTTGTCATTAGTGTTGTGTAGTGTAGACTATGCTTCACTTTTGTAGTGCACATTTTTGACTACCACTGACTATGAAAAGTGTAGTGTCGAGAGGTAGTGGTAAGGTCACATGACAGCGGATCACATGATAGGGGGTCACGTGATTGTGGTCACATGACCGATGACATAATGGTCATGTGACCCGGGCATGACACCATTACCCAGGGTCACATGAGAACCTGCTGCGGAGTTAGCGGGTGCTTGGTCATGTGACATTAGTCACATGGTCTGGTCCGGATCATGTGACCCTTGTCACATGAGGGACCTTTGCGCTGACTGAAGGCACCAGACCATGTGACTAATGTCACATGACCAAGCACCCGCTAACTCCGCAGCAGGTTCTCATGTGACCCTGGGTAATGGTGTCATGCCCGGGTCACATGACCATTATGTCATCGGTCATGTGACCACAATCACGTGACCCCCTATCATGTGATCCGCTGTCATGTGACCTTACCACTACCTCTCGACACTACACTTTTCATAGTCAGTGGTAGTCAAAAATGTGCACTACAAAAGTGAAGCATAGTCTACACTACACAACACTAATGACAACTGCTACTTGTAATCATACTGCATTAATACCACAGGGAATGACAATGGAGTGATATGGTCACAATGAAAGTTGTAGCCCCTGATTGTGCAATCATGACAGTATGCTTATCTTATCAGAAAGTGGAAAATTGCGTGAGAAAAACACAGAATACTAAGAAAAACACAAGTGTATACACAAAATGTCACTGGACCTCAATGTCAATTAGGATTGGAGAATCCCCAGGAGCCATGGAGAATCTCCAGCATGCCATGGAGAATCCCCAGAAGGCCATGGAGAATCTCCATCATGATATGGAGAATCCCCAGCCAGCCATGGAGAATCCCCAGGAGTCATGGAGAATCCCCAGGGGCTGTGGAGAATCTCCATCCTGACATGGAGAATCCCCAGCATGCCATGGAGAATCCCCAGGGGCCATGGAGAATCTCCAACATGACATGGAGAATCCCCAGCCAGACATGGAGAATCCCCAGGTGAAATGGAGAATCTCCAGCATGACATGGAGAATCTCCATCATGACATGGAGAATCCCCAGCAGCCATGGAGAATCCCCAGCAGGCCATGGAGAATCTCCATCATGACATGGAGAATCCCCAGGAGTCATGGAGAATCCCCAGGAGCCATGGAGAATCCCCAGGAGACATGGAGAATCTCCAGCATGACATGGAGAATCCCCAGGAGCCATGGAGAATCCCCAGCAGGCCATGGAGAATCTCCAACATGACATGGAGAATCCCCAGCCAGGCATGGAGAATCCCCAGCCAGACATGGAGAATCCCCAGGTGACATGGAGAATCTCCAGTATGACATGGAGAATCTCCAGTATGACATGGAGAATCTCCAGTATGACATGGAGAATCTCCAGCATGACATGGAGAATCTCCATCATGATATGGAGAATCCCCAGCCAGCCATGGAGAATCCCCAGCAGGCCATGGAGAATCTCCATCATGACATGGAGAATCCCCAGCATGCCATGGAGAATCCCCAGCATGACATGGAGAATCCCCAGTGGGCTGCATCAGGAAAACAAAACTTTTTCTAAGTGGTCTAATAGTCTACACTGCATCTATTGATGTCTTGATATTTGCAGCACTTTAGTGCTCATTGTCTAACATCATCTCATTCATGCTGTCTTACTGACACACTTTTTTTTCTGTGGTCCTAATGTGGTCTGTAAGTGACTTATTGATATCTTCATGCCACTATATTACTGTAACTCTTGATTCATAGTACTTGTCACAACCATGCATTTACTCTAAGTCCCTACTCCTCTGCTCATTCACACTCTCTGCACCAACTCTGCCTGCACTCTACCATTTACAAGTCTCCTCCACTGTGCCTTCTGTTGGACTTGTACTGGTCTCTCATCAGACCATGCAGACCAGCCTCCAAGAGGTCATGTGACCATCTTTCAGTCTTCTTGTTGACAGTGCACAGTCAGGTACTCTGCAGCATGTGCACCACATGATCCAGCACCTGGACTGTTTCCTTTTTGGCTTGTTCTGTGTTACCTGTCATATGTTCTCCATCTTCCCTTCATTCATCATCCAGGAAGTTGTTACTTGAAAACTTATGAGTCTCCATATGTCAGTCCTGATTCCAGTTACTGGACCTCCATAGCAGCATCAAAGCATGTACAGTACTCCACTGTTCTTCAGTATGAATATCACCAAAGTTCCTACTCCATCTCTCTCCATCTTCTGTCTGTCAGAGTTATCTCCAAACATCTGTCTGGTCTCTTCCTCTGAAATATGAGGGCTGACATTGTGCAAGGGGGTAGTGCACAAGCTAAACCCAACACCCTCACTCTGCTCCATTTCTGCCTCAGCTGACTTTGTCCCTGCCAATCCTCCACTAGTCAGAGTTCCATTCATCTGTGTCAGACTTGCTTCCACACCTCTCTCCAGACCTGGTTAAGCATCAGAGTTGGTCAGAGTAGGCTCAGACTTGACAGTACTCTATAGAACCATATGTGTCTTGCTTAATTCACTTGCTCTATATGTTCCTTGGCATCCATTCCACTTATACATCTACCTTTCTGAGATAAGTCGTGATTAGAACAGTTAGAACAACCACTGTTTTCCTGATGCATGGAGAATCCCCACCAGGACATGGCCTGGGAAAGTGGGTCTATTTAGCCTGGGGAAAACCCAGGTTCACCCTGGAAATGGGTCTATTTAGCCTATGGGAAGCCCATGTTCTGCCTGGAAAGCAGGTCTATTTACCCTGGGGAAAACCCAGGTCAGCCTAGAATGTAGGTCTATTTAGCCTGGGGAAAACCCAGGTTCACCTGGAAAGCAGGTCTATTTAGCCTGGGGAAAGCCCAGGTTCACCCTGGAGAGCAGGTCTATTTACCCTGGGGAAAACCCAGGTTCACCTGGAAAGCAGGTCTATTTAGCCTGGGGAAAGCCCAGGTTCACCTGGGAAGCAGGTCTATTTAGCCTGGGGGGAGCCCAGGTTCACCTGGGAAGCAGGTCTATTTAGCCTGGGGAAATCCCAGGATCAGCCTGGAAAGCAGGTCTATTTAGCCTGGGGAAAGCCCAGGATCAACCTGGAAAGGGGGTCTATTTAGCCTGGAGAAAGTCCAACTTGGACCCCAGCTACCCTTTCATTTGATGTATAATATATATATATTATGGAGAAAACATTTTCTCCAACCATATTAAATTGCTGCCCTGGAGAATCTCCAGGAATGGTGGTGGAGAATCCCCAAAAGTTGGGAATTCCCAACAAAATGACACCTATTAGGTTAATACTTATATCAAAATCTCCAGACCTAATAGGTCTCTAAGGGGGGTTGACTGAAGTGTCCATAGCAAGATGTATGCCTGTTGCAACATAAAGACAGGCCCATCAGTAATATCATTTACAATGTCACAACACATGTCTAGTAAGATGCACCCCTGTCACAACATACAGACAGGCCCATCAGTAATATCATTTATAGTGTCACAACATATGGAAGGGCCCTTCAGCAGTATCATTTATATGGTCACAACACAAGGACAGGCCCTTCAGTAATATCTTTTATATCACCACAAAACTATTGAAAAAGGGTGCTGTAGGCAACCTCAGTAGTTACCTTGCTTGCAAGGTTTCTACCAGGGTCATAAATGCATGGGAACCAACTCACCACAGAAATTCTTTCCATTTCTGGTGTCCAATGCAGATCCATATTTCATAAGCACCCAACACACAACTACAACTCCACAGGAAGCATCCAATGCACCATGCACAACTGTGAGAACATTATTGTGGTGTTCGTCCAATGTACAACTGCGAGAGCTTGACAGTAAAGTTTATTGTACAGTAATTGATCCGAGATACAAATGCAAAAGCTGAATAGCAAAGTCCACTGTACTAGACCCTTGCAGAGATCTCCTCCCACCAATGCTTTGTGTGTAAATCTAGTCCATCTAGCTGATCATCTTCTGCCAGGAGTTCTGGAGAATGAGAGGCCTGGAATACTTTGTCATTGAAATTATGCAAGAGTCAGATAGTATCCTGTCTGGAGCTTCTAGAAAGTGCGACATATAGATTGAACAGATTGAGACCACCAGCCGGGGGTGTAGTGATATCCACAAGTATGCAAGGGATGGTCTGGCCTTGTGCTTGGTAATCCATAAATGCATATGTGGTGATCATCAGATACTGACAACATTTGAAGAGATGTGTCACCATGTGGCTGTCAGGTCCATTGCATTTGATTTGAATGTTCTTTTCCAGTGGCTCAATGGGTATCATGGCTTGATTGAGTTCAGGCAGTTTTGACATGCGAGTACAGTCCAGTTCGACCAGTACATATGGAGGGGGATGTGTCAGTTCCATGAGAAGTCCACTACTGCGAGGGACAGATTCATCAGGATGGAGGATAATATGTACTATGGTGCCACATGCACCATTGGTGATGTCAAGGTCTGTCTGCACATTTTGCATGACCATCACCTTCATACCCACTGAGATATCCACCTTGTCAGGGAGATCACTCTTCTGTTGCCATGTCTGTTCCCCTTTGCCACTTCATCTGGTGGCAAGAGCATATCATTCAGCCAGCATGAGAGGTTGGCCTTTGATAGTGTCCATGGCTGTAGTCATGAACATGTAGCTGTTTTTTTTTGTGGGCATGATTGAGTATTGCGATCTCATTCCACAATTGTTGGATGGCATGATGGGGCATAACAAGAGATGCATCGCACCATGGAGTTGTTGAGAAATCAGTGGGCATGCAGGCAGGATTGGTGAGTACAAGGGATCACAACATCTCCATATGATGCACTTGAACATGGCTGGAGTGCAGGTGCTGGAGAAAGTCATGCCAGACAGTATCGGTGATGTGCATCTGCTCTCAGAGCACAACAACTGTTTCAAATTCTTCATATATGGCATGCCTGAGCTCAGGAAGTGTACAATCATGTTGGTTTGTAGTTGGGTAATACAGCACCTCAGTGGGTCCAACTGCAACAGGTGGAAATTGATGGAAATCACCACACATTATAACACTGATGCCACTGAATGAATGATCACTCATGTGCTGCCCTGCCACCATTTTCCCTATACCAATGTTGCATGATAACTGTGCCAGGAAAGTTTTGCCCAGCATTGACATCTTGTCCATGATGAGGCACTGGTATGTCCTCCAAAAATCCTGTAACTTCACCCTCACCTGAGCACTCAAAGGTTTGGATCTAGATCATGACATCATCCTGATGGTGTGCATCATCTTTCCATCAATGAGAGAGGCAGCAACTCCAGTATAT
Source organism: Pisolithus tinctorius (assembly GCA_024663395.1). Taxonomy (NCBI): domain Eukaryota; kingdom Fungi; phylum Basidiomycota; class Agaricomycetes; order Boletales; family Pisolithaceae; genus Pisolithus; species Pisolithus tinctorius. Next base: position 3,762,924 of record JANFAH010000004.1, read on the forward strand.
GCTGCCTTGATGAGGATGTGGTGTGCTCATCGATGTGTGAAGTACTGTGTGATAGATTGAGTTACTTTCAACTTCCCTGTGCCACCCTCCCCATGAATGAGCATGCACAGTGGGGGTGGATCATGTCCACACAACCACTGGTCAATGTGCCAGGTGACTATATCATATGCACAATGTTGGTCTGCTCTGAGCATCAATGGGTCCAAGGCAGCTAATGCAGTCTCTGCCACTTCTGTGCTGTCTGTGGGTGACAGGTTTTCTGGTAAGTCATGGGGATCCAGTGGGACAACACTGGGAGGAACATCAGATGGGGAAGGCAAAGAAGAGGTGGTATCTATCATCGCATTTTGTGACTGAACATCCCATGCCATGAGATTGTTCCAGGTCAACAAATTCCACAAGTCATTTTCATCTGCATGAGATATGCCAGACATCAACACTTCCACACCGCCAACATTGTGAATACACTCTTGATCCATCCATGTCAGCTTGACATCATCAGGAAAGACTTTCATGATCTTTGCAGCTTGTACAGCCAGATGTCCATGTAGTTCTTCCTGCCATGGTGTTTGTCCTGTGATAATAGCAGCTAATCCTTGTTTGGTGAGTGGCTGTTCACCCATGCTGTGTGTGAATGCCCCATCCTCCTCCAAAGGATCCTCACAATTTAAATTATCTGCAAGATCATGGGGTGGGACTTGCACATACTGCACCTGCTGCTCCTGTGCCAATTTCTCACAGTGGTGAAAATATTGCACCCCAGAGATGATGTGGTGTATTTGGGTGGGTGCCAATGCCAGGAACATGTTCAAGGCATAACATGTTCAAGGCATGTTCCCATGTCTTGTGAGATCCCTTGAGGTCAGTTCCAAGGTCCTGCCATGGTTTTAGTAGCATAAACATCGAGGCACAGTAAAATGCATGACAATCAGGATCATCCTGCATTGGGAAGTAGTGCCCAATGAAGTTTGGCAGAGTGTGATGTTTCTGGATGAACAATGCATTCCTTCTGTTCAAATCTCAGGTGCATCAGCTGGTATTGTATACAAGCATGCTGCAGATGGCCATGTTGTTGGACAGCCACTGGCACTGCAGCTTCAGTGCTTGAGGCAGTATCAGTGCTCCTGTGCAATCCCCTTTTGCACTCATACATGTCTATAAAGAACTGCAACACATTCATCTGCTCAAGATTGTTGCTATGGTAGATGTAATCTGTAACCTGACATGTCGGATACAGGAGGCCTTGGGAATTGGTGTCGAGCATGATGACATCTTGAGCATCCTCCTGATGGACATCACATTCAACACCAGTCCTGCAATCAAGGATGATGGAAGGTCCTACCTCAAACATCTCTTGGGTTTGCTGTGGTATCATGGCAGCTGCCTGGGCATTTGCATGCATCTTGCTGAGACATGGATGCCTCTGGAGTTAATGCACACATCTGTCTATGAATGCAGAACAGACCCACCTTGCCTTTTCATCTGTGGCCTGTGTCAACAAGGTGGGATGTGTCACTGATAATTTCCTCATGAAGCTTGACCAGTATATAGGCATATAGTGGTGTGACTGGTAGGTGTTGCCCCATCCCATCAAGTACGACATCACCATCAGCATGGCTAGTTCTTGTTTGTGGTTGATTGTGTGTACTAAGCAGAAGAGGAGCAGCTGTTGTTGATTGCAGAGGTCTTCCAAATAAGGCATACACATGTTGTGGTAGGTGAGACCCTTCATTAGCATGGCTGAAAGATTGTAATGCTTGCCCTGTTTCTTTGTTTGATACATGGTTATGTAAAAGGATAGATTCATTGTTGCTCTCAAATTTGTAAGCAGTTTCACATCATTGTTACACTGAGCATTGATTGCTAACACAGGAACCCATCCATTGAGGAAGGGGTGTAAAATTGTTTCATCCCCCAATTGCCACTCTCCAATATAAAGTCATCATCTGCTATAGGGAATGGAGCCCATTGCTTGCACACCAAGCCCTCCTTCTTGGTAGGAATCAGACACTGACAGATTTGGCAGGTGTGTAGCTGTTTTGCTCTAGTGATGTGTAGTTCCAGCTGTGCAACCTCTTCATCATAGTGCTCTGCCTGTGGTTTTGGTGGACAACAGTATGCAACATCAACATCATTCAGTATTGTCTTGATCAACTGGGCTGACTCCAAACCTGGAAGGTGCACTCACACATTCGCTCTGATGAATGAGTGCACACACTCATGAAAGCTCTCTTCATGCAGGAGCTGCTCTACATCATCTGTAGGAGGTGAGTGTTTCAACCACAGTAACATGTGAAGATGGAGTGACCCCCATCCTTGCAACTCAATGACTCCAAAGTAAGCCCTCACAATGCTGAAGATTCCTTTTTGTGAGTGCATGCTATATGGAGTCACAGTAACACCAAAGAGGGTTTGTTTGATAGTCTTGATCATGAAGTGAAAAAATTTGGCTGCCATGTATGGGTCCCCTGCAATGTTTGCAGCATGTTTCTCTTATGATGGGCCAGTACTGGCAAGAAAGTTATCCATATTGATGTGTTCCCTGGCAAAGACCTGTGCAATGGGATCATGAAGATCACATGGATTGATCATTATCCATAAACTAGGTGGATTGAACATGATGGATGTCACCCATATCTGACTTTGTAGTCGGTAGCAACTATGATTGGATCACTGTACCTGACTGGCAGTGGCATAAAGGTGCTGCCACAGTAATTGGATTGCAGGATCACTTATATGCTGGTGTTGTTCTTCCTCCCTGACTGCTTGCTGCATACTAGCCAACAAGATAGTGGATAAAAGATGCATGTCCCTGTCAAAACCCTTCCACTGCATCTGTAATCTGGCAGATCCTAGTGCCTGCCAATGTTGTGCTATGGTGAAGGCCATGAATGCGAAGGTCACATCTCTCCAGAAGTGGCAATCATGGTACTCCAGAGCCCATCTGACATGCTTTCCAAAATCTATTGGGACTGGTTGCATGCACTCTATGCCCCCTTTGCCATAGGGATACAAACATGGATATGCCTTTTTGAAGAAATTTCACTTGCTATCTGCAGGTTGCAGGATATGTGGTCTCTGCTGTGGCTGTCCAAAATCTGAGACAGGTTTGCCTCCATGCTTAACTGCATACCTGCCTTCTTGACCCTCATCCCATAGGTTGACAAGACCCCAAGTCATCAACACTTTTGCACTCAGTGTGGAGAGATTGGTATCAACTGTCCCTGAGACTTGCAAAGGAACCACATGCAGCATGGCACCATCATCCATGGACTGTCCTGTAATGTCATTCACATCCACTATGCAATACCTGCTGAGACCCATTACAGGGATATTGAGGAGAACTCATACCTTCATTGTCATCCATTGGCACATATCCCTCCCCCTCCTCATCCACTATATGCATGTCTTCTGACTGTTGTATGACACTACTTATCTCCAATGGCACATCATCTATTGGCAATGCATCCAGCCACTGGGTGGATACCTTGATATCACTGTAATCTTCAGATTGTTCTCTTTCAGCCACAGCAGTGCATCTCTGATGGCATTGTGATGCATGCAAAAGGTACTATGGAGCCAACCTTGTGGCAACTTCCCAGGCCCAATGTAGGTCACTGTAATCAAGGATGCCAAAATCATCAATGGCCATGGCATGAGGGCCCCACTGACCATCAATGCTATACCATCCATATCAAGTTCATATGTTATAATGTTGCCACACATGGCGCTCTGCAAGATGGAGAAATCTTGAACACCTCCACTGTGTTTCAGGAACAATTTGAACACATACACCCATGGGTACAACAGTGCTATAAGAAGTTGCTCTGGGAATGTCAGCACATCCAAGACCCAGAGGGTCAGCCCAATCCACAACTGGTTTGCAAGCAAGAAGCAGGGTGGCTTGTCACCAGGTCATCATAAGTCTTCAGAACATTGTCAGCATACACTCACAGCAGGTGGCTGTAGGTCTCTGTGAACACTGCATGCCTCCAAGAGCATACCTTCAATCAGAAAATGTACCTTGTGTGATCAGAGGGGTTTAAGGCATTGCATGTTGGGTAGATCCATGAGCTTGATGACCTTTAGACCTTCAAGCTCAATGCTCTGTTCCCACACACAGATGGCACAGGTGCCAGTAGCCAATGCCAGATTGGATGTTGCTTGGTAGAAATTTGCATAGCACTGCTTGACCTTGTCCTGCATAGGCAGCTTGAGGTATTGGCCAGCATCATATTGGTTGGTGCCTACACCTGGTGTGACAGACTCTTCTTCTAACCATGCACTTTTCAAAGATGTCAATGCTTTTTTGGCCCTCTTTTGTTTGTGAGCTCCCAGCCCCCAGACATTCTCCTCCTTGGCTTCTGACCATCGACAGGCTAGTGTGCACAACATTGCTATCGATGCTGCAGGGGCATCCTGGAGCACTTGCACAATCAAAAGTTCCTTTTTTTGTCACTTGTTCCTTGCCAGTGGCAATACTCCCTGCATTGCAGCCACAATGTCCTTCATGGTTAGCAACATGAGTTGTGACCATACATCCACCTGTGATTCCCACCCTGCCAATCTTATTAGAGGTGATAATAATGCATGTGACACCCTCTTAATAGAGGGAAAATACTATACTTTCTGCCTCCTTCAATATCTCTTCAATGATAATTGTACTTAGTGTGCAGTACTCCAGTAGCCCAGAGGGAATAGTACTCTATTTATGCCATCTGATGTCAGTGGCAATGGCCACCCCCCCATGCCCCCTCACACTTGTTGCCAATGTTGGCTGATGTCAGTGGCAGTTGCCACCCTCCCACACTCACTGTTGCCCACAACGAGCTCGTATTTTGTGTATATCTCCCCCAATTGTGTACCAATTTGCCTCAGACTTTCTTTACCTTATTCGGGAACACGTGACCATTCTATTTGTTACTGGCTACCACCAAACAGCGATGTCAGAAAGCACTACCCTGCATGTGATGTATTTGTAATGTTGTTGTTGTATTTATAGTTCTATGATGTCAGCAGTTGTCAGTGACAGCTGCCACCCCTTGCACCCCCTTGTGCTCATTATTACCCATGACAAGCTCATGTTTTGCACATATCTCCCTCAACTGTGCACCTATTAGCATCGCATTTTCTTTACCTTACATGCAGGTGGCCCAGCAGCAATGAATAGTACCATTACCATCACTTGCTAGTATTTATAATTATCATAATGTATCTATTTATGTCTGACATTGGCAGTCAATGGTGACACACTGACAGCAGATGCTCCACCCATGCTTGCTGTTGCCTACAGCAAGCTCACTGTTGTCCAGTGTCCACAACACATTATACATTACTGTTAACAGATTTCTTGTATGTATAACAACTCTCAACACATTATGTATTAGCAAGAGTATGCAAGCTAATCATCCAGGTCTTCCTCATTATCATCATCATCTGTGTCTTGAATGAATTCAATGCTTTTCAGGAGTGTTCTCTTGCATGATCCATGTGACTTCTTTCTGGGTGGGCCCTCTGACCTGTTCTCCTTGTCTGCAGACAGCTCTGCACCACTGGGTGCCTTGCACTTGCATGATACACCTGCATCTGCTCTTTTCTTGCATGGTTCAAGCACTGCCTCACCTGTGGTGACTCAGTGGAGCAGCAGACTGGGCTTCGGTCGGATGAACTAGGCTGAGCTTGTGGTTGTTCTGTTGTATCTGTACATGTGCACCTCTGTGTCTAAGTGTGTCCATCTGACTAAGCGCACTGTGGCTGTATCCTCGCCTCCTGTCCCTGGGCCTCCCCACTCCATGTGCCCCCTTCAAAAAATGATGATGTCCTCATTGTCCACATGCACCACTACATCTGTTCGCCCTCCCTCTTGGTTGCCTCGTCTATGCCCTCTCTGCCAAAGCGCTCCCTTCCTCTGGGGGATCCTCGCCATCCTTGCCTACACCATCCTGCTCATTGTCTCCATTGTTCCCTTCCTCTTCCGCAGTTCCTTCTCTCCCACTTTTTGCATTCATACTGTTTCCACCTCCACTCTCATTCTGCTGTAGTTGTTGTACATAGCATTGTTGGTCACTGTGCAGGCATGTGCCCTCTCTCGGTTCGAATGTGCATAGGCATTGTGCACTGAATTCACCCTTGAGCGGTGTACCTGCTAGTGTTTCTAACCTGTAGGAGTTTCTCAGACATGTAGCAACTCTATGGGGAGTGGACCACTTAGGTAACAGTTTTCGCTCTGTCTTGAAGGTATAGTCCAAGTCATTCCGGTATATTTGTACAAGGTCTCCTATGTTGAATACAACTTCTGCCAGCTGTCATTTAAGCACATGACGATCAAATGCTGTTTTTCATTTGATTGCATGTCTCACTGCTTCGTTGTAACCATCTAGGCGTTGCTGTGTGGCATATGCCATATGTATTGTTGCGTTGAGTGTGGACAGTTCTGTGGTACTAGACATTAGCTCTGTGTGCTTTGTGTCAACAACTAAACCTAGGAGTAGTTCTTTTGGTGTGAACTTGAGAGATGGAAGGAGGCAATTGTTCATGGCCTGGACTGCATCATCCAGGTGGTCTGGCCACGTTCTCGGCAGTTTTTCCCAATCATTGTTCTCTGCACCATCTTCTCCCACATTCGGCACACACAGGCATTTGAGGATGTGTAATAGTAACTTGTTGGTTCCTTCAACTAGTCCATTGATCCATGGTGAGTATGCGGCTACTACATGATGTGTGCATGACCACTTAGTGCAACATTCTTTGACCAACTCGCTGCTGAAGTGGCGGCCTCCATCCATCATGAACATTTCTGTGGCAGTGAAACTGTTGAAGATGTTTGCCAGGTGTCAACTGTCATTTTGGCTGTACCTGCTGTTTTGAACTTAGTAACCCACAGGTGCTGTGAAAACATGTCTAAGAAAAGGCCTAGCATGTGATACCCACCCTTGCCCATTGGCATTGCTAGGTAGTCTCCAACTAGTAATTCAAATGGGTGTCTTCTTGTTATAGGCTCTAATAATGAGTTTAATTTGGGTGTGCTGAAGTTTTTGCATTTTGCGCAGTCGTGTATGGCTTTCATTACTGTGAGATCCATCTTCGGTGCATAGCAGCGATCTGTTAGGGCGATTTTTAGCGCATCCCAGCCCCAGTGTCCTCCGGTTTCATGCATTTGTTGCACTTTTTCTTTGGCCTCTTCCCATGAGATACACTCCACCTTGTGTTGTGGCCTGATACTGGTGCCACCATACAATCTCCATAACTTACCCTCCTGTATTACATACTGCTTTGCCCGATGTCTTGCCTTGCTACAGTTGCAAATGGGCATGTTTGTGTCAGTGTTGAGTATGGTGTCCATGACCTCATGGAACAGTGGTTTGCTGTTGAAACGTTGTCATAACTCTTGGTTGCTCTGGGATAGTTTGTTGATGGTGAACATGTCATTAATGAGTCCTAGTGTTGTTTTGGGGTCTGGGCTGACCGACCAGCTACTCCCATCCTCCTCATTGTCATGTTCCATATTGTCCCACTGTTGGCCTAGCCTGCCCACAACTACGTTGAGTCATCCTGGTACATGTCACACTGCTATAATGTTGTGTGCTAGTATCCCATCTTGCCATTGTGCGTTGTGGGACAATACCTCTGGGTAGTGTGTGAATAGGAGAAAGCTGTAGGGAAAATCCCTAGGCTCGACCCAAGGGGTGCTGAGTAGGAAGGAGATGTAGAGTGTGATGGTAGAGTCAGTCAAAGAGTCAAATGTGGGTCACGGAATCTAATTCCGCAGAGCTGAAGGTAGGGATAGACTTGCTTTTGAAATTCCAGACGACAATCTTGCACCGAGGAAGTAACTCCGAGACGAATTAAGTGCGCAGGAGAGGAAAACAAGTGCTGGTGGAACAAGGACACAAAGACACAGTAGACACAAAGACACAGGTACACAGCAGACACAGAGGACATGAAGACTCTTTGAACTCTTCAGACTCACAGAAGACACAGAATGTGGGTCCTAAAAGATGATTCCCATTTCGTCGCTGAGGCAGAATTATATAGTACATGGATAGTAAGGTACTGATCGGAGAAATGTGGGGCGGGTGAAGCAAAACTCCGAAAAACAAAGGGGGCGATGTGTCAGATGTCAAAGCCATACAGCAACATGTGAGAACAAACTGTAAGGTAGTAACTGAGAAGTACAACAGGAAAGACGGGTATCTTCTGACAGGACAAGTGTACACTGTACTGTAGAGTGGAACACGAAGGGTAGAGGCTGTAGGTAGAAAGGGGTTCTTGCATTGTGGAGAAAGGTTCACAGGAAAGGAATGAGAGGGGTAACCAGAGTTTTTACTGATGATCTGTGTGGTTTCCCGGCTATGTGGTGAGGCAAGGGTTGAAGCGGCACGACTGTGGAATTCTGGATAGACATATGTCAGGTTGATGTTGACGTGGAATTTTGGGATGATGACTGGTGTGTGTTATTGATGGACAGGGGAGCTCCGAAGGTTTGACAGGCGAGGCAGCACATGAGGCAGATGGGATAATTCCGAAGACGATAGACATGGATGGTAACGGCGGAATTTTGGTGTTGGCATCCCTATTTCGGCCTCAGGGAGTATACTACTCCCTACAGCATGTGCTGCAGATATATTGTCATTTGATAGGACATCCTTGAGGGCTTGACAGTCTGTCTCAATCTCCACCAGGAAGCCCCACACTATATCCGTGAAGCAGTCCAGGCCAAACTTCAGCACTGCGAACTCTAATAGGAACGGCTTGTAGTTCCTCTCGGTCAACAATGTTTGTTTCGATGCAAATGCTGTTGGTACTGTTTTTTCAATGGTCTTGCCTGTTAGTGTCTGTATCCTGCTATGCTGTGTTAGTATGGCTCTGAAGCCTTCTTGGCATCCATCTGTAGTTACTATGAATGGTGTCCCATCATAGTGTGGTGCGTGCAATGTTGGTTGGCTTGTTAGTGCTACTTTGAGGTCCAGGAATGCTGCTGTGTGCTTGGGCTCCCATTTATCTGTGAGCTTGTAGTTAGTTAGTGCTTTTTGGTATGTGGGTTTAGATGTGGGCTTAGGTATGTTGACTTGTTTTATTAAATCCCAAAGCAGTCCTTCGATTTTGGTGTATCCTCTAATGAGGTCTTGGAAGTGACCTGCTAGTCTGAGGAATGATGTGAGCTTGAGTGCATCATCCAGTTGTTTCCATTTGATGATTGCTGATAATTTTGCTAGGTCTGGTTGTACTCCATGTGGTCTGATTGTTGCTCTGGTGAACATCATTTCTGTCATATACAAGCAGCATTTGGTTGGTGACAGTGATAGCTTGCATATTCAGCATCACTGGAAGATCCTTTGTAGTTTTGTTAGCATGCCATCAAAGGTGTTGTCTGCATAGCTGCCATTGTCTATGAACAATTCCATTGTATTGTCCGATAGCATGTTGTGCAGGCAGTTGGTCGCCATTGCTGAAAACATTGTTGGTGTGCCTGTCCATCCCATCGCCATTCTTTTGTACCAGAAGTACCCTTTCCCATCAATGAAGAACATAAAGTATGGTGTAGGGAGTGGTGTACACCCTGAGGCCAAAATAGGGATGCCAACACCAAAATTCTGCTGTTCCAAAGTCGACCCCTATCAGAGTTCCACATCTGTCATCTTCAGAATTATTGCATCTGCCTCATGCATCTGCCTCGTGCACTGCCTTGCCCATTGAACCTTTGGAGCTCTCCTGTCCATCAATAACACACACCAGTCATCATCCCGGAATTCCATGTCAACATCAACCTGACACACATCTATCCAGAATTCCACAGTCATGTCGCCTCAACCTTCCCCTCGCCACATAGCCAGGAAATCATGCAGATCATCAGTAAAAAACTCCAGTTACCTCTCTCATTCTTCTCCTGCAAACCTGTCTCCACAATGCGAGTACCCCTTTTGCATCTATGGCTTCTATCCTTCATGCACTCCATGGTATGATGTACACTTGTCCTGTCGGAAGGTACCCATCTTTTCCCATTTGTTTTTCTCAGTTACTACTTAACAGTTTGTCTTCACATGATTCTGTATGGCTTTGACATCTGACACATTGCCCTCTTTGTTTTTCAGAATTTTGCTTTACCTGCCCCACATTTCTCTGATCAGTACCTTACTATCCATGTACTATATGAGTCCGCCTCAGCAATGAAAAATGATCATCTTTTTGGGACTCACAATCCATGTCATATGCGAATCTAAAGTGTTCAAAGTGCCCTTGCATCCTCTGTGTCTTTGCGTCACTTGTGTCTACTGTGTCTACTTCATCTTTGTGTCCTTGATCTGCTAGTACCTTGTTTTCCTCTCCCATGTGCTTAATTCATCCTGGAGTTACTTCATTGGGTCAAGATTGTCACACAGAATTTCAAAAGCAAGTCTATCCCTGCCTATGACTCTGCAGAATTAAATTCCATGCCCTACATTTGACTCTTTGACTGACTCCACCATCGCACTCTACATCTCCTTCCCACTCAGCACCCCTTGGGTCGAGCCTAGGGATTTCCCCTACAGCCTTCCCCTATTTGCATGCTACCCAGAGGTAGTGTCTCACAATGGTCGCCATTTCTCTGGGATCTGTATTGTGTAGAAGCCCACTGCAAAGTCGAACACTGAGACATACTTGTGTCTGCTTAGACATTGTTGTTTTGCTCTGATATTGCCTTGAAACAGCACTGGTATTTGGGTGACCTTGTTCAGATCTGAGAAGTTTTGTGTTATGTGCCATTTTGGTGCTTCGTTTGATGGTTTTGTTGTTGTGTTGGGCTGCCATTCCTGTTCATTTGTTGTTACTGTGAACGGTTGTGCTAGGTTTGTGTCAGTGCATTGTCTGTTTAGTTCTCATTGGAGGTCACTCAGCATCATTCCTCCATTAATGTCATGTGTTTTTTGTGCTAGTACTGTTGGTGCAACATGTTTGATCCACGGGATATTGGCTTGTTCAATGAGGTCAGCCCACTTAAGTCAACCACCTTTGGAGACCTATTAGGTCTACATATTTCTACAGATGTATATACCTATGAGGTTTGACAGGTCAGGTATCCCCAACCACTGGTGGGGAAGGTTTTTTCTCCAGCACCATGCCTGGGGATTCTCCAGGCCCCCTTTGGATTTCTCCTGGGATAGTGCTGGAGAAATGGACTTCACCACAATTAATATATGTTTCCCCAAATATGTCAGAGTGACTGGGGTCCATATGGGCCTTTCTCCAGCTGAAATAGGGTCTCCATTGGACTTTCTCCATGCCAATAAGGACCCAAATGAGGGTTTCCCCAGCTGAAATAGGACCTCCATTGGACATTCTCCATGCCAAAAAGGACCCAAATGGGGGTTTCTCCAGCTGAAATAGGACCTCCATGGGACTTTCTCCATGCAAAAATAGACCAGAATGAGAGTTTCTCCAGCTGAAATAGGGCCTTAATGGGCCTTTCTCCATGCAAAAAAAAGACCTAAATGGTGCTTTCTCCAGCTTAAATAGGGCCTCCATGGGACTTTCCCCACACCAAAAAGGACCTAGATGGTGCTTTCTCCAGCTGAAATAGGGCCTCCATGGGACTTTCTCCACACCAAATGGTGCTTTCTCCAGCTGAAATAGGGTCTCCATGGGACTTTCCCCATACCAACAAGGACCCAAATGAGGCTTTTACCAAATGGGTTGGGTGATTCTCCAAACAGGTATGGGGAATCTCCAAGCAAGTGTGGAGAATCTCCAAGTGAGTTGGGAGAATCTCCAAGCAGGTGTGGGGAATCTCCAAGCAAGTGTGGAGAATCTCCAAGTGGGTTGGGAGAATCTCCAAGCAGGTGTGGGGAATCTCCAAGCAAGTGTGGAGAATCTCCAAGTGGGTTGGGAGAATCTCCAAGCAGGGGTGGGGAATCTCCAAGCAAGTGTGGAGAATCTCCAAGTGAGTGTGGAGAATCCCCAAGTGGGTTGGGAGAATCTCCAAGCAGGTGTGGGGAATCTCCAAGCAGGGGTGGAGAATCCCCAAGCAAGTGTGGAGAATCTCCAAGTGGGTTGGGAGAATCTCCAAGCAGGTGTGGGGAATCTCCAAGCAAGTGTGGAGAATCTCCAAGGGAGTGTGGAGAATCTCCAAGGGAGTGTGGAGGATCCAAAGTGACAGAAATGCGAAAATGGTCCAATGGTACACTTTGTAATACTCTTCACAAAGGTATAAATCACTACTAGACTTGGTGATCAGATGTGCCCATGTACATTTCTGATGCTTTGAGGGGATGCTACTGCAAGGCACATGGTGCCAGTTTCATGGGGCATGCTCCAGCATGCCACACCTCAATTCTGGTGGTCATAGCCCCAGTGGGGAGTGAGCAATGAAATGTTTTTGATATGTTTTGGCAATCTCCACCATTTTATTTGCGCTTTTTGGAGTTTTCCCACGCATCTGGGAAGTGTAATTGGATTCCTGTTCACTCAATTCCAATTGGACTTCCCTGAAATCTGGCACATAGATAGATGCTGACATGGGGAATCCAGGTGAGGTATTCAATATGGCATGCACCCAGTAAGGGATGCATGGTGGGATGTTTTCTGACTGTTTTCAATCCTGTTATATCCCAGCAACCAGAGAATTTGATTGGTTGATCTTTGGACATGATATAGGTACTATGTAGACCAGTTCACCTACCAAAATACAGACCATTCCATTGAGGAACAAATTAGTAATAACATGATTGATGGTGTAGCACAGCCACACTCTGGAACAGCATGCATTCAGGGGTGGTTTAGTCATGTGCCAGGTTCACAATGTTGAACATGAGGTAACTCCAGTCATGTGATGTCACATGACTAATAAGATCACATGACAGATCTCCCCGGTCACCCAAGGTGCCTGATCATGTGACCAACAACCACGTGACTGGTCAACCATGCTGCTCCATGACTCTCTGTCACGTGATCTCAGGTCATGAGACTGTGGCAGTGGCTGTCATGTGATCACTCATCATGTGACTGGGGTAGCGTCACACTCAGATGACACCGGAGCACGTGACCATTACATAATCGGTCACGTGACCGCTGCACCTGACCTTGCATCATGTGATCCTTTGTCATGTGACTTGACCACTACCACTCAATGCTACACTTTTTGTAGTCAATGGTAGTCAAAAATGCGCACTACCAAAGTGTAGTGTAGCCTACATTACACAACACTAATAACTACTATAGCCAGTACTGATACTACATTACCACCCCAGGAAGTGTAAATGGAGTGATGTCATCATAATAAAAGTTGTAGCTGCTGATTGTACAATCATGACCATATGCTTATCTTATCAGAAAGTGGAATTTTGCGTGAGAAAAACACAAAATACTTGGACAAACACAATTGTTTACATTAAATGTCATTTCTCCACAGTCAGATGGAGACTCCCCATACCCACTTGGAGATTCCCCACACCTACTTGGAGATTCCCCACACCTGCTTGGGGATTCCCCCAACTCACTTGGAGATTCTCCCAACCCACTTGGGGATTCTCCACACTTGCTTGGAGATTGTCATGACCATGACACCAGCGTAAGCCCCTGGTACCTACTCCGCCCTCTTCCGACATGTTCCTGCACTTCTCCGCCCTCCTCTGATGTGTTCCCACGCTCCTCCGACCCTCCCGACACATCTCCACACCTCTCTGAGTTCCTCTGTCCATGTTCTGACCAACTCCGCTCAACTCTGCCCTGAGGTTGGTCACGTGGGCTGTCGGACTTGCAGCCCTGCATTCTAGATAGGGTTCTGCCCTCGTGTCAGTTTTCTCCATTCTTCTGCTTCTTCGGTATTTACCCTCTCTTCCTGATTGTAGTAGTTTCCTTGTCTCAGTTAAGGTCCCCGTTGTCCCTACTCTCTATCCCTTGTGTCGGAAGGACTCTAACCCACTATACACTTATTGGTTTACATTCCGTACTACACTGCCCTTGACCTACATCGTATATAAGGCCACATAGTACTCTGATGTAATCAGTACGAATATTGAATAAAGTCCCCACCTTCGACTCCCTCTCAGTCCCCTCTGGAGTTTCGTCTCCACTTCCTCTGAGTCCGCTCCACCTCTGAAATACGAGGGCTGAGCTCGCGCAAGGGGGCAGCGCACTAGCTGAACCCAACGCCCTCTCATCCGACCTCCGACCTCTGACCCCCGAACTCCGACTCCGACCTCAGCCTCCAAGACTTTCCTTCATACCCCTCCACTCACTGTTTGTCGAATATCTCACCACCCAGTGGTCGGATTCGCTTCAGACTTTGACTGCTGTACTCCGCAGCCCAACCCGCTCCAACTCCGCCCTAAGAAGGAGCCAGGGGTGTTGTCCGACTTTGACAGAGATTCCCCATACCTGCTTGGAGATTCCCCCAACTCACTTGGAGATTCTCCACACCTGCTTGGAGATTCCCCACACCTGCTTGGAGATTCTCCCAACTCACTTGGAGATTCCCCACACCTGCTTGGAGATTCTCCCAACCCACTTGGAGATTCTCCCAACTCACTTGGAGATTCTCCACACTTGCTTGGAGATTCCCCATACCTGTTTGGAGAATCACCCAACCCATTTGGTAAAAGCCTCATTTGGGTCCTTGTTGGTATGGGGAAAGTCCCATGGAGACCCTATTTCAGCTGGAGAAAGCACCATTTGGTGTGGAGAAAGTCCCATGGAGGCCCTATTTCAGCTGGAGAAAGCACCATCTAGGTCCTTTTTGGTGTGGGGAAAGTCCCATGGAGGCCCTATTTAAGCTGGAGAAAGCACCATTTAGGTCTTTTTTTTGCATGGAGAAAGGCCCATTAAGGCCCTATTTCAGCTGGAGAAACTCTCATTCTGGTCTATTTTTGCATGGAGAAAGTCCCATGGAGGTCCTATTTCAGCTGGAGAAACCCCCATTTGGGTCCTTTTTGGCATGGAGAATGTCCAATGGAGGTCCTATTTCAGCTGGGGAAACCCTCATTTGGGTCCTTATTGGCATGGAGAAAGTCCAATGGAGACCCTATTTCAGCTGGAGAAAGGCCCATATGGACCCCAGTCACTCTGACATATTTGGGGAAACATATATTAATTGTGGAGAAATCCATTTCTCCAGCACTATCCCAGGAGAAATCCAAAGGGGGCCTGGAGAATCCCCAGGCATGGTGCTGGAGAAAAAACCTTCCCCACCAGTGGTTGGGGATACCTGACCTGTCAAACCTCATAGGTATATACATCTGTAGAAATATGCAGACCTAATAGGTCTCCAAAGGTGGTTGACTGAAGTGGTCAGCCTCTAGCATTTGATCTACCCATCTGTGCATGAACTGACATTGTGGTGGGTGTCAAAGTTGGACAACACCCCTGGCTCCTTCTTAGGGCGGAGTTGGAGCAGGTTGGGCTGCGGAGTACAGTGGTCAAAGTCCGAAGCGAATCCGACCACTGGGTGGCAAGATATTCGATGAACAGTGAGTGGAGGGGTATGAAGGGAAGTTTCAGAGGCTGAGGTCGGAGTCAGAGCCAGAGGTCAGAGGTCAGAGGTCGGATGAGAGGGCATTGGGTTCAGCTAGTGCGCTGCCCCCTTGCGCTGTGAGGAAATATAAAAGAGTGGATTGAGGATGAGGTAGAGGAATCTGAGAGGGAGAGAGTAAGACCAAAGGGGCTCCTATAGCCTGGGCAAGAGAAGGAGGGGATAGGGAACTGTCTAGGGCAGTCTGGGGCAGTCTTAAGCTGATTCTCGTCTTTGGGGGTAACTCATCTATTGGTAAAAACTTACAGTACAAAGAAACTGTAAGTAAGTGCTGACTAAGCACACAAAAAGCGAACTATACTACTCAAGTATAGTACTCACAGCAGTAAGTAACAAAACAATAAAACAAATACATAAATAGAAATTAATACCCAATCCCATAGTAAGGAGATCTCTCTCCTTACAGCGTGAGCTCAGCCCTCGTATTTCAGAGGTGGAGCGGACTCAGAGGAAGTGGAGATGAAACTCCGGAGGGGACTGAGAGGGAGTCGAAGGTGGGGACTTTATTCAATATTCGTACTGATTACATCGGAGTACTACGTGGCCTTATATATGATGTAGGTCAAGGGCAGTGCAGTACAGAATGTAAACCAATAAGTGTATAGTGGGTTAGAGTCCTTCCGACACAAGGGATAGAGGGTAGGGATGATGGGGACCTTAACTGAGACAAGGAAACTACTACAACGAGGAAGAGAGGTTAAATACTGAAGGAGCGGAAGAATGGAGAAAACTGACACAAGGGCGGAACCCTATCCAGAATGCAGGGCCACAAGTCCGACAGCCCACGTGACCAACCTTAGGGCAGAGTTGAGCGGAGTTGGTCAGAACATGGACGGGGGACCTTGGAGAGGTGTGGAGATGTGTCAGGAGGGTCGGAGGAGTGTGGGAACATGTCGGAGGAGGGCGGAGAAGCACGGGAACATGTCGGAAGAGGGCAGAGAAGTGCGGGAACATGTTGGAGGAGGGCGGAGTAGGTGTTAGGGGCTTACACTGGTGTCATGGCCATGACAGATTTCTGATGAACTGGTTCTGTAGTGTCACAGTGGTTGTGTTGTCTGTAATCGTGACTTCATCTGTAGTGTAGTTGTGTTTAGCCTTGAATGCTCATAGTAGTGGTTTTCCAAACAGGAAAGACCACCCTCCTCCACTATTGAAGACTTCGAATGTTCCTTCAGCTTCTACTCTGTTCACCCATATCATTCCTGACCATGTTGCTTCTGACAGGACAACTATTCTGTTTGCCATATGTAGCGTTTGCATGGAGGGTTGCCACCCTTGTAAGCTGTGCCTGATTTTGCTGAATACTGATGAGCACATGGCACCTGTCATGGTGCCATTGTTGAACAAGGCTTGGATTTGGACTGGGTCAGTGCTGTCTGGATTTTTAATGGTTATTGCATGCGTGAATGGGACAGGTTTGTCTACTGCATCTGTCTGCTGGCTTTGGTTGCTGCATGTTGCAGAGTAAAGGTCAATAACATGTGTTACGACAGTTGGTACATGCGAGCCGGGGTGAGCCAATGTAGATACATTTGATGTCCAGGTTGTTGTGCTGTCCTTCACAGAAACCTGTCGTCATTTTCCTGATCCTCTAGTGCTACGAGTCTGATGGTATGTGCAACATTCTTATTGAACAGCCTGAGAGTCCTATTGCATAGTGCCCTCCATGCTGTTTTGTGACAACTTAGTCTTGATGAGTCCCCTTCCAAGGCTGGGCAGTCCCTGCTTCCATGACCATGGGTACTGCATCTGAAGCACTCCCCTGAGCATACCATTGCTGTTCCCAGTTTGAGCAGGTACAGGGTGTGCTCAGTGATTCATGACGTTTCTCCGTGCTTCACTGTCCATGCTGCGAGTTGTGTGACATACATTTTCTGTCCCTCTTCATCACTCTGTTGTTGTGGGTACTGCTCTAGTCCTCTCCACACCATTTCCTTCAGCTCTTCTGTGGGTGAGGTGTATGGCATGGTGTGTCATGGTGTTTGCTGAAGGATGAATCACATGGTGGATGGTGTTGCTGATGGTGATGTTCATGGGTTGGTGTGTGCTACTGCGACCTGTCCTATCATGAGGTGCTGGAGTTGCGCTGTAAGGTCTGCTGTCATTGCCCTTTTTGTCACCTCCATCTTCTGCAGTAGTCTTTGGTCCCACTCTTCTTCTCTCTTCTTCTGATCTTCTATCTCCTCCCTCTCCTGTCGCAGTTTCAATGTGTTCAGCACTTTCATGTCATCTGTGAAGTCCTGCCAGTCCTTGTATTCATTGTCCAACAACCTTCTGACTGCCTTTGGGAGTTTCTTCTTGACTTGCCAGATCAGTGTCCATCCCTGTTCGATTCCTGCTAGGGATGCGAGCTGCATTGCTTCTTCTGCCCATTTCACATGCGCCCATACTTTTTGTTGTCCTACCATCTTGGTTACTCTGACATCTTCTTCAGGCAATCTAAGTGCTAGTAGTTCTGTCTGGTACTCTTCTGATGTCTGTGTCACACTCTTTAGTGTCAGCCACCTAGTGTTGAATGCTTTGGATAGCTCATCCCAGCTGGCACATTGCATGGCTGTGAGGTTTTTGTACTAATGCTCTGCTGGGGAGCTTGTCCCCAGGTAGTTGGCTAGGGCCTTTATCTTCTGTTCATCAGTAGCCAATGGGTTTAGGAATAGCATGCTATGGTTAAATGCTTTAAGGAAATCACTTGTGTTTTCCATTTCTGCACGGTCTCCATAGAAGAGTGGCACCGCTTCTGCCATTGTTCATGGACATGGTGGAGGTGCTTGTGGTAATGACCGGGGTGGGGGTGGCTGTGACATTGATGGGAGCAGGGGTGCCTGTGGTGTTGGCAGGGGTGGGGGATGTGGTATCAAGGTGCTTGACAGGGCTGAATTAGCTCTTTCTCTGTGGGTGGTATGTATCACTGATGAGGCTGGGGGAGTTGGGAGTATTATTGTAGGGAATGCTGTGAAGAAGTCTTCGTCCTCTGGGTGTTCTGGAGAGTTTCCTCAGGTCAGTGGGATCCCATGTATGGATGTATCCTCCTGTGGTGACAATGGTGGGTATTCTTGTGAGGATGATAGTGGAATATCTGGTGATTGAGTACCCAACAGGAATGAGTAGTTGCTGGTGTATGGGGTTCCAAGGGGTGACCATGCTGCTGTGATCTCCGGTGTATGTGAGGACATGAACTGGCCTTGTATGTTTCATGGTTGACTTGTGCAAGGCAGATTGGTAGTAGTACAGTGGTTGTTTCTGGGTTGGCTACTCAGCTTGTTCTTTTGTATCCTCTGTACATGTGTGGGTCGCATGGTTGCCTTGTGTTTGTTTACTAATGTTGGTACGGTATTGGTGCAGTGAATATGGTGCAGTGGTGTTGTCTGGGTCAGTTCCACTCTCATCACCATGTGGAGCAGTGGACTGGGCTTTGGTCAGATGAACTAGGCTGAGCTTGTGGTTGTTCTGTTGTATCTGTACATGTGCACCTCTGTGTCTAAGTGTGTCCATCTGACTAAGTGCGCTGTGGCTGTATCCTCGCCTCCTGTCCCTGGGCCTCCCCACTCCATTGGCCCTCCCACTGCACCGAAAATTCCTGTTGCTCATGCTTCGAAATTCCAAAAGCATGCACTGGAGCAGAGTGCATCTCATAGTCTGATCACCTCGGATATAATGCCCATACTCGATAGATTAACAAACTTGATGTTGGTAGGCCAGCCAACTAGTTTGACACCATATGCCAGGATTATACTGTGCTTGTAATTGAGATAATTCATTATGATGTTCCTCTTATTTGTGGCTTGTCCTGTGGTGATGTTTAGTGCAGTTTTATGGAAAACACTGCTCTGAGGCACCCACTGAAACCATCGAAAATCATCTTGGTTACTTGTTTCCTGACACTCACAAGGTTATTGTGCTCCACAATATCTGGGCCTATGGTTGAGCAGCTGTCACCTAACACCAAATGAATTTACTTTGACCCTGAGTACATGCCCACTGCTCATACTTGTGTGCAATGTCAGTGACTGGCTGTTGGATGACATCCTGCCAGAAGTTTGCTGAGTTGTTGGTTGCAGTCCATGTGGACTGGATGGTGTCATTGACATGGCTGTGCATGACAAATAATGTGGCATATATGCCAGTTTGGTCATGAAGGTTTTCAAGCTGTGGACCATCCTTACCATGAAGAAGTTCATAAGTAAAGTGCAACATACCTCCTTGGTGATCCTATCTACTGTGTAATTGACATCATGTGCCATTGCAGTGTTGTTCATGTGGGTGCCATGCACCTTGAGCTTGTGATATTCTTGAAGTTTCTCAATGAGTAGTTCTTCCTCACTTTGTGAGAGCAGATGCACCTCTAAATCAACCTTGACCAACTCTTGAAGTCACACCATGGGTAGCTTCTCTCCAACAGGGTGATCTGGACTTGCTTGTTAGCACTCATATAACAGTACAGTCAAGTATACTTACCTGTATTGACTTCAAGTGATTTGGTGTGGACCAGGGCATTCTGTAGCATGGCACAGCAGCTTTGGTGATAGTTGGTCTTCATGTTGATGAGGCCCTTGATGTGGTCAAAAGTAACATTGTTGGCTGTGGCAATGGCTTCAAGCTTCGCATTCTGAGAGTGGAGGAAACTCTTGAGTGCATCATGGAGTTCCTTTGCTCACTTGGCCTTGTCCTCCTTCATTAATGAGCAAGAGGATTTATTGGCAGTCAAAAGGAGGTGCAGTGCCTGTGGCTTTGATAGGTTGGACAGGAATGCCAGGATTCTGAGCATGCCAGGAGGAACTATTTGCTGAGGATTTCACATTCTTGACAAAGCTTGTGACAGGGTTGATTGTGCACTTGTCACTCTGTAGTCTGTTGGGGGAGGAGGAAGTCCAAGTTGAGGCAGTACCCAGGCCACTGAATTGACCAGTGGTTGACATGTCAATTGAGCTTGACCTTACCTCTGTGTTCTGTAGCCCATTGAGTGAAGAGGCTGGCCAAGCCAAGGTAGTGACCAGGCCACTGAGGTGACTGGCAGGTACATTGCTTGCACACAAACTTGCCTCAGCAGTCTGCAGCTTGTTGAGTGAAGAGACTGGCCAAACTGAGGTAGTGTCCAGGCCACTGGGTAGACCAGAGGTTGGCCAAGTGTAATTGACTGGTGGAATGTTGGTGGCAGGCAGGCTGAATGGTGGTCTATATGTTGAAGACATGCTGAGGTAAAGTCAGGGACACTGTCTATGATATGGATGGAAGTATGTGACTGACAAATTATTCACAGGGATTAATGCAGTTGTCTCATTACAAGCAGATGCACCTGCTGGGCTCATGCAGTTGAGCAAAAAATTCAATGGAAGCAAAATATATATTACCATAACTAAGGCCAGTGAGGGGGTTATCTTCGCTGTTGAGCATATCAAGAAATGAAATAGGATTAGATGGAGCCATATCAGATGGTTGAGAATCATCGCCAGCATGGTTCATACTAACAGTACTATGAGAGCAGAGGGGAGAGGTCTGAGAGGAAGACACTGATGCACCAGAATATTTTCACACTGGCAGGATATGTGTTGATCATTTGTGCCACTCGAAAGTCCAATATCACTGTGACATCAGTACAACACAATATTTATTGATTGATGTTGTGCACACCTTGCATTTGAATCACATGGACACAGCCAACAACACCATATGTTCAGGGCACCTAGAGTCTCAGTTGTAAGCCATGTTGCCACACTGAAACCAGACAACAGATAGTACCTTCAGATAATTTTGTGGAATGAAGGCACACAACACTGCAACACATGATCATGCTGCACCATATTGCATCATGTGTGCACAGTGGTGAGATAGGGTTCTACCAGTGGACGATGCACAGTATAGGGTACCTGGAACTACAATGTATGGTTCATCACTGTCGTACTGTCAATGAGTTACTTACTGAGAACATCCAATATCCATACTTTATATGACCTTTGAGTGGTGTGGTGGTCTTGCACCAGCTACGTGGTACATGCCACAACTATGCTCAGGATAGATCAGTGACAGTTAGACCTACTGGGATACCAAGCAAGAGTGCCTCCACCCAGCAGGAATGTGTCAAGTCATAGCATGAGCATCAGCTCAGAGAAATTAGCATGAAATTTGCTGAAAACCTATGGGCAATAGTAAGCATTCAAATACACATGTTGACTATGCTCAGTCACAATGACAGTTGTGACACACCATGATTGATACAACAAAGAATTTCATGGAGCCAATTCCAATGCTTGCAGCATATCGTTAGCAGGTGGGTGGAAATGAGAGGAAGATGGGTATTTGACTGTACCCATAAAACTGATAAATGTGTATTGCACATTCAGCATACAGATGTATAGAGTGTGGCTGGTCCAAACACTTAATTCCTGCTGTGTATGTGTAGTGCTTTTGAGAAGCTTATGATATTTCATTTAGAAAATAGGGGTTGAGTGTGGGTGCCTGCACCCTCCATTACCATGAAGTATTTACATATGTTTATACCTGAGCTAAGTAGCATAGTTGGCTTATCCAAAGTCTGTCAATCACTGCATGCTTTGAGTAAGTCTTTTATACAAACTGACTTGCCCTTTTGAAGCATGGCTAAATATTTACAGTGAAGAAGAAACCATCCAAGGTTAAATGCTCACAGTCAGACCATAGTGATCATCAGTGGCTTACTACTCAATGTTGGTTCTCAAAGCCTGGGTACATATAATCACCCATCCATGCAGTTGGCTCTCTGATGCTATTACGCAGGGTCTGCAAGGCACAGAATGAAAAGGCATGCCTCTGAGTTGCAAGGTAAGTACAGGGTGAGTACCAACAACTTTTGACCCAATAAAACTTACTGCATGGTTTGTAGGACAAGACTCCAGTAGGCATTCCTCACAACTTTGAGTGAGGTGCCACTGATCTGATGTTATAGGCAGCGAGAATCATCAAAGTGCTCTTGGCAGACTGCTGTGTCAGCAGAAACCCTCACTCCCATCAAGCATACTGCTGCTCTGTCAGTGGAAACTCTTGCTCCCATCAGGCATGCTATAGAGCTATGGCATGTGGACTGGCAGCCAGAAGACTGATGGCCAGATGAGTTGGAGATCTTGAAGGAATCTGTATGCTTGAAGTCTGATCCTGCAGCACTCAGTTGCTTCTGGGCAGGAATGAGGGTCCATATTGAGGAAGGAAAGGAGATTTTATCCCGCCTTCATGGGATTTCTCATGGTGCACAGATGGAAGTGCCTTCCACCTCATTAGGAAGTTTCTGTGACATGTGTGTTAATGTAGCTTTGGAAGTGAAGTTCTTTGAGATGTCACTACTACATGCTGATACATAGATTCAAACATGATATATTTCTGCATGCACAATCCTGCCATCACATGCCAGTATGTAGAAGCAGCTATAATATGTGGTGCCTCGAGAACAAAATGGAAACCCAAACATTTCCATAGCAAACACTATAGTGAACGCCATGTTTTGTAAGCCTTGCAATCCATATGCCTCTATCGAGCGCAGATAACCCTGAGATCTCGGTACTACATGTATATTCTAACTTGATAAGTGCCCGGTGTGCACCTGGCTTAATGTTAGTGTCTCGAGAATGTGATGGAGAGCCAGCGCATCATAGCAAACACCATAGCAAACACCATATTTTGTGAGTCTCGTGACTGCCAATCTATGTACATACCTTCATCCAGAGCATGTACACACTACATCTATAACAGAATACCTACATATGCTAGTACTAGATGGTACATACTACTGGCTAGAAAGTACATATCATGAGTAGGAGTCTTTTGCAACACTCAAAGGATATACCACCTAGCAACTTGCACAATGTATACAAGTAACCACTGATGATGAATTACTGGCCACTTCCATTTCAACTCAAGACCAGGTTGTAAGCTATGAAGGGGTCCTCTCACTGGATGGAGGTGTATCACATAATTGCATTGACATGATTTATCTACAGTAATTCAGCTTTAGCTACTTGGGACCACAACTCATCAGAACTACTGGCTGCAGAAGAGGGCTCCATATGACCAAGGATATCATCTAAAGACTTGGGCCAAAATGGGCCATTAGGAACTGGAGTCGCATACACCAATCCTTCATTGTAGCTGGTAGTATAAGCTTGCAGTGCTGTGGCAAATGTCTTGAACCTCTTATGACTATTGTCAGGCATGCTGGTGACACACACCTGAACTGCCAGCCTTCTGATTGTTAGCTGTATAGATAAATATTATCTGAAAGCAGAACTGACCATTGGAAAAAAATGCCAACTTCCTGTCCTACTGTGATGACATAGTAGCCATCAATACTGTCCATGGTGTCAGGAGGCAGAAATGTTGACAGATGGGGCCCAGGAAAGTGGAGAGGAAAAACTGGCACAGGGCATGGAGCTGTAGGTGGTGGACTACTTGGGGCCAGTGCTGGATGTTGGGTGGGGGGAGTTGACTTGGGCAAGTGATGAGATTTAGGAGTGGATGTTGGGCTAGTCACCAAGCAGGAGGAAACTGTTGACACAGGCATCCTTGACCTGGGCAATGCCTGTAGTATGTGTGATGGCATCCAGATCTGTGGTGTACATGGTGTCTGGGGAATGCATGAAAATGTTATAGACTCTTCTGTTGTCATCTGAGTCCAAGTGACCATGTCGCAGTTGATATCTGTAGGCAATACATAGTTAGTAGCAATCACCATGGCAGATAGAAAAAGGTTAATTACCTGAGAGCTGCATTGACTCTAGCAACTCATGAAGCGCACTAGAGGAATAGTGACAGGATAGGCCAGAGCGTGAGTGGGACTCTTCACTCATCAAGTTATCAAGCTGATGGAACAGCATGCTGGAGGTATTGGAACAAGGAGGTTAATAAGCTATCAGGTATATGATATGATCATGTGGTAAATGTCAAGCTTATGTAGGAGCAGGAAGCACACATTGTGAACAAACAATGAGCCTAGGGAAATTATGGACAAAGCAGCCAAGAAATAGAACTTGCCTTTCCCTTGGTCTAGTGCAAGAAGTCTGCTCAGCAGGGTCACAAGGAGTCATGTGCACTCGGCTTACACATACAGTTTACAACCAGAAGATACTTGTGGTGAAGGCAGCAGAAGCCCAAAATGACCAGGCAGAGAGAATTGGCAGTGAGTATCACCTGTGATTCCCACCCAGAAGAGTACAAGGAACTTACCCTGATGAAGAGATGATGCTGGAGGCACTGGCTGACATGCAAGCATTGCATAGGTATAATGGTCAAGCTAAAGGACAGAGATATATATTGATAAATTGGATAGCTGGGAGGATTGTGAGGAGGCCATTCTTGATGGTGTGTTGGATGGTACTCACAGTCTGGAGATTAGCAATGTGGGTGGGGAGCTGAGCGACTTGATAAGAGATATGTATTTGGATTTTGAAGCAGGGTAAGAACATGAACTTACTTGAAAATCATTCTAACTGAGTATGTACCCTGCAGGTCAGAAAAGCGCACAAAGCATGTTGATCATCACATGTGCTGAGATCGAATTATTTGATGCAGTCAGGCATTCAATTTGCAAATGCCCACACTCACTCACTCTTACCTGGAATGGAACCATGCTCAAGCCTCAACACCAGCTAGGGGCCATTTTGCAGAGAGGGTGGAGGCTGAGGACCTGGGCAATGGATCAAATGCTGTCACACACCAAAGGTGTTTGGTGAGGTGGACATGGATGCAGCTGATGAATGGAGATGAAGACCATAGCCCTCATGTGAAGAAGGACAGCCAGAAATGTCAGTAGTCATCCCTCACACAAGAATGAGTTGTCAATGCCAAAGAAAAAGAAAGGGAGTGAGTTAAGTGCTGATGAAAATTCTTAAGTGCCTGTGTACAGCATTCCAGTTTTCAATGTATCTCCACCAATTCTGCAGATACTGACACCATTCCCACACTTGCTTGTAGCACTCAGCCACACAATCCTACCTTCCAAAATTGGAAAGGATTTGCACACTCCACATGTTTCTACAGCACTCCCTCCAAAAGATGCTCATTTCACTAATTCTTCTGATATGGCCACCTCCACATCAATCATTTCACTTGTCCCCTTTGCTAGGGACCATGGCTACATATTTCTACCAGGAGTTCCTACTAGCTTCCATCCTGAAGCATCCTGGTACATCCCATCCTCATCTGCCCCCTCTCAGCCCATCCAGCTTGGACATCATGTTCTTTTTGTCAGTATGACCTCTAGGAGGACATTCTTTGGTCACCTCAGGTCTGTCATTCACTTGGAAAGGTCTTATGTGGTCATTTCAGTCTCTCCAGTCCAAGAAGCATATGGATCCTTCCTCCCTGCTCCCTGCAACATCTTCATACCAGTCTCATCCATCATTCTTCCAAAATTGCGACAGCTACAGTATAATCTACTGTTCTCCACTCTCCCTGATCACATCCATGATGAGTATGATGCACATCTTGCCTCCTTATTGCAAGATACAGCAGAAGATGCTCCCCCTTCATCCTCTCTTCCAACAGAGCCTCATTCATGAAGTTTTTACTTGCTTCACTGAGAGGACAGTTAGGGGGGGAAAGTTGTGATCCCCTATGCTCCTGTCACCCCACAGACCCCCAAAGCTTGACCCCTGTTGACATCTGACTCATGCTGTCCACTTTTGGATGTACTATATAGGCATCAGATCAGTGCTGCCTCTCTGTCATCCCACTTTGGCCCAGAGGTGATCTCTTCAAGATGTGACATGCACAGCCTGCCCCTAATGTGATTCCAGTGTGCTTTCCCAGTTTCTGACTTTACTTGACTCATACTTTGACATCCTGACTGTCGTTGACTCACTTATTGCCAATACTTACCAATCTTTTGGCCTTGCTTACTGATTCTTCACTTTTTGGCTTACTTATCCTTACCAATCACTTACCAAGTGTTTGCACCTTGTTTTCCATAGGCAATGCCTCTGTACTGTATATAAATCACTGTACTTAGATAGCTGAATAAGAAGATGTCAGAGAGCCCCTCTTGCCCACATTTTATTATCACTCAGTAATTCATTCAGCAGCTTCGATAGTTGAGACTTTATTAAGGGTCTAACTATCATCTACTTTGCTTATCCTCATCTATCATCAATATACTTCACTCCAAGCCCTCCCTGAGCTCAGTGCAGCTTAGGGCATCAAATTAAGTTGTCATCCATCCTTCTGTAGGCTGACAGCAGTCTACCCTATCGCTTTCTATCGCATTCTTGCTCCCTCTTCATCAGGAGTGCCCCCAACCCTCAGCACTCATCTTTGAGTGTTGTAGCTCACAAAAACCCATCCAGATAACAGGTTCTACCATCTAGGTACCACATAGGTACACCACCACTCGCTTTCATTGTCTTTTGTGTTGGTTTTGGTTGGTTTCCACCACTGAACCACACTTTGACTCACAGTGCTGGAACTTGGAGAGTGCATGTGGTAGATGTGTTTTGTGGGCCATTATAGTTCTGTGTGAAGGGTGTTACTGACAGCAACCATTTAGGCACTGAGAAAGCAAATCTTGTAATCAGTGCAGATGACTCTTAGGCACCATTCACCCTCTGAAGTTGAAGTCAAAAACTTCAACTTTGACTTTGGCAATGTAGTCACATGATGATTATATAAGCTGTGCATGCCTGTGTGAATGCAAAGTCCAGGTTTCGGGCTTCTGCTTCAGTAATGTAGTCATGTGATGATTATATAAGACAACAACACAACTTGTAGTTCAATAGATAACATTGTGATAACAGATCAAACAACTCTGCTATGGATCTTGAAGCACAGCAGCTCCAGCACCATCGTCATTGCTGTCTTGCTGCACTTGTAGTAGCAGTGATGATCCAGGTGCTATGCCTCTATGACCTCCTTTTTCATTCTGACTCAGAACCAATCCCCTACCATACCTCAATCCTGACTGGTGAGGGGTGGATGCTAGAGCTCCTGAATGGTCATCCAGACAGGATACAGGCTTGCCTTGGTGTCAGCCATGGGGTTTTTGATCACCTGATGCAGGTGCTCACCCATCATGGTTTTGTGCCTTCTCGCAATGGAATTTCTGTGGAGGAACAACTTGGGATATTCCTCTACACCTGTGTTACTGGGTTGTCATCCTGGCATGTTGCTGAGAGGATCCAACACTCCCCAGGGACCATCACTAGGTAGGGAGTTCATTGGACTGTCTGATATTTTTCTCACAATTTTTTAGATATTTCAAAGCAATGTTGGCTTTCTTTTCTGGGGGACAATTCTATGCATCCCAAGTGCAATTCCCCACCAACAACACTCCCATATCAACTATGATTACTAGTGACCCATGCTTCTGATTTTTCCAGGATTGTATTGGTGCAGTTGATGGCACTCATATTCAAGCATTCACTGCTGCTGAGGACCAGCCTTACATGAGGAACTGGAAGGGCTACCTATCTCAAAACTGTCTCTTCATCTGTGATTTTGACTTCTTCTTCACATATGCCCTCACTGGCTTTGATGGGTCAACTGCAGATGCAACCATGTGGCATGATGCACACAGGAATGACTTGCACATGCCACCTGGGAAGTACCTTCTTGCAGATGCAGGGTTTGGGACCTGTGATGCACTTCTGGTTCCCTATCAAGGTGTTCATTACCATCTGAAAGAATGGTGCCAGGCTGGATTAAGGTAAGTTGCTATTCCATCCTGCTCAGCGTACCTGTAACCCCTATTTTTGTCATGACCGTGTGTTCACTCTAAGTCTCTACTCACTCCGCACCCTCTTCCACCAGTCATTCGCTCACTCCACACCAACTCCACCCACCTTCTATCATCTACAAACCATCTCTGCTCTGACTGCTGTCAGACTTGTGTTGTTCTCCTACTGGACTGAGCAGACCACTCTCTGAGTGGTCATGTGACTGTCTTCGGACTTCTCCCTGACAGCACACAGTCAGCTACTCTGCAGCATGCACACTGCATGGTCCAGCATCTGGACTGTTTCCTTTCTGGATGTTCTATGTTACCCGCTTGTATGTCCTCCATCTACCCTTCATTCATTGTCTAGGAAGTTTTTACTTGAAAATTTCTGAGTCTCCATATGTCAGTTCCAATTCTGGTTACTGTACCTCTGCAACAGTATAAAAGCATGTATCATACTCCACTGTTCTTCAGTATGAATATCAACTTAGTTCCTACTCCTCCTGTCTCTGACTTCTGCCTGTCAGAGTTATCTCCAACTCTCTGTCTGTACTCTCCCTCTGAAAGATGAGGGCTGAGATCATGCAAGGGGGTAGTGCACAAGCTAAACCTGATGCCCTCACTCTGCTCCGCCTTTGTCTCAGTGGTCTTCATTCCTGCCAACACTCCGCTAGTTGGAGTTCTGCCCTCTTGTGTCGGACTTGCTTCTGGACCCTCCTCTAGACCTTATATAGCATCAGAGTTGGTCGGAGTAGGCCCAGACTTGACAGTATATTCGTACTCACACTTGTACGATCTCATTTTCCGTCCTCCGAAAAACTTATGCCATTATGAGAACTCGAGCTCAATCTCAAAGAGAGGTTGCTGAGAACCTCGCTGCAGCACTAGCCAATCTGCATCGACTCCCTTCCATCATTGAACAATTCCAATCCTTCTCTGCTTGATGCTGCTCTTGCGCTGAGGGCGAAAGCACTTCACAAGCTGGTCACTCCGACCTCCACCCATCAGCTTTCCATACTCCATCTCCTCGTAACCAAGATGATGGACCTGACCCCAACCCTGACTACCCTGATGGTGATCCTGACAGCAGGGGCAGTGGTGATGGGGATATCCCTGAAGACCCAGCTGAGCCACCAGAGGATCCCCTCGTAGCTCTTGCTAGAGCTGTCCATGCACTTGTGTGGTCTAACTTGCACACTGGGGACTCTGCTCCGAAAACCAAAGTCCATGAGCCTGACACCTTCGATGGCTCCAACCCTAAGAAACTCTGCGAGTTCCTTGTACAATGTGAGTTGAACTTCCAAGACCGCCCCTGTGCATTCCGCTGTGAGGAATCCACATTCCCTGGACATGTAAGCCCCTATCATTAACCATTCTGTGACTACTGTTACATCCGCTCCCCTCTCACATTCACCGTTGTTCATGCACTACCTTCCCATGCCCTTGCTCCCTCTCATGCAATGCTATACCTGCAGCCGCTGTGCTCCGGTTGTTGTTTTTCCTCGGACTCTTTCTCTTATCATGGTCTCTATTCCTTTAGTGCTTGTAGTATACCCTCGGCCTCTGTTTTGGCCTGTCTTCTGTGTATGTGCTGTTGTGCAGCTTTCCCTTACTGTACCCTGTCTTACTTAGGTTCCAGGTTTGTCTGGACTATAAAGCCCTGTACTTAGGTACAGAATGATACCTTTTGGCACTCGGAAGGTCACCACGAGTTTCCTTTACACTTTGTCTACACCGCACGTCTCGCATTCCGCTGTGCACAAACTATGTATACTGCTTGCACTGCTCACATTGCCAGTACTATTCCATGGACCACGCTGCTGTAGGAAAAGTCCAAGTAGCTGTATAACACGAGCTAGATGGCTTAGATAACAACAATAAAAAGTGAAGGGAACGAATTGTTCGTCCCAAGGGATTCTGGACTGTTGGGACTAGAAGGAGAGACCCAGCGCTTTGTAGCGGTAGTGTTTCGTGACGTGCGCGGCGTGGTCCGCGGAGTAGTACTGGCGATGCGAGCGGTGTGAGCGGTATACGTAGTTCGTGCGTGGCGGAATGCGAGATGTGCGGTGTAGACAAAGTGGAAAAGAAACTCGTGGTGACCTTCCGAGTGCCAAAAGGTATCATTCTGTACCTAAGTACAGGGTTTTATAGTCCGGACAAACCCGGAACCTAAGTAAGACAGGGTACAGTAAAGGAAAGCCGCGTGACAGCGCGTACACAGAAGACAGGCCAAACCGAGGCCGAGGGTATACTACAAGCACTAAAGGAATAGAGACCGTGATAAGAGAAGGAGTCCGAGGAAAAACAACAACCGGAGCACAGCGGCCGCGGGTATAGCATTGCACAAGAGGGAGCGAGGGCATGGGAAGGTAGCACATGAATGATGGTGAATGCGAGAGGGGAGCGGACGTAACAGTAGTCACGGAACGGTCAACGATAGGGGCTTACGCGTCCAGGGAATGCGGATTCCTCACACCGCGCACATCACGAACCACTACCGCTACAAAGTGCTGGGTCTCACCTTCTAGACTCGACAGTCCAGAATCCCTTGGGATGAGTGATTTGTTCCCTTCATTTTTTATTGTTGTTATCTAAGCCATCTAGCTCGTATTATACAGCTACTTGGAATTTTCCTACAACTGGAGCCCACCGCGAGGGATTCTGCTGTCGCTTCCAGAAGGTCGCTCAGGTGCACTGCCGAACGCACCGAACTAGAAAATTTATGCCTGCACTTTTGCAATCTCAACCTGTCAGAAGACTCCGACATTTTCTGCCCTGTTTCACCCATAACACCAGATCATGCGCAATTACCCGCTGACATTCCGTGGGTACTACCCACAATCACTCCTCCTGATATTTTGGCAGATCAGATATCCGTCGCATCGGATCACCTAGATCTCACTGCCCCTGATTTTCCCAGTGGCTTTATCCACTTGACTCCCCGAAGGCCCAAAACCCTGCCATCACCTTTAACACCTGTCACATCATCTGATTCATCATCACCGACGCCCTCTTTTTCCTGTCTCTTTGACGCCTCCGAATCTATACCCAGACTCTCAGTTCCATCCGCCACACTGCTGTGACCACTCACTCGGTCACAGACCACCCATCAGCCAATTAGTAACCCACAAATGCTTCCACCAGCTCGCTCGCACACTATACCAACCACTTCGCACCCGCAACCAATACCCGTTCCACCCGTTACCAATCTGGCACCACCACCACAGGTTAACCCACCAATGGCTAATCCTCAGTTTCAGATGCCGCTCCACAGTACACAAAACTCACCTAAATTTAGCGGAGATTCTCCCGCACAGCTTCCGCGATACCTCGAAGACATCAACTTCCTCAGTACTCTCGCTGCTCTTGATGACTGTGACAAGATCAGAGCTGCAATCTGCTACGCTGACCTCAAAGAAGCCAAGGTCTGGCAAACACTTCCAGAAGCCGCTCCTGTGGCCGATGACTGGGATGCCTTTGTAGTTGCTGTTTGTTATGCTCGTAACAAGTGACTTCATCAAATGGACTAGGCACGAATGTCACGAGGTGGATCTACGGGCCGAACTTATCGTAACCCCTATGGTCAACCCTATTATTGACGAGTACCGGCAGAGGTTCATTCCACTGGCGAGTTCTTCTGAGATCGCGATGGGGAAGGAACAGAGGTACGAGTCAAAGATGATGGGTGATTGCAAGAAATCGAAAAACTGAGGATACAGGGTATGGTACGTCTACCTATATACCCGTCGAGGGTTTGTACCGTATACACATCCCCAGTTAGTCGTAAACAAGTAAACGATGAAATAGAAATGAGTCAAGTACTGCGGACACTGCCAGACCGGCTGCAGACGCAGTCTGCAGCGAGGGGCATCAGTACCGGGGTGGAGGAAACGAACATACAAGCAACATAAACGAGTCAGAGTCGGGGCGGAACAGGAAGTAAACATAAATGAAATATACGTCCATCAGCTGCGGGCGCAGCTACGAGTCAATGTGACAAGGGCGTACGCAGCATCAGTTGGTATTGGAAATACCACCACTGCCGGTGATCCGAAGGCTACACGAGCCTTGAGACCGAGGACAACCACGGCGAGGACAAACGACGCGACGAGGCATGTGACACACGTGACATACCGTTTAGGGGAATTTGGCGAAAAAGGAAGGAGACCCCTGAGTGGGCGTAACATCACCCCCCCCCTAAGGTCCTCAGACCCTTGAGGACGAGGTGCAGGCATTGGCGGATAGGTTGCGAAGGGGGCGTCTAGAATGGGTATGGGCGGCGACGGGCGACGGAGTCGGTGGAGACGGTGGTTCTTCGCTTGCCTGGGTCCAACGTGAACCCTGTCCATTACGGCAGGACCAATGTCCCAGGTAATGGCACTGGTAGCAAGCGAACTTGAAGAGGGGATGTCCCTCAGGAACCTTGGCCCGTCCTCCCAGGTAGAATCGAAGTTGATCAGTAGGTACGGGGATGAAGGGAGTCGAAGGGAGAGAGCAGGCAGCGTGGACGGCATTATGATACTCTTTATCCAGTCCAGCCCAGGAGGCATCAGTTAGAAAAACCTCCCAACCAGACTCACTGCGACCCATCCCTAGCCTTTTGGCGGTTTCCTTAAATACCGTCGCATTGTCCAAAAACTCTAGAGGCGGGTCCCAACGGACCTCCTTGTCGACCTCCGGCTTCATTTCGGGGATCACCGGTAGCTCTTTAGGTTTGATCCGCTCGAGAAGTCGGGAAGCAGTCGGAGCGAGGAACTCTCCGACCTGTCGATCACGAAGATGATGGTAGGCTCCACCTGTAATGGCTTCTAAAACGTCCGCATATCCTTTTTCAAGCATAGAAGTCATAATGACTTCGGCAAGAGGGGCGGTACCAGAGAGTTGTCGGACCCGAATGCGACCAGTTGCACGTCCGATCACGTCTGCCGCTCTGTAGATTTCAGACAGCACCCCAAAATACTCAACCTGTTCTGGTGTGCACCCATCAATGTCGTCCCCTTTGTTGAAGATGTCAAGTGCCCTAGTAACGTCCAGGTAGTCACTTGCTGAGATTGGTAGTCGCAGCTCGTCATCCCTGGCAAGGGCGACTGAGGCGAGGAGGTCGAGGGCGGCATTCCGGGAGGACACTGGGCTGGAGGCGTGAACGTGGGGAGGGACGGGAGCATTGGCGGGGCCCGGGGTGGTTGTTCGGATATGGGCGTCATGGTGAGGCTTCTCTTTACCCTTTCCCTTTCCCTGCTGGTTACTGTCTCCTTCGAGAGGGACTCTGGCCTTGGGGATTGGGGCTCGGCGAACCGAGAAACCTTGGTGTGGACGCGGTCGGAGAGGGCGGGAGACAGGGGTCGGTACCTCCCACTGGGAGATGAGGGATGAGGCGTCCGATTCAGGAACGCCGGTGGTGGTGGACGGGGGAGGGGAATGGCGATAGCAGGCGACTGGGGGTACGAGCAGGTCGTCCCTGTCGGCTGCGGGGTCGTAAAGGGATTCTCCAGCGAGGTCAGCATAGTCATTTTCAGTATTGACGGAGCGAGGGGAATCCATTCAGTTTCTGAGGTGTCGAGCGAGCTTGTACTGGTCGAGGGCTTCCAAAGCGTGGTCCTTTATGTGTTCCTCGGGTTCCCACGTATTTGACGAATGGGGAAACCCTTTCCACTTGACCAGATACCTGCGCTGTCCTCTGCGACCGTCGGTTTTATGATTTAGTATCGCCTCTACCTCCCATTCGATCTCATCATCCACTAACTCGGGTAAGGGGGCTGCGGGCGCAGCTCCATAAGTTTCGTTTTCGGTATAGGGGAAGATGCGGGAGGCGTGGAACACAGGGTGAACCTTCCAGGTGACGGGGAGATCCAATCGGAAAGCGACTGGCGATACAACCTTAGTCACTTTGAAAGGTCCGAGCCGTCTGGGCGCAATCTTGTCGCACTGGTTTTTGATCCTAAGATGGCCGACGTCAAGGAGAACCTGATCTCCGACTTTGGGCGGTTCATAAGATCCCTTGCTACGAGATCGCATCAGCTCCTGTGCTTTTTTGTGCACGAGGACTGCAATGTCTCAGGAAGACGCGAGCCGTTCCAGTCTTTCGTCAACGGAGGGTACGGGTGTAAGTCTTTTTTCGGGATAAGGGGAAGGGTCATAGCCCAGAATGAGCGAAAACGGAGTCATCTTGTGAACGGAGTGTATACGGGCGTTGTGAGCGAACTCGGCGGAGGGAAGTTTGGAAGCCCACGAGTTAGGGAACTCGGAACAGTATAGTCGAAGGTACCCTTCGACCTCCTGGTTTACCCGTTCGCTTTCTCCGTTAGTTTGTGGATGATATCCGGTGCTCAGCTTGGTTTTTACCCCTATTGCCTTGTAAAGCTCTTTAGTAAATGAGGACGCGAACTGCGGTCCTCGATCCGAAATCACCGACTCGGGGAGGCCGAATCGGGAGTATATGAACTGATGGAAGAGCCAGGCAATCCCGACGGAATCAACCGTTTTATGACACGGGACGAACAGGGCGGCCTTTGTAAGGCCCTGATCGACAACCGTGAGAATCGAGTCGTATTTCAAATCCCCTGACACGGGGAGATCCGTGATGAGATCCATAGACACCTGCTGAAACGGGAAGGGAGTTTTAGGGGTTTCATGTGGTACGACCGGAGGAGTTGGAGGGTGGGTGATGACTTTGGTCGTCTGGCAGGATGGACATCCCGCAACATACTTCTTGATGTCAGTTCCCATTCCCTCCCACCATACCTCTTTGCGCATTTTGGCGAACATGGCCTTCTGTCCAGGATGCCCGGCGGACTCATGGTCGTGATACGACTGCATACAGTGGCGGCGATTTTCGGGGGGAATGTACAAGCGGGTTGTTCCGAATCGTTTAGTTCCGTCTTCGGCTATAGTTACGTTGCCAGTTGGTTCTGGACCTGACGAATCCTTTGACGTATCGTTCTTGACGCGTTCGTACAGGTCTGCGGATATGGCATAGACCCCTCGAGCTCCTTTTACAGGTTCCCTCGTGGGGCGAGCATCGGCGACCGAACTCTCCTTTGGGATCTCCTCAGACGGGCGAGAGTAAGGTTGGGGCCTTGTTTTTGTTTTTGAACAAGCGAGTCGTGCCGGGAGACATCCAACATGAGCCATTCGGTTTATTTTTAGTTGTTTTTGTAACTTTGTAAGTGAAAAGAGAGGTGAAACTAAGCGAACTTGCGGTTTTAAGGGATCCACCCCCTCCGAAAGCCAAAGGTTCGTCGGGAGAACCGTGGCCGTAGGGGCGGGCTCCTCTGAAAGGTTCTTGCATGAAAGAGTATCGGTGGGAACCTGCAAGTGGCCAGCCTGCCACGAAAACCTGATCGGGTAAGACTGGACAGTGGCGGCCCATCTGGCCTGCCGAGGCGTTAGCTGTTGCGGTTCCCAGTAGTACTCCAGGTTCTTATGGTCGGTGAACACGATTGTTGGCTCAACCAGCGAGAGGAGATAGGGGCGGAAAGCCTTTAAGGCTCGGATTACCGCTAACATCTCCAGATCATAGACCTGGTAGCGTTGTTCCGCACCGACGAGGGATTGTGAGAGGTACGAGCAGGGGTGCCACTCCCCGTCAGTACCTTTTTGTGCGAGTACAGCGCCAGTTCCGAGTTTGGAAGCATCGGTGAATAGCGCGAATGGTTTAGCGAAATCGGGAATTGTGAGGACCAGAGAAGAGCATAACAAACTCTTTAATTTCTGGAAGGCCGCCTCCGTCTGCTGCGTCCATTGGTAGGGGACCCCTTTCTTGGTTAGATCATGCAGGGGTCGTGCGACGCTTGAGAAGGAGGGGATGAACTTCCGGTAGAAATTGCAGAAACCGAGGAAGCGACGGAGTCCGGTGAGGTTCTCCGGCTTTTCCCAAGTTGATATGGCGTCCGTCTTGGTCGGGGACGTTTCCATACGTCCTTTTCCGATAATCATCCCGAGAAACTCCACCTCCTCAGCCTCGAAACAACACTTGCTGATTTTGAGGCGGAGTTCCTCATCCGCGCATATTTGCAAGAACTCTTCGACGCGTTTCCGAAGCTCCTCGACGGTTTTGGCGTGAACAACAACGTCATCCATATATCCCACCTGCTTTCCGCGTTGTTTTTCAAACGTCTTGTCCATATACCGCTGGAAAGAAGGCGGTGAGTTACATTGACCAAAGAACATTACCGTGGGTTCGAAGAGTCCTCGTGGGGTTATGAATGCCCCCTTCCACTCGTCACCTTCCCTGACACGTAGGTTTGTAAACCCCCATCGAATATCGAACTTGGCGTAATATTTGGACTCGACAAGCTCGTCGAAGAGCGCTTGCGCGTTTGGTAGGGGGTGCACATCCTGGATGGTAAAAGAGTTCAGATATCTGTAGTCTTGAATTAACCTTTTCTTTCCGTCTTTCTTTGCTACAAAGAACACTGGTGCCGCTTGAGGGGAGGTCGAAGGTCGAATTTTTTTGCACTTAATGTTTTCGTCAAGGAATTCGTCTAAAACCTTCAGTTCGTCGGGGGACATGGGATATACCGCAGCCTTTTTAGGCTTGAAATCGTCTTTGAGCCTTATTTCGTGATCTAGCCCTGGGCGATGTTTGGGTAGCGGGATGTCGTCTTCCGCGAACACCTTTGCGAATTTCTTGTATCTTTCTGGTAACCTGACCTCTTCCTTTGTAGCGGCCTGGGCGGCCTCTAATTCTGTAGAAAGCGTGGTTTTGTTAATTTCCACCGGAGGACCCGGTGTCTTTTCTTTCTCGGGGTATTCGAAACCATCATCCCAGCATGTGATCTTACCGGTTTCCCAGTTCATACGGGGTTTATATTCCTTGAGGAACGGCATTCCGAGTAGGACGTGTTCCTTTCCTACGAGCGGTCCGACGTAGCACTTAACGCGTACGAATCGTTCCTTGATTTCCATCTTGATGGTACACTTTCGAGTAACCCATTCTTGATCTTTTCCGGTGAACGAGGTTGTTTTGAACTTTCGTTCTACGCGATATGTTGGTATTTGAAGTTTTCGCACCATCGCTTCCGAGATGAGCGATACTTCCGCGCCTGAGTCGATACAGGCCCAAATCCCTGCCTTGTAGTCGGGTAAAATCACGAGACCAAGAGGTGAACGGATTTGCATATTGGTCTCGTCATCTATAGAAGTACATTTAGCCGACAAAATCGAAACAGGACTGACTGATGCAGGAGTAGATTCAGCAGTCCTCTTTAAAAACCCAACAACTTCTTTTCGTCATCGTTGGCTTCCCTGTTTCCCACATACGCCGTTTTGGTTCCGTCCTTGGATACGATGATGCGAACGTTGGAAAGTTGCTTAGCTTTGCATTCACTCTTGTAATGACCTTTCTTGTTGCAATTGAAACAAGTGACGTCAGCGGCGGAGCGCCTAACTGACTTCTTTCGTTTATCGACATCCATAGCATTCGGATCTCGGTTAGAACTTCGGAAATGAATGTACTTCCTTTCGTTCCGAGATTCCTTCCCTTCTAGGATATTGCAAGTGGCGATCGCAGTTCGGGCCTCTCCCGCGACCTTGATCCATTCGGCAACCGTGTTAGGGGCTCGTCCGCTATTGAGAACCCAATTGCGGTACTCTTTTGAAAGCCCTTTTCCAAAGAAGATTCCCGCTTCACGGGACTCCTCCTTCAGTTGCGCCTTGTTGACAAGGCCGGTAAACTCCGCGATATACGCCTCGAGCTCGCGATCACCTTGTTCGATACTTGACAGACGTAAGATAGCGAGAGCGGTTTGGTCGCCTGACTCGAAGGTGGCTTTGAGTCGTTCAACGAAAACCTGGAAGGTATCCATGTAGTAGATACTTCCGTCATTGAGGCAGTTTTCGTTTTGATAATTCTCGGCGAACGAAACAGTGGCTCCTTTCGTCATATAGGTGAGAGCGAACGCGATCCTAAGGGAATCGGTGCTGTAAACGTGTCGATTAAGGTTAAGATAACCTTCCACTTGCGTAAGCCAAGTCTGAAGACTGTTATGGCTTCCGTCATATTCTCCTGGTTTGCCGACATTAAATTCTTGTCCTCCGTTAGGGGGACGGGGGCGGTAATCGTCATCGTCTTCGGCACGGGACTTTCCCTTACTGCCACTATCTGGGTAGGGCTCTGGGGGTACATCCTTACCAAAGCTTCGTGCGTACCAGTCTTTAAGCATTCCCTGTGTAGGGACTCCTCTGGGGAAAGGATCCCCGGCTTCGGCAACCATTCTTCTCGCTTCTTCGGCCAAGCGGCGGCGTTGCTCCTCGAGCTGTTGACGCACCTCCTCTTCTGAGAATGTTCTCTGAGGCATTTCCGGAGCGGACTCTCCGTGTCCTTGCGTCATCGACATTGCGGGTTCGCCTTCTTCTTCTTTGAGGATAGATCCTAACGACGAGTTGGATTTTCGGTCCTCTTCTTCTGAACTATAGGCGACTTCTTCTTCTCGGTACCATGAAAGGAACGAGATACGAGGGTTTGTTGCTGAGTAAGACGGTCCTAGTTTTCCATACGGGATAGGGGGTAAAGGAGGGTTCCTTCCTAGTCCGAGCGGATTAATTCGAGGTGGGACTGGAGGCTTACTCTTCTTGGGTGAAGACACTTTAACGGATAGTGACAACGGAGACTGAGGGAGGATTTATAACCCGAAGGTAACCTGTCAGTTATTGGTAAAGGGGAGAAAGATTCCGGACTCTAGGGAGGCGATCTATTAATCCCAGTTGGGAGCCTGTAGAGTGTTAAGCCGAAAGTAGGGTTGAAGGATTTCTTTTGGTTTGTTGAAGTTCAGTAACCGAGGGACGAGTTTGACTTTTTCGAAGAGGTCGAACGAGTCCCGAAAGCTGCGTGGAGTTTTTCGATTTTGTTATGCTCGTAACGAGTGACTTTGTCAAATGGACTAGGCACGAATGTCACGAGGTGGATCTACGGGCCGAACTTATCGTAACCCCTATGGTCAACCCTATTATTGACGAGTACCGGCAGAGGTTCGTTCCACTGGCGAGTTCTTCTGAGATCGCGACAGGGAAGGAACAGAGGTACGAGTCAAAGATGATGGGTGATTGCAAGAAATCGAAAAACTGAGGATACAGGGTACGGTACGTCTACCTATATACCCGTCGAGGGTTTGTACCGTATACACATCCCTAGTTAGTCGTAAACAAGTAAACGATGAAATAGAAATGAGTCAAGTACTGCGGACACTGCCAGACCGGCTGCGGACGCAGTCCGCAGCGAGGGGCATCAGTACCGGGGTGGAGGAAACGAACATACAAGCAACATAAACGAGTCAGAGTCGGGGCGGAACAGGAAGTAAACATAAATGAAATATACGTCCATCAGCTGCGGGCGCAGCTACGAGTCAATGTGACAAGGGTGTACGCAGCATCAGTTGGTATTGGAAATACCACCACTGCCAGTGATCCGAAGGCTACACGAGCCTTGAGACCGAGGACAACCACGGTGAGGACAAACGACGCGACGAGGCACGTGACACACGTGACATACCGTTTAGGGGAATTTGGCGAAAAAGGAAGGAGACCCCTGAGCGGGCGTAACACTGTTAAGGGTTTGTACCCTGGCTGCGAGGGTGACGACCGCTATTGCCGCGCAGATCTGCAGTATCTTGTCGAAGAATATCAGTCAAAGCCTATGCGGAACCAGGATGACCTTGGAGAATACCAGCAGAAATTCGCTAAGATTTCTGCCCTGCTCATTAAAACTAAAAAGCTTGCAGAGACGGAACGGGATTCCATGTTCCTGAATGGCTTCCCAAAGGCCATTGCAGACTGAATTCGTCATTGACTCTCCATAGTCCACACCGACCTCCACCCTGATGATCCATACCTGCTCGCAGAAGTTGTCAAAGCCACCAAGTTCCTTCTGACAGGATCCACTCTTCGTAGTGCGGTACCGACGATGGGTACTGCGGCCTCGCCAGCTGCACCTCCCTCATCGGCTTACATGCTGCAAGTGCCACCTTCTGGTACTGTTGTTAAACAGGAATACAACTTCCAAACGCAGCCTCCACCACAGCAACGCAGACCCAGCTGCAGTTTCTGTGCAGACCCCAACCACTGGATGAGGATGTGCACACTTGTTGAAGTTTATATCCACGCCAGTAAGATCACGAGAGGTACAGACAACCGTCTCTATCTGGTGGACGGGAGCTGAATCCCACGTTTCCCTGAATGTAACTCACTGAGAGAGGCTGTTGACCACATCATGGCTGACAGAGACCAGGCCAGCGTGTGCACTGCGACTCCTGCTGCTCCGCACAAGGCACCGCCAACCTCTTCTGCATTGCTCATCCTGAAATTGACATGCAGTTGGAGATCCAGCCTTCTGCCTTCTTAAACACCGTCCAAGATGCCGATGAACCTGTCGCAGACTTAGCCGACCCTGACTTCCAAGCATATGTCGCTCAAGCTTGGGCTACCTACCAAGTGGATAAAGGTAACAAGGGAGCAGTCATTCCCCATGGAAAGAAAGCCCGCTTCGATGGAGTTGAAATCACAGCTTGACCCATGGCACGTCCTGCCAACCCTCCATGAGTCGACCTGCATGCAGCCACTGTTGAAGAGGAAATCATTTCCCCTGGTGTTCAAAGTTCGTGTGCCGCTTGCCAGGCATCCGAGCCCTCCACACCTGCACCAACATCCAGCACTACGAAACCATATGTTCCTCCAACTAGTCTGGCTCTGACGCCTGTGCACAAGGACCCCATTCCCATGGCAATTGTTCCGTCACAGACACTGTACCCAGCAGCTCACAATCAAAACCAGTACCGTTACTCGTTCCCTCTCGAAGATGAAGCCGTGCCCAAGCGTATTGTGGAGCGCGTACTTGAAACCAGCATTGCCATGCCAGTCAAAGAATTATTTGCAGTAGCCCCAGAGTTTTGCAAACAGTTCAGAGACATCACCATGGCGAAATGCATCACCACAAACGAGATTGAGGTAGTTTGTAGCAATGATGAAGAAGGAGTACAAGTGAATGAACTGACTGGCCACGATCCTCAAAGAACCATGCATGAATACGGAGACCGCATTATCCGCAGTGACAACGGCTCCATTGTAGCTCACCACACTCTGCCGCTCCGCTGCATCAAAGCCAAGGTCCCTGGGACCGACGTCACCATCAATTGCGTACTAGATTCTGGTTCAGAAATCATCACCATGCCCAGGTGCATTTGGGAAAAGATCAGGCTTCCATTGTGCTGCGATCATCTCATGACTATGATGTCTGCTAACATGTCTAAAGACACTACTGTAGGCATACTAGAGAACCTGAAACTTGACTTTGGTGCTGGGCCAGTCATGCTACAGGTTCAAGTAATTGAACATGCCAACTTCGACATGCTCCTTGGACATCCGTTCATTTGCCTTATGAGTGCAGTAACAAACGATTATCTGAATGGCAGACAGCAGATCACTCTCCAAGACCCGAACAACAGCTGCGAGTACACTTTGCCCACGTGCCTGTGGCGTGAGGGCTGTCCGCGCTGTAGGAATAGGTAAAATAGATAAACCTATAATGGTAATAGTCAGTAACGATGGGCGAGTATAATTCTCGACCCAAAAGGGAGGTTCTCTCTGGAGAAAAGAAGTGTAGTAAAAAGTGTAAAAATGCGAACTGAAAACAAATACTTAGCTCTGCCTGACCAATATCTCTTGCCAGTCCTCCTGGCACTTTGGGTACTCCCCAAAGTAATAAATCTAACTTTGAAAACTCACCGAAATGCGAGACTAAATCACCCTACTACTGAGGGCCTGTGACATGTACTTCGTTGTTGTTATGGTAAACTGAACTCGCGCGAACACAGCACACATGCTTAGTCAGCAACACGGCTGCTCGTCACCAAGTCCAGGGGTACAAACACAAAAACAAAGGCAAGAAACAAAACAAGTCCTTCCACCCCTAAACCCCTGACCAAGACGGATTCTCCTAGGGAACTCGAACTCGTTCCCTACATCCGAGGGGTGGTTTAGAATTCGACCGTCCTCGGTCGCTCTCCTCCTCGCACGAACATCCTCATCCTCGCATCTGCTTCCCTCGACCTCACCACATACCCTCATGCCCTTCAAACACAACTCTTCGCCCCTAACCTCCTCACTACTCGAACATGACCCCCTTCCTTCCCAAAACACGCTCCTGATCTCGCTGAACAACCCTCTTCATCCTCAAAACCTTTCGCCCTCGAACACAACCCTTCCCGCCTACAGAGCGCCACCTGGCCTCTCGAACACACACCCTGCCTCTCGAACACTCCCCTCAAGGCCCAAACCTCGAACCAAAAGACGACGGAGATAATCCCCAGGCAAGCGAACAAGTGAGTAATAAATCGAGTGCAGAGCGAGTCAATGACAGCTCTTCGAGGCACAGTCTTTGTGCGAAACAGTAACAGAGTGTAATGCAGCTCAGCAGCTGGTACAGCGGATGCTGGCCCTCTACGAGGCAGCTTGAAGACGTATATATGTACCTAAAACAAACCTCGATCAGTCGTGTATTTACTATCCTTATACGCATATGTGCTCTCGACTACTGCTCGTCCTTAAGACGATTTAGCACCAAGAAAAACAATGGAACTCGAAACTATAAGTCGGGATGAGTAGAATCACCCAAAGGTTAGCACGACTCGGTTGAACGACATCGCTCGAAGCAAAACTCATTTTAAAGAAAACTATATATCAATACTCTCACCGGGACCTTTGCTTCGTCCACTTGTCCCACTCCTACTCTCACAGCCCCGACTCCCTGTGCACGCGCACACTTGATTTCTCGTACTTCATCTGGTACCAGTCTGGTGGCCAAAGCTCTTGCACTAAGTGTCGCCGAGCGACCTCGAGTCGCCCATCTTCATCTACCACTTGTTCACTGCTAGAAACAAAATATCTCGAAGTAGCACATGTTTGAACTATAATAAAAGCTGTCACCTTAAGTCTGTAGATCCTCGAGCTCTCTTCGATGATCGGTCTTCGACCCCGACGGGTGAAGGTGCTAACTTTGTTCGATCTTGGTCGTCGGCCTTCAACCTCACAGTCAGGCGGACGAAGTCTTGATGCTAAGTACTGATGAACAGCTTCGAGCCGTCCATCCCCATCGATCGCCTTTTCCTTCGCACCAGGGTACCTGTACCTCGCAGTAGATAATGTTCGAATCAAAACCAAAAAGGGCACCTCGGCTTCAAATTTCCCCTTCCTGAGTTTCGTCACTAACTCTTCGCACTCTACCCATGAACTCGTG
This sequence comes from Pisolithus tinctorius, assembly GCA_024663395.1. Taxonomy (NCBI): domain Eukaryota; kingdom Fungi; phylum Basidiomycota; class Agaricomycetes; order Boletales; family Pisolithaceae; genus Pisolithus; species Pisolithus tinctorius. The sequence goes on from JANFAH010000004.1 coordinate 3,806,322, forward strand.
CCGTCTTCTTTTCCTTCGGATATCAGCGACTGCGCTTCGACTCGGTCGAGTACCTTAGACTTGGGCTCGGTGTCTGGATCCACATCGCCTTGAATACACTGTGTGCGACTTCGTTGTTCTGGCCAGCCTTGCCCCTCCTCAGTCTTCGCATACTGCTCGCCATCTCGCCTACTCGAACTCACTTCGTCTTCTTCTCTTCCAGACATCAGTAGCCACATGTTGAGTCCTCCACATGTCCTTTGCTCGCAGTTTGTCGTAGTCTCTTGTTCCGCGACCGCAATTCGCTGCAAACGTCCATCTTCCCTAGAATAACAAGGATGTAAATAGAACGTTCTAAGATCAAAATGAAAATCCGAGCTGTCAAGCCCAGCGCGTGAATCCTCTATGTTGCTCCTCCGCCGAGAGCTCTCTGTTGCTTCAAACGACCATCGTTCGGTGATAACTCAAGTCCTTGTCACTTCGCATAGTCATTCAACAACACGTCGACCCCTAAAACCGCTTCTTCGTACTGCAGACATCTTGTAGCTCAAAGATTCCTCAACTGCTGGTAGTACTTTGTCTTTCCTAAAACGATGCGGCCGTAAGTAAAACGCTCTAAGGAGAAAGCTAAACTTTGGGTTGTCAAGCCCACTCGGCAGGGCCTCGATACTCCTCGCGTTGCACGCATCTCTTTGCGACTTCGAGACTTGCTGCTGTAGATCAAACCGTATTTGTCGCATTTGTCTTGACATACTTCGTTCGTAGTTAGCTGTAGATTCTTCGATGCCTTGTAAATGCCTGTATTCCCTAAAACGTCGTAGTCGTAAGTAAAACACTTTAAAGAAAAACATAAATCTTGGGCCTTCGAGCCCACTCGGTGTGGTCTCGATACGCCTCGCATGTCGTGCATCTTGTTCCGACTTCGAAATTCGCTGTTGTAGACCGAACCACACCCATCGCGCTTGTCTTTCTGTACTCCCGCGCGACCTCGGTTCGAAGTTCCTCGTAGATCCTCGAATCACGATTGCGAGGACATTTGTTGTGCTCCGTCGCATATACCCGATTTCCCTAGAGTAGAACAGCTGTAAGTAAAACACTTTGGAATGTAAAAGAAACCTTGGGCCTTCGAGCCCAGAACCCATGCTCGTCGCACCCCATCTCTTTGAGACGGCTGTTCCAGCCTCGCATGGCTGTCGCTCTGAGTCCAGCGCTGTCGTTGTCCTCGTTGTAACCGTCGCCGTTGCAGTCGCTAGTCCGTATTCTATTCTCGAGCCTTCGGCTTGTTCTATCCACTCGCCCCATTCGTAGTAACACCGTTGGATCACTTGGCATAGCTTCTCCCCAACGGTCCACTGTATTTCCGCATAGATCTTCGTAGATCCTCGCCCTGCGACGGCTTGGATGTCACTCCAGCACCATCTCGCACATCTGTTTTTCCTAGAATAGAGTAGTTGAAAGTAAAACGTCTTAGAATCGAAACGAAACCTCGAGCATTCGAGCTCAGTAACCTCCATCGCACTCCATGTCCACTGGACTGCCGTTCCTGCCTCGTATGGCCTTCGGTCTGTGTTGAACGTTGTTGATGTCGCTGTCACTCTTGTTGTCGTCGCTCGCGCTCTTCGTCGTAGGTACCCAACTTCCCTAGAGTAGAAACTCTGTAAGTAAAACGCTCTGAATTCAAAATGGAACCTCGAGCCGTAGTGCTCAGTATCAGCACTCGTCGCGCCTCGTCTCCATCGAATGACTATTTTCTCTTCGTGCGGCCCTCGGTCGGCATCAAGTGCCATCGTCGCTATTGCTGCCTCTCGTATCGCAGTCGCCGTTCGTCGTAGATAGCTGGCTTCCCTAGAATAACAGAGATGTAAGTAGAATATACTGAAACTAACATGAAACCTTGAGCCGTTGAGCTCGTCGCCTGTCTCCACCACGCCTCGTATCCATCGTATGGCCCTTCTCGCACCACACGGCCTTCGATCTGCACCGAGCGTTGTTGCTGTCGCTGCCTCTTTTATCACGATCACTGTTCGTCGTAGAAAGCTACTTTCTCTAGAGCAAAATAGCTGTAAGTGAGACGCTGTGAAACCAAAACAAAACCTTGGGCTGTAATGCCCAACATCCGCACCCATCGTGCCCTGTTTCCATCGAACGGCTGTCCCAGCGACGCATGGCCACCGTACCATGTTAAGTGTCGCCGTCATCATCTCTTGTATCACACTCGATCTTCGCGGCATAACCCAGTTTTCCCTAGTGTAGAATGGATGTAAGTAAAGCGCTACGAATTCAAAACGAAACCTCGGGGCGTCGAGCCCATTATCCGCGCTCCTCGCGCCCCAATCCCATCGAACGGCATCTTCTATCTCACCCAGCCGTTGATCGTTGTCAGGTCTTGTCGTCGTCGTTTCGTGTATCGCGATGGCCTGGATATCTTTCAGTCTTCGTTGTATATAGCCATTTTCCCTAGTGTAGAATAGACGTGAGTAAAACGGTCTAAGGCTGAAACAAACCTTCGAGCCATCAGGCTCAGTATCCACGCTCGTCGTGCCCCATCTCCATGGAATGGCATGTCCGCTCTCGCACGAGCGTCGGTCCGCGCTCAGTGCAACCGTCTTCGTCGTTCCTTGTACCGTGATCGCTCGGACGTCGGCCGGTCTCCGTCGCATGTACCAGCTTTCTCCTGCGTAGAATAGCTGTAAGTAAAACGTTCTGCAATCAAAACCGACCTTTGAGCTGTCGAGCTCAGACCCTGCGCTCATCGCGCCCTGTTTCCATAGCACTGTCCTTCTCATCTCGCCCAGCCGTTGATCTGCACTAAGTAAAGTCGTCGTTGTCGTCATCGCTGTCGCTCGAGTCGCTGCCATTGTCGCTTTTGCTGCTGTCGCCATCGCTCGTAGTTGCGGTAACTTCCATACGGTACGCCACTCGCCCCATTCCTCATATTCTTCGATCGCCGCGATCCTGCACAGCTGGCCTGTAACAGTAGAGTCATCAGTATGTAGTACTTGAGTGCGCGCGGCCACAACGCGCTGAGCGGTCACGTGACTCCGCTTAGTCAACATCGCAGGACTTTCTGCGTAAGTCCTAACACCGAGTGCGTGCGTCGATTCGCTCGACGAATCCTCGAATAAAACATTTATTGCTGATACTGTGCGGCCGCGGAATATTTCGAGTGCGAGGGCATCTATCCTCGCCGCGTGCTTCAACATTTCGATTCGCAAAATTTCTTCTGGCAGCTTCCTTAGTATGACGAGCCTTGATGGCTCCTCGATCTGAATTCTTCTCGCAATAACCTTTGACTCGATGTGATTCATGTGCTGCGGCGCTCTGTGTGAGTCAATGACCTCTTCGTATGCCAACCTATCTGTTTCGGGACTGCCTGTGAGTATTTCGAGCCCTTCGACTTCAACTCCTGTGGGCTTCGGGTGTTCTTCGAGCCTTTCGGCTTTGAACTCGAGCGGAATCTTTGACCTGAATGGGTCATTGGTTAACTGATGCATATTTCTGCTGACTGCAGGAATTCCGAGGCTGCTCCTTTCATTACCTCGACCTCTTAGGTAGGACTCCTGTAGTGACACACCAGTAGCCATCAGAGAAGCTCAATACGAACAAAAAGAAAAACCCCTTTGAGTGTTGTAATTCGCTTCGAATTTGAATGGGACTTGCGTTGTGAGTGGTTCCTCCACCAATGCAGGTTCGACTCGCTCGAGTTCTACTGCTTCCTGTAACTCAGTAGTCAGTATTCTGTTTGTACTCAAGGAAAACTCTTTCGTCTCAAAACTGGTCACTGCGGCTGCTTCAACGAGCCTGCCAGGGCTTCGGTCCTCACTACTTGTCTTCTCCAGTGGGCTGTGTGGCTGCGCGCGACTTGTCGAAACTAACTTCGGTACTTTCTCGCACTCTATGTACCTTGATAACTCTGTAGATCCCTGTACATTGTTCGTCAGCGAGTCATGTGTAGCTGTAGGCAGAAAACACTTCGTAGATAGATGTTGCTTGTCCGAACTCGATTCTGGGTCACTTCGTGGCTCATAGTAGTCTCCCGCGCTTGTTTGTGCTCGCTCCGAGCGAAATCCTTTGTGTAGTAGTCGTGTTGCTGTGTATGTTACTTGCTCCATGGGCCATGGATTGTCCGAGTGTCGCCGTCGATCGTTGCGTCGCATTTTCCGAATAATTTCGCGCCGGAATTCCTTGTCGAAGCCTTGTACATAGAGGTCTTCGAGCTCGTCAGCCTCGAGTTGCTTTGAAACCCGTAGAAACGTTGCTAAATCTAGAAAATATAGTCTGTAGTTCATCAGTTCTTCCTCTGTACGAATTTCTCTTCTTGCTTGGCTGTCAACGAGGCTGTAAAGGTCACTCCTTGAATACTGTCGATCCATTTTCCAGGACCCAGGATACAAATGTGCGATGGCCACCACGAATTCGGGCCAACTCAGGTGATCTTCAACGAACTCATACCATGAGTCTGAGATTTCGCCGCTTGCATACCAGCAAGCCCATTTCGCCCATTCTTGGTCATCGAAGCAATTCTCGCGCTCGCAAAGACTTCGAACCTCTTTGAAATACCTAAAAAGGTCAGCTGCGTGCCCTGAGAACCATGGTGCATCCCTCGAATGCCTCGGTGGCATTCCCTCGAGATCTTTCGGCGCATTCTCACGACTTCTTCGCAGAAATTCGACTATTAATTTTCCTTCGGACTTGCTTCTCGGCTCGAGGGATCTTTGACTTAGATACTTGCTCGACATTTGCTGCTCGAAAAATATCTCTGAAAATTTTCCAAATTCCTGAGAGTAGACTGTAACTATAACCGAGACTCTGAGTACTTAGCTTGTCCAACTCAACCCAGCAAAACTTCATCTGGCGATAAAACGGTGGCTTCTTTCCCCAAAGTGGACAGAACCCCCCTCGCGGTGGGCTCCAGATGTAGGAATAGGTAAAATAGATAAACCTATAATGGTAATAGTCAGTAACGATGGGCGAGTATAATTCTCGACCCAAAAGGGAGGTTCTCTCTGGAGAAAAGAAGTGTAGTAAAAAGTGTAAAAATGCGAACTGAAAACAAATACTTAGCTCTGCCTGACCAATATCTCTTGCCAGTCCTCCTGGCACTTTGGGTACTCCCCAAAGTAATAAATCTAACTTTGAAAACTCACCGAAATGCGAGACTAAATCACCCTACTACTGAGGGCCTGTGACATGTACTTCGTTGTTGTTATGGTAAACTGAACTCGCGCGAACACAGCACGCATGCTTAGTCAGCAACACAGCTGCTCGTCACCAAGTCCAGGGGTACAAACACAAAAACAAAGGCAAGAAACAAAACAAGTCCTTCCACCCCTAAACCCCTGACCAAGACGGATTCTCCTAGGGAACTCGAACTCGTTCCCTACAGCGCCACAAGTGCGGCAAGCACTGCCATAGCCACCAAAGTATAGTCGAATGGGTTTTTTGAATATTGATGATCCACCAAACGGTCGGGGAGAGCCTACTAAGACGTCCTGTTTCCTATTTAGCTGCTGTTATCCATTCCTCAGTCCTACAGTCTCATCATTAGCCTTTACTTCGACAAACTTCTCTTCGCCCATGGCACCCGTACCGCGGAACATACCCACCGGAATACCCTCACCTGTTTTCGCTTTCTGTCATGACCATGACACCAGCGTAAGCCCCTAACACCTACTCCGCCCTCTTCCGACATGTTCCCGCGCTTCTCTGCCCTCCTCCGACGTGTTCCTGTGCTCCTCCGACCCTCCCGACACATCTCCACACCTCTCCAAGGTCCCCCGTCCATGTTCTGACCAACTCCGCTCAACTCCACCCTAAGGTTGGTCACGTGGGCTGTCGGACTTGTGGCCCTGCATTCTAGATAGGGTTCCACCCTCATGTCGGTTTTCTCCATTCTTCCGCTCCTTTGGTATTTACCCTCTCTTCCTTGTTGTAGTAGTTTCCTTGTCTCAGTTAAGGTCCCCGTCATCCCTACCCTCTATCCCTTGTGTCGGAAGGACTCTAACCCACTATACACTTATTGGTTTACATTCCGCACTGCACCACCCTTGACCTACATCGTATATAAGGCCACGTAGTACTCCGATGTAATCAGTACGAATATTGAATAAAGTCCCCACCTTTGACTCCCTCTCAGTCCCCTCTGGAGTTTCGTCTCCACTTCCTCTGAGTCCGCTCCACCTCTGAAATACGAGGGCTGAGCTCGCGCAAGGGGGCAGCGCACTAGCTGAACCCAACGCCCTCTCATCCGACCTCCGACCTCTGACCTCTGGCTCTGACTCCGACCTCAGTCTCCGAAACTTCCCTTCATACCCCTCTGCTCACTGTTCGTCGAATATCTCGCCACCCAGTGGTCGGATTCACTTCGGACTTTGACCGCTGTACTCCGCAGCCCAACCCGCTCCAACTCCGCCCTAAGAAGGAGCCAGGGGTGTTGTCTGACTTTGACACTTTCCTCTCTTCCACTCAGACAATACTAAACCCCTCTGCTATAGCCGCATTCGGCAGCATTTATCAACTAGATCCCATGGTTCACACCCTCATTTACAAGCCAGTTGCCAAGAAGGTTCAGACAGTACCTGCCCCGATGGCGGAAGAATACTGCATTGTGTGCAGCCTGCCTGACGACCTGCTCACTGGTCTCCAACCACTTCCAACCCATCCACCAGACTTCGCTCTGGGCATCTGCTTCACTGCTGAACGGGCCGCAGAACTTGACCTCGATCCTGCAGATTGGCTTTGGCCAGAAGAACTTAAACTCATAACTTGGCTCATTTCAGTCCATGAGCTTGCATTTGCTTGGGACATTACAGAGCATGGACACCTAGATGAACAGTATTTTCCGCCAGTAAAGATTCCTATGATTCTGCACACGCCTTGGGTCCAATGCAATATCCCTATCCTGAACGTGATACATGCCCAAGTCATAGACATGATTAAAGATCGCATCAAGTCCGGCATGTATGAACCTTCTACAGCGGCTTACCGCTCCTGCTGGTTCTGTGTAGTAAAGAAAGACAGAAAGTCTCTTCGTCTTGTGCATGACTTACAGCCCCTGAATGCAGTGACCATCCACAATGCGTCCATTCCACCCTTCGTAGAACACCTCACAGAATCCTTTGCTGGATACGTGGTGTATGCGATGATGGACCTCTACTCTGGGTATGACCAGTGCGCACTTCATGTGGATTCCCGCGACCTCACCACCTTCGGTACCCCCCTCAGACCACATCAGCTTACTACTCTGCTGCAAGGTCATGCGAATGCGGTACAGGTATACCAGGGAGATACTGCATTTGTTCTCCAGGATGAGATCCCGCATCATACCCTGCCCTTCATAGATGACGTCCCCGTAAAATCCGAGACCACCCGCTATCAGCACGCAGATGGGTCCTATGAGACTATCCCAGAGAATCCTGGGATTTGGAAATTTATCTGGAATCACTGTATAGTTGTTAACCGTATCCTTCAGCGTTTGCAGAACATCGGAGCCACCGTCTTGGCAAAGAAGTTTGTGCTAGCCGCTCCATCCGCTGTGATTGTTGGCCACAAGTGCACCTTTGAAGGTTGCATTCCTGAAGAAAGCAAAGTGCAAAAGATCCGCGACTGGCCCGAGTGCCGCAACCTGACACAGGTCCACGGTTTCCTCAGTGTCTGTGGAGTGCTACACATCTTCATCAAAGATTTCGCCAAGATTGCACGGCCGCTAGTCGTGCTCATGTGGAAAGACATACCATTCACATGGGACGAACCGCATCGTGCTGCCATGCAACGACTCAAGGACGAAATTGTAAAGTCCCCTGCACTCCGAAGGATTGACTATGAGTGCGGTCGCGAAGTAATTTTAGCAGTTGACACATCGGTCATCGCAGTTGGCTACATCCTCTACCAGCTCGGGGAAAGCCACTACTCCCAGGCCAAGCTTGAGTTGTATGGTCTCTTCCATGCATTGCATGCGGTACGCATATACATCTTCAGTCTCACTAACTTCACTGTGGAGGTAGATGCGAAGTATATTAAGGGCATGATAAATAACCCAGATCTGCAGCCTAACGCGATGATCAATCACTGGATTGCTGGCATGCTCCTTTTCTCATTCAAACTCATCCATGTTCCCATGGACAGGCATGCCGGCCCCAATGGCTTGTCCTGCCGTCCATGGTCAGAGCTCGACCCGCCCAAGGATGATGACCATGAGGATTGGCTGGACCATTTTTACTCTTTCTCTACACAAGTTGCCAATGACCGCCCGCCTCCTATGTCACTTTCCAGTCAAGATCACCATTCCCTACCGCCACCCGCTTACCATTGGGCGAGCCTCCCACCACCTGCATCCTTCTATCTCGCATTCTCTGCGACTGCTGATGCTAATAACCCTTCTGATACCCCAGACGACCCTGCCATTCCGTGGTCCATGAAAGCTCAGGCACATGAAGCAAAGACAGAAATGATCCGCACATTCCTCGTGACCCACAAGCGACCTCCTGACCTTACTGATGCGCAATACTCATCTTTCTTCAATTCCGCTAGCCACTTCTTCCTCCTAGATGACAACTTATGGTGCAGGGAACTGCACGGACAGCACCAGCTAGTCGTCGATGAATCCAAGCGGTACCGTCTCATCAAAGAAGCACATGACGACCTTGGGCACAAAGGTGTCTTCACGGTCTGCACATGCCTTCTCCTCCGCTTTTGGTGGCCTCTTCTTGTCAAGGATGTGAAGTGGTATGTCTGCACTTGTCACGAATGCCAGATCCGCCAGACGCAGAAGCTTCATATCCCCCCCACTGTGCCCATGATAGGGGGCCTGTTTCATAAAGCTCACATTGACATGATGCTGATGCCCAAAGCCAGCGGCTACCGCTACATAGTACAGGCTCATTGTGTGCTCACCTCATATCCTGAATGGCGCATGTTGCACATGGAAAATAGTACCGCGCTCGCATCCTTCATCTTCGAGGATATCCTATGCCGCTGGGGTCCGCTCACTGAGATTGTCACCGACAATGGTCCTGCGTTCGTCCAAGCCTTAGATGCCCTAGCTGCGCAATATCATATCCATCACATCTGCATCTCTCCTTACAACTCTCAGGCTAATGGCATTGTAGAGTGCTGCCACTATGATGTTTGCGAGGCTATCATGAAGAGCTGTGAGAACGATGATCGCCACTGGCACACCGTTGTGCACTCCATCTTCTGGGCCGAGCGGGTCACCATTCTGAAGTCTACAGGTGTATCCCCTTACTTCATGGTGCATGGTGTCGAGCCACTGTTTCCATTTGATCTTGCTGAGGCTACCTTCCTGTTGGCCCTATCCCACGATGATGCAACACTGCTGACTACCACAGAACTGATTGCTTGGCATGCGCACTGTAGGGAATGTAATTTCCCTACTGGGGGAATTGTTTTATTTTGTTCATTTTATTTAGTTTTGATTCTAGGGGTTTTTTCTGCTAGTGGTACTTAGAATTTCGCATTTTTGGTCGCTTAGTCAGCACTACCTAGTACTGGATGTAGTTAGTTTTTTAAAAAAAAATAGATGAGTTACCCTAAGACGAGAGACGAGTTCGAGCAGGTCGTTCCCTGCACCAAGACAGCCTTAGAAGCCTTCAGACGACTATCAGGATCCTTGCTCAGGCTATAGAAGCCCCCTTTGGCTTACTCTCTCCCCTCAGATTTCACTCTACCCTTCAACCTCTTTCTTAAATCCTTTTCCTACAACTGGAGCCCACCACGAGGGGCTTCTGTCTTAGCCTGGCACCCATCCCAACCTTCCCAGATTTTATTTTGCAGTCTCCAGCTTCGTTTTCGCAATTTTCAGGCTCAGTTCAGCAGATTTTTGCCTTTCGGTCTCATTTTTGCAGTCACTTCGCTCGCATTTTCGTGTTTTCCCACTCGTGCACACTCACTTATCAAGCATTCACACTCGTATAAACTCCCGAAGTCATGTTCAGCCTCAAAATTCCATGCCGAGGCTCGCCCAAAGCACCGAGCTTCTCTGGGCGCCCCGAGGACCTTCGAAGCTATTTTGATGACATAATCAACTTCTGTGATGGATTCGGCCTCTCGGACGGGCTCGCGCACATCAAATTCGCACTCAAATATGCGCCTTTTGAGTCAGCTGACCTCTGGTCCCACTTTGTCAGTAGTAGCAAAGGAGATTGGGCTCGTTTTACCTCGGAAATCACTCAGCAGTACCCAGAATTGGACGAAACAAGTCGAAGTCATGCCACTGAGCTTGCCAGCCTAAAGGTTGGATTTGCAAGTTCAGATGTCATCTCAATGTCATCCCTAGGGCAATATTATCGCAATTTCCGTCGAATTTCGTTATCTCTCGAGAACCTACTGGGTCCATTGCCCCACCTGGCCAGTATGTTCAAGTATGGGTTCCCTCCAGAGTTCAGGCGAGAGGTGCTCGAACACCACGACACATCAGAGTATTCTGTGCTCAGTCTAATGTCCACAGCTAAGGAGGTCCTGAGGTCGAGCGGCGGCCTCTGGAAGAGCAGCAAGGTCGACAGTTCACGCACACAGCCATCACGCGCCTCAGACAATCACTCTCCCCTCAGATTTCACTCTACCCTTCAACCTCTCCTTTTAAATCTTTTCCTACAGCGCCAGCTACAGAAGCATCAGGATGACCTAGACCAGGTCCACGGCAATGTCCTCCGCGCATGCTTTCAGTCTATCCAGCAGTTCGAAACCGCCTTTCAGCATCGCATTAGAGACCATAACTTCACTCCCGGCACCCTTGTGCTCGTTCGCAACTCCCACATCGAGAAAGCACTGAACCGGAAGACAAAGCCACGGTACACTGGTCCCATGGTCGTCCTTCGTCGGACCACTGGGGGTTCGTACCTGCTGGCTGAGTTGGATGGCTCCATCTCCAAACTCCACTTCGCTGCATTCTGCTTACTTCCCTACCACCTGTGGTCTCAAACCTGTGCAACTGTGACTCACATTACTGGGCTAGATGATGAAGAACTAGACCACCTTCTTGAAGAGGCTGAGGATGACCCCACTGATGATGATGTGGAGGCTTTTTCCACGGACAGCTGACTATCCATCCTTTCCAGTATCCACAGTTTGTCCATCGCACTATTCCCCCGTACCCTCTTCTCCCATGATACCCATACCTCTTTCCATGGCCTCGCCCGCCTCCCCGCAGCTTCTTCTACTACGTTCGTTCCTTCTCCCATGCTGACTGGGGACAGTCAGCATTCAAAGTCCCCCGCAGGGGTGACCAGCATACCACTTGATCCACCCGATATCAGACATAGTTCATTTCCTTTTATCTGTTTTACCCTGGGTTTCGTCTGGAGACCTCTGTTCCACCCCAGGTTTCGTCTGGTGATTCTACTGATAGCTACTCCTTGCTCAAAAAACATACAAACTGCTTACAAAAAGTCCAAAACCGTCCAGAAAAATAACAAAACACTGAATAAGTATATAGCCAAAACAACGTCTCTCCTATCTCTCTTACTAGTCTCACTGATGCCGCCCTCGGCCGCCCTATACTGCGGATCCTCGCAACCACCCTGCGCACTTCCTCTTCGATCATGCAGTCAGCGTGTGCCCCTTGATCTGTTTTTCTTTCAGTTCTCCTTCTGTCTCCTTACAATTGACACACAAAGACCGTCCCAGCTACCTGATATACAGTCCCTTCGTTCTCTCTTCAATGTTTTGTCACACCCTACCATCAAGATTGTTTCACGAGGACATACTGCTGAGAGAAGTTGAAAGTCGCACGAAGAAGACAAGTCGGGTGGTACCCTGCGCACTCTACAATACCGCGGCTGATTCGGGGCCAGTTCCTTGCTGAGCAGACAGAGATCTCTCGCAGTACCCTGCTTCGCGACCATACAGAACGGGCCAGAACGATGTATTTTCCTGTGCATAAGGCGTGGAACGATCTTGGTACAACAGGTGATGCGGAAACACATGTACATACTGCACGACGGCCTACTCAATCCCATGCTCTGCCAGCACCTCTGCAAGCTGCTTGATGTGCACCTGCAACCAAAGGTTGGCTGCATGCACAGCCACTGCCTCGGCCCTTACCATTGCGAGTGCCTGCGAGAGGTCTGTCACAGTCTTGTTGCTCACTGCACTGCGCCCAGAGGTCTTGCCCTTCCTGCAGGTTCTGCTCTCAACCACCTCCACAATGTTGTCATCGTTGTTGTCGTGAGCCCACTTGGATGGACCAGCCTTAGGAGCCTTCAAGGATTGCACTGCAGTGGATTAGTCTCAGTCACGTTGAAACGCACTCATCACTTACCAATTGATGCACCAGCCTGCACCCGCTTTCCTGCAGCCTTTGTCAACTTCTCGCACCCCTGCTTCATACACATGCAGCCATCGCATGTTCAACCCTCCAGACCGAAACACACCATGTTCTTCACCGAGCACCTCGCGCATGGCACCTTGTGCAGAACCGACCCGGGCGGGATCATGACCCTCGGTCCTGCCTCATCCTCGCTCTCTGCAATGGTCTGTCACGAATGCTGGAAATCTGCATGGTTTCCACAACGTTGCGAACCGCTTAGACTCACTTACCTTGCAAGCTGGTTGAGGGACCTCCACATGGGACATTTTCAGCCCTGTGCCTTTGTTACCAACCTCCACCATGGTCTCCTCACCCATCTGGACGTCTTGCTCTGCCTTCGCGCGTGCTTCGGCCTCCTCCACGGTCCACTGCTCGTACCAATCATCAGCCTCCACCAGCGCAGGAGCATCCTCTGCATCAACCCGCACGGACACCCCAAGAGCCTTCCCTCGCTCGACCAGAGGCATCAGTACCGCCTGTTGTGGGCTTGTCAGCATTGCACAGCCAGGTCACTATACGAACCACCTACCGTCTTCTCTTCCCAGCACCTCAACCACGTCGTCTTCTCCTCCCACATGTCCTCCTGGTCGTCAGGCACACACTTCGCCTCAGCCACGAGCCCTGCCGATGCAGCTGCAAGCTGCTCTCTTAAGGAGGCCTTTTCAGCCTCTGCGGGATCTGGAGTAGGCATGCGAACGAGTTGGAAAAGGCGAGGGGCATGGTTAGCAGACATGACTACAGCGATAGATGCGATGGATGGAGGGGAGGAAAGAATCAAATCGATGTGAAGGTTTGAGCTGCGCACTAACAATTATATACTTAGCGGCCATGAGGCACTTATGTCATCAGTCTGGATGCCTATATGCGGTATTCAACAGCCTTCTCGCATCCCTCGGCTCTATGCTTCCTTCGCTTCTACGTGGAACTCACTGGTGTTCTCAAACCCTCGGTACCACACTGTTGCCATCACCATGCGGCAAGCTATTTATGTCCTCCACGCCACGTGGCTGACCAGGGACGGTCAGCATCTAAGTCCCCCGCAGGTGTGAGGAATCCGCATTCCCTGGACACATAAGCCCCTATCATTAACCATTCCGTGACTACTGTTACGTCCACTCCCCTCTCGCATTCACCGTTGTTCATGCGCTACCTTCCCATGCCCTCACTCCCTCTCGTGTGATGCTATACCCACAGCCACTGTGCTCCAGTTGTTGTTTTTCCTCAGACTCTTTCTCTTATCATGGTCTCTATTCCTTTAGTGCTTGTAGTATACCCTCGGCCTCTGTTTTGGCCTGTCTTCTGTGTATGTGCTGTTGCGCAGCTTTCCCTTACTGTACCCTGTCTTACTTAGGTTCTGGGTTTGTCTGGACTATAAAGCCCTGTACTTAGGTACAGAATGATACCTTTTGGCACTCAGAAGGTCACCACGAGTTTCCTTTACACTTTGTCTACACCGCATGTCTCGCATTCCGCCGTGCATGAACTATGTATACCGCTCGCACTGCTCGCATCGCCAGTACTATTCCACAGACCACACTGCGCACGTCACGAACCACTACCGCTACAAAGCACTGGGTCTCACCTTCTAGACTCGACAGTCCAGAATCCCTTGGGACGAGTGATTTGTTCCCTTCATTTTTTATTGTTGTTATCTAAGCCATCTAGCTCGTATTATACAGCTACTTGGACTTTTCCTACACTGCTCTGACAGAGCCAAGGTCACCTTCGCTCAGTCTTACCTGAAGGGTATGGCTCTGGCTTGGTTCAAGCCAGACCTACTAAATCCTGACAACTATAACCACCTGCTCTGGATGGACAACTACCATGAGTTCTTACAAGAGCTCACAGCTAATTTCAGTCCACACGATGCCATAGCAGATGCCGTCCAACAACTCGAGAACCTTACCATGAAGGACAGTTCTCAAATTACCAAATATGTCATGGTGTTCAATTGCTGGGCTTCACAAGTCAAGGACTACGGTGTTGGTGCACTCTGCCACCACTTCTATAGCAGACTTTCAGACTGCATCAAGGATGAGATCGCTCGTGTCAGAAAACCTTCTACCCTCACACAACTCCGTGAACTTGCCCAGACCATCGATGTGTGCTACTGGGAATGCAAAGCAGAGATCTTGCACACCACCAAGTCCACCTCCAACAAGTCGCAGTCTTCCAACTCCAACAACAAAACTAAATTGTCGTCCTCCACCTCCACTCAAAAGTCCAATGCCAAGGGCAAGGGCAGACAGAAAGATCCGCCCAAGTCCGATGCATCTAAGTCTGATATTGCCCACCTTCTGGGTAAAGATGGCAAACTCACCTCCACTGAGTGCCAGCATAGGATGAAGAACAACCTCTGCCTCTTCTGTGGTGAGGCTGGCCACTCTGCCAAGGACTGTCCCAAGTCCACCTCCCATGCAGCCAAAGCCCGTGCAGCTATGGCTGGAACTCCGCCTCCTCCGCCTGCAGAGAAGGCAGAGCCAAAAAATTAGTCCACTCCTCCAGGGAGCTTGCACAGCCTGGAGGAAGTGTTGAACCCAACTGTGCGCAACCGGACATCCAACTCAATGCATCCACTCTTTCTAGTCCCAATTCTTTACTTCCGTCTGTAACTCTTCTGGATTATTCTGTTGATACTTTTTCTGCATTGATCGATTCTGGTTCTTCTCATTGCTTCATAGACCCATCTATAATCAAAAAATATGCTGTTCCTGTTTCTTCTGCTTCTCCGCCAATTCCGCTCCACTTGTTTGATGGTAGTACAAATGCTGTCATTTCCTAAGAAGTAGATCTTTCCCTCCGCTTTCCTTCTGGCAATGTCAACTCTGTTTCATTTTATGTTACTCCATTGGATTCTTCATGTTTGCTGGTGTTAGGACACAACTGGCTCACCCACTTCAATCTGTCGATTGACTGGGTACTGGGCAGTATATCATTCAAACCATCATTACAGGGAATGCCAACACCCCAGGTGCCTTTGTCACCTTCTGCTGCATCCTCCACTCTGGATCCAACACCCTCCGCTCCGTTTGCAGCTCCGACTGCACCTCTGACAGACTCACTGTGCTCCACTCCACTTGTCTCACTCATCAATGCTGCTGCGTATGTCAGAGCCTGTGCTCTCCCTGGCTCTAGACAGTTCCACTTACAGCTCTCTGCTGATGATGTGAAGCTTCATGTGTCCTCTGCCTCCTCTCCACCTCCTGACCTCTCTTTGGTCCCTCCTGAGTATCATGAGTTTGCTGACATCTTTAGTAAAGACAAGGCTATGGAACTTCCACCACACCACTCGTTCGATCTCAAGATCAATCTCAAGGAAGGAGCTTCTTTGCCCATTGGTACAATCTACTCTCTTTCTCCACCAGAGCTTGAAGCTCTCCACATCTTCATTGACGAGCATCTTGGCTATGGCTTCATCAAACAGTCCACCTCCGCTCACAGTGCCCCTGTCCTCTTTGTGAAGAAGAAGGATGGTTCACTCCGCCTCTGTGTAGACTATTGAGGACTCAACAAAATCATGAAAAAAGACTGCTATCCACTGCCACTCATCTCTGACCTACTCGACTCCCCAAGCTGTGCTAAAGTCTACACTAAGATCGACCTCCACTGTAGGGAGTAGTATACTCCCTGAGGCCGAAATAGGGATGCCAACACCAAAATTCCACCATTACTATCCATGTCTGTCATCTTCAGAATTATTCCATCTGCCTCATGCATCTGCCTCATGTGCTGCCTCGCCTGTCGAACCTTCAGAGCTCCCCTGTCCATCAATAACACACACCAGTCATCGTCCCGAAATTCCATGTCAACATCAACCTGACATACATCTATCTGGAATTCTGCAGTTGTGCCACTTCAACCCTCACCTCGCCACATAGCTGGGAAGCCACACAGATCATCAGTAAAAACTCTGGTTACCCCTCTCATTCCTTTCCCATGAACCTTTCTCTGCAATGCGAGAACCCCTTTCTACCTATGGCCTCTACCCTTTGCGTTCCACTCTATGGTACAGTGTACACTCGTCCTGTCAGAAGATACCCATCTTTCCTGTTGTCTTTCTCAGTTACTACCTTACAGTTTGTTTTCACACGTTGCTGCATGGCTTTGATGTCTGACATGTCGCCCCCTTTATTTTTCAGAGTTTTGCTTCACCTGCCCCACATTTCTCCAATCAGTACCTTACTATCCATGTACTATATAATTCTGCCTCAGTGACAAAATGAGAATCATCTTTGGAGGACCCACATTCTGTGTCTTGTGCAAGTCAAAAGAGTTCAAAAGAGTCTTCTCATCCTCTGTGTCCACTGTGTATCTGTGTCTTTGCATCTACTGTGTCTACTGTGTCTTTGTGTCCTTGTTCTGTGAGTACTCGTTTTCCTCTCCCACACACTTAATTTGTCTCAGAGTTACTTCCTCAGTGCAAGGTCGTCGTCCAGAATTTCCAAAGCAAGTCTATCCCTACCTTCGACTCTGCAGAATTAAATTCTGTGACCCACATTCGACTCTTTGACTGACTCTACCATCACATTCTACATCTCCTTCCTACTCAGCACCCCTTGGGTTGAGCCTAGGGATTTTCCCTACAGCTTTCCCCTAATTGCACACTACCCGGAGGTAGTGTCCCACACCGCCATGCCTATCATCTGGTCTGCATCACAGATGGAGATGAATGGAAAATGGCATTCCACACTCGTTATGGTTCTTATGAGTGGCAGGTGATGCCATTCAGTCTGACTAATGCGCCTGCAGCCTTCCAGCATTTTGTTAATAGCATCTTTGCAGACATGCTCAATGTCTGCATCATGGTATACCTCGATGACATCTTAATCTATTCGCAGGATGTGGAGTTGCATTGTGAACATGTAAAAGAGGTACTCCACTGCCTTTGAAAGCATGGTCTCTATGCCAAGCCAGAGAAGTGCAAGTTTCACTCCGACTCTGTCAAGTACCTCAGCTACATTCTTTCCCCCTCCAGTCTCACCATGTCCACTGAGAAGGTTCAGGCAGTCCACAACTGGCCTGAGCTGCAGAAGGTGCGAGACATCCAGTCCTTCCTTGGTTTCACCAATTTCTACAGATGTTTCATTAATAACTACTCCAACATCATCGTTCCCCTCACTCACCTCACGTGAAAGGGTGCTCCTTGGAACTTTTCCGAGGAGTGCCACTGTGAGTCAAAGTGTGGAAAGCTGGTGTAAACCAAACAAATCCAACACCAAAGACAAATACAAGCGAGTGGTGGTTTACCTCCACGGAACCTGGAGGGCAGAGAAAGCTGATGTGGGGGGAGGGACTTCAAGTAGAGTGCTCCTGGCACAAGTCGTCGACAAGTTATGCAGGAGAAGATGAATGGATGATGATTGAGAAGGGGATGCTGAACGGAGTGAAGGTGTTTAGCTGAAAGTACTTGGGGGTAATGGACTTTTGATAAAATATGCTCCTGGTGCAAGTCAATGACAAGTTACGCAGGAGTGGATGGGTGACTAAGCAAACTTGCTGACTAAGTGTGGGGATAAAGCTTCAGTTGAATGATGGAGGCAGATAGACCCCTTCATGGAGCCTCAACTACCAATGATAGGAATGGAGACAGATAGACTCTTCTGAATGAGCCTCAACTGTCAACAATGAGTTATGCACTGAAGAACTGACTGACTGCTGAGGGAATGGCTTCTGGTTGCTTCTTGGTAGCTAAGTACATGGGGGTTTATATACTGAGGGGGGAGCACAGCTTGTGACAAACAAGGCACAAACACTTGGTAAGTAATGAGTAAGGACTGAGTAATCATGATGAGTAAGTGAGAAATGAAAAGTAAGCAAGCAAAGAAGATTGGTAAGTATTGGCAATGAACAAGTCAAGGATAGTCAAATCATCACAAAATGAGTCAAATAGAATCAGAAACTGAGTAAGCACACTGATATCACATTAGGGGGTGGCGATGCAAGTCAGATCTCAGCGGAGACATCTCTATATCCAAAGACAGCATGACAGATGGATGGTGTTTCCAGATAGGGAAGTATTAATTCCAGAATTGAAGGGCATGAGTCAGGTGTCAAAGGGGGCTAGGGCATTGGGGGTCTGTGGGGCAATGAGAGCATACATGATTGCATCTCCCACCCTTTTGTCCTCTCAGCAAAGTTAACAAAAACTTCGTGGATGGGGTTCTGATGGAGGAGGAGGAGAAGGGGGGACATCTTCTGCTGGATCTTGCAGTAAGAAGGCAAGATGCATGTCATACTCGTCATGAATGCAATCAGGGAGGCTGGAGGACAGTAGACTATGCTGCAGCTGTCACAATGTAGGAAGAATGATGGACAAGATTGGAACAAAGACAGTGCAGGGAGCAGGGAGGAATGATCCATATGCTTCATCAACTGGGGAGACTGAAACGACCACATAAGACCTTTCTAACCGAGTGACAGACCTGAGGTGACCAAAGAACGTCCTTCTGGAAGTCATACTGACAAGGAGAACACGCTGACCAAGCTGCATGGGACGAGATGGGGCTGACAACGATGGGATGAACCAGGGGGCTTCAGGACAGAAGCTGGTGGGAACGCCTGGCAGATATACATAGCCACTGTCTCTGGCAAATGAGACAAGCAAGATGATTGATGAAGAGGTGGCCATGATTGATGGACTTAGTGAAATGAGCATCTGATGGATGGAGTGCTGTAGAAACGCGCAGGGTGTGAGGATCCTCTCCAAATTTGGAAGGAAGAATCGTGGGGCTGAGCACTTTAAGCGAGTGTGGGAACGGAGTCGATATCTTTGGAAATGGTGGAGATACAATGAAAACCGGAATGCCGTACACCGGTGCTAAAAACCTTTAACATGCACTTAACTCGCTTCCTCTTTTCTCTTTAGCACTGACAACTCATTCTTGTGCAAAGGATGACTGTTAACATCTGACAGTCTTTCTACACATGAGGCCTTTAGTCTTCATCTGCATGCTTGGGCATTGTGTGCAACTCGTCAACAAGTTAGGCAGAGTCAGCTGTAACCATGTCCACAACACCTTTGGTGTGTGACATCACCTCAGGTCTGTCACTCAGCTAGAAAGGTCTTATGTGGTCGTTTCAGTCTCCCCAGTTGATGAAGCATATGGATCATTCCTCCCTGCTCCCTGCACCATCTTTGTTCCAATCTTGTCCATCATTCTTCCTACATTGCAACAGCTACAGCATAGTCTACTGTTCTCCAGCCTCCCTGATCGCATTCATGATGAGTATGACATGCATCTTGCCTTCTTACTGCAAGATCCAGCAGAAGACATCCCCCCTTCTCCTCCTCCTCCATCAGAGCCCCATTCATGAAGTTTTTGTTAACTTCACTGAGAGGACAAAATGGTGGGAGATGTGATTGCGTATGCTCTCATTGCCCCACAGACCCCCAATGCCCTAGCCCCCTTTGACACCTGACTCATGCCCTTCAATTCTGGAATTAATACTTCCCTATCTGGAAACACCATCCATCTGTCATGCTGTCTTTGGATCTAGAGATGTCTCTGCCAAGATCTAACTTGCATCGCCACCCCCTAATGTGATGTCAGTGCACTTACTCAGTTTCTGATTCTATTTGACTCATTTTGTGATATTTTGACTATCCTTGACTCATTCATTGCCAATACTTACCAATCTTCTTTGCTTGCTTACTTTTCATTTCTCGCTTACTCATTATGATTACTCAGTCCTTACTCATTACTTACCAAGTGTTTGTGCCTTGTTTGTCACAAGCTGTGCCCCCCCCCCACAGTATATAAACCCCCATGTACTTAGCTATCAGGAAGCAATCAGAAGCAATCCAGCAGTCAGTTCAGCTCAGCTCAGCATATCTCATCATCAACAGTTGAGGCTCCACAAAGGGGTCTATCTGTCATCATTTGTATACTTGGTAGTTGAGGCTCATTCGGAAGAGTCTATCTGCCATCCTTCATCATCTGAAGCTTCCTCTTAGTCAGCAGTCTTAGTCATCCCCCCCACTCCTGCATAACTCGTCATCGACTTGTGCAAGGAGCATATTCTATCAAAGTCCATTACCCACAAGTACTTTCAGCTGAACACCTTCACTCTGTTCAGCATCCCCTCCTCAGTCATCATCCATTCATCTACTCCTGCATAACTCATCAACAACTTGCACCAGGAGCACCTCCACTTGAAGTCTCCCCCACATTTAGGTTTCTCTGCACTCCAGGTTCCGCAGAGGCAAACCACCACTCGCTCTTATTTGTCTTTTGTGTTGGATTTGTTTGGTTTTCACCAGCATTCCACACTTTGACTCACAGTGTCCCTGTATGGAGTGGGGAAGGTGGGGGGTTGGGTCTTGAGATGATTCTTCATGTCTGTGAGTGTCATTTTTATTGTGTCCATTTCTTTGATCAGATTTTTAACATGGGATTCCAGTTGGGAAGTGTCCACGTGGCTGGGGGAGCTGGTGATCGATTTGATCCTCTTGATGGTGTTATCGCTGGCGGTCCTTGTGTTCTCATTGGTTTTTCTAGGTTTTCGGCAGCTGAAAGGATGTTGGCTACTTGAGGGGATATCATGGCTATGACTGATGTCTCTATTTTTCTTGAGACTGCTGTGATGATGGATTCAGTTAGTTCTGATGTGGCAAGTTCTCTGACCAAGTATGCTGTGGCACAGATTGCTGAGTGCAGGGTGTTGTTTACCCCCTTGGTCTGAGATATGTAGAAGAGGGCATGCAAAATGTGTTCCAGCATGGTTGGTTCACCCTGTATTATGTAGAGCTGGTCCAGGAAAGTTCTGGCTGTGGCTGTATCCTTGATCTTGGCTTCCAGGTCATTGATGATTTCGTTGAGTGAGAGACTGCTGCTTCTGGTAGTTTTGCCAAGTTGAGTGGGGTTTGATATTCAGGGACCTGGCGGGGGACCTGGCATGGCGTGGGAATGTGACCTTGAGGATGTTCATCCTGTCGATGTCATAAAGCAGGGGGGTGATGGTGTGGGTGTTGTTTTTGCATCTGCTCTTGTGAGTATAACTCTGCAAGAATGCTACTGTATGTCACTGTAACCTGCGACAGGCTCTGCTGAATCTGGCTGGGGCAAGAAGGTCAAAGAAAAAATTTCTTTTGGGGTCCTTGTCGGGGTGCCATGTGGAGTGGGGTCAAGAAGCATTCTGGTAGAAGTTGCAATCAAACAGCCAGATCCAACAACCCCTGTCCAATCTCCCCAATCCTCACCATCCAAGCATTCAGGGTCTTGCTCCCACAAGCACTTTGATCCATGGGCAGATTCAGCCTTTGACAGACATGAAAGTATGAGCCCACTGGTCCAGCAGCTGAAGTTACTGTGGAAAAAGGTATGCAGCAGTTCACCAACCTGAAAGCAGACTTCACATGGTGTGTCAGACACAGAATGATTACATCTGCAAATGGGTTCCACAGAAGGGGGAGTTCTTGAAGATACTCCTGGAGCTGGAAGCCTCCCCAGAGCCAAGGAACTGCACCTGGTGTGGCAATGACAGGGTATACAGATGTCTGGATTGCTTGCATCAGCCCCTGTTCTGTACAGAATGTTGCCAGAAGAGTCATGAGAGCCTGCCTTTCCACAGGATCCAACAGCAAACAGGGGACTTCTATGAGAAATCAGCCCTCCACATGGTGAGAGATCAGTTGGTTGCCCAGAGTTACATTCACATCAAGAGCCACAGACTGGCATTCAGTTTCACCTGGGACATGGCAGAGCACCCTGTCCCCAAGTGATCACACAAGCCCAGCCAGCAGCAGGTGAACCTCTACCCATGGATGATCAAGCATGGGAATATGTGGAAGATATTGAAGAAAACCCAAAGCACCTGCATCCTCCAGCAGGGTCAAGATATCTCACCATCATGGATGTCACAGGTGTTCATTTCATTGTAGTGAATTGGTGTGAATGTGGGACTGCAGAAACCCAGTACATACAGTTACTCAGAGCCAAGCTATTTCCCTCAACATTTGAGAAGCCAAGCACTGCATTCACATTTGCAGTTCTGGATGACTTCCTGAGGGACAACCTGGAATGTGGAACATCCAGTATGAACTATTACAGCAAGTTGTGTCAGATCACATCTAGTGTGTTTCCACACCTTGTTCCAGTAAGATTTGATATTTTGGTTCCAAGTGCTGGAATGTCCGAAGGGTCAATCAGGATAGATACTGTGAGCTTCTACAGGTTGTGCAGAAATGGTGGTACCTCAAGCTACTTAAATGGAATGGATTCCAGGGGACAGCCAGGTCAGCAGGGAAAGGTGGACTGGCATTATTTTGCATGGCATGCCCCCAGCCTGGAATAAATGTTGATACTAATGAGGATTTGGATCAGTAAGCAGTTCCAATAATGCAATCCTCATATGCTGACCTTCTCCAGCTGGCAGTTCACCTGCACAGTAGTAATGGACAGAAACTTTAAAGCAGAACACATGCATGAGTGGAAATCCAAAGATCAAGTATGGTTGATGGATGGATGGGGTTATATGGTGACCAATCCACACTATGTGGACTATTTGAAGGCCACTCCACATATTGCAGAGGTATGAATTCATTCAACCCATGCAAAACATGATCTGAGCTCAGGCACAGAAATCCACCTGCAACAACCATAGAGCTATCAGTCAGGCAAATGCAGCCCAGGGAAAGCTTCATGCAACAGGAATTGGGGCAACTGCATGTGCATGGCATGGATGCTTTTATCCACATTGTGTTGTTGACTTCCAAAAAGGAGAAAGGTAAGAGGTTGAATCTTTGATTTTGACACCTGCTGATGGTGCTGCAGACAGTTGAACATGGACTACTCTTTGGTGAATGCATTGGGATATGATATGGAAGGGATCAAACAAGTGGTTTGCTTCTATGACATTAACTGCTCCTACATGGCAAATCTGCAGAAGCATGTGGGTTGAAGTGAGTTGATTGATATCCCATCATCACTTTGGATTATCCCTGGAATTGGCATATGGCATGTGCATGGGCACAAGAAGGAATGCTATGCACAGTATGCCCCACTGTTCATCAAGGGGGCTGGATGGGTAGATGGAGAAATCATTGAAATGTTGTGGTCTGTCCTTAACATGGCATTCACATCTGCATGTGGGATGACCTCACCACACCACCAAGAACTGCTGGATTTCCAGATGAATGATTCCAACTTCATGAAGATAATTTGGATTGGATAGTCTGAGGATCCACTTGCAGTGCACTCTCCGACATCCAAGATTAAGCAGATAGCCTATTGCAGAAGCTCAAAGTGGCTCGAGCAGCAGTGCCATTGGTGAGGCAGGCATATATCAAGCTAGATGAAGCCTTGCCTGCAGAGCAGCAAAACAACTGGTGAATGCAAGAGATTCATGCACTGCACAATTGTGTCAACAACCCATCTGTCATGGACATCTTCAAAGTTCAATTAAGAGCAGGTATGGTGTCTGCCTTTTTGGATAAATGCAAAATACTTACATATCACAAGAAGCACCAACAGTGCATGCCATTGAACTAGCATTATTGGAGAGGAGTGGTCAATCATAATGGAAATATAAAACAACATTGTATATACTGTGGAGGAGTAAAATGATAGATGGCCTTATTCACCCTGCTGTCCTATCTGCCCTTGTCTCATCTGCCAGAGGCCCAAAGAGATTGATGAGGTTGTCACCCAATGGTTGTCCATATACCCAAATACACAGAGCCTCCAGCTCACAAGCCATCCTGTCCAACATCTGCATGGTCTTGTCATGTTGTATTTGGAAATCATACATTCAATCCTTGTAGTATTGGTGGTGGGCCTCAGCATCACAGAGTCAACATTCCAAATCTTGGATTTGCTCTTTGAATGTTGGATGTTTGTGACACCTCAGCAATTGGGGCACAGATGGGTGATGGTGTGCTGGAAGTTGCAGCAGTTGTGAGTTGGACAGGTGCTGCTGTTGTTGATGGGCAGGTGTCCGCTTCGAATACAAGGGTTAACCACAATACTTAGCATAAATGTGGAGTGATTAAATGTACCTGCTACCATAGATTCCTCTGCCTCCTGCACAATGGAGGTGCCAGCCTCAATGATCAAATCCACTTGTACAGCAGCTGGGATTGGGCAGGAATCCCTGTGTTTGAATGCAGGAATATGTATCTCTGAATAAAATTTGAGTCAGCAGTAAATACATGGAAATTGAGAATGTACTGAGTGAAGATCCCTCAGGGATTGTCTCTCCCTGGTTGGAGGGCCCAACCCCAGCATTGATGGCTTTGGAAGCCATCAAAACATGTCACTTTGGGAGACATTCCTTTGGGCCTCCATCATTGGGGATAGACTTCAAAGCTCACTTTTTTCCCCTGGCTCATGATGGATTCTGTCAAGTTGGAGTGGCAATGCCACCTTTGGCATGGCTGCATCAAATCTCATGACCATCACACAGGATGCAGGACTTCCCAGGGTTCCTGTAGCATCAGACCTTGCATCTGTGGCATGACAGGCAGGAATGGGGGTCAGGAGAAGGCATCCTTCTGGCAGCTATGGCAGCATGACCATTTAGTCCATCCAATGGTGGATGAGGCTTGTGCTTCAATTGGCCTTGAGTGGGAACATTGTCTTCATTGTTGGTTTCTGCTGTTGCCTTCCTAGTGTGGGATTGACCTCTGGATCAATGGGACATTGTTTTCACATCAGCTTTGTGCTTCTGCCTGTGTCATGCTGGTTCTTCCTCATTGTCCTCCTTTTCTGGCACCTCATCTCCACCCTCATCATCCACCTCCATCCTGTGCAAGCTCTCCACTATCATTTTCTCCACCTCTGCCTCAGTCACTTTCCATTTTCCTTTGTCACTCCTAGGCATTTTGGTCTCTTGAGTGGGTGGTGTTGGTGTTGGCACAACACAGGGCATAGGGAGGCCCAACCAGTGGTAGTTGTATTGACACTCAATGATGTCAAGCCACTTGTGGTTGGTGATATTGGTTTTGGAAGGGGATAGGGCAGTCTTCCACTCAGGCCATGGGTGGTCAAGTGAGCCAAGCTCTTCATGCCACTTTAAGAATGTGTCAATGCTGATGAGGGTCATCAGAATCTAATCCATCCTAGCAATGAGGTCACATACAGCATCCTGAATACATCAGTTAGTGAAAAAATGTGATGACACTATGACACACTAGTTCATCATTTATCACCTTAATGGCACCTCTCCACTTCACAATGTTTTCCACCTTTCCCAGCTTGCTGCTTTCCACAATATCCTTGAAGTAAATTTGAAGGATGCAGTTGGCCACAGCATTGAGCTCAGGCAATTTCTTGAAGAGCTTGCAAGATAATGACAACAACATGTTTCTGATGATGAGATGATGGAGTAGTTCAATGGTGAGAGTGGTGATGGTGATTGGAGAGCGGAAGAGTCAGAGGTTAAAGACAGATGAGGAGATATGTGGATGTCACATTTTTTATCCCACCTATGAATGATTCCCATGGCATGATGGCAATACTGGTACAAGTCAATAATCCTGAATGCATATATGAAGCAGAGGCTCAGATAAAAATATTATGCATTGTTCTGGAATAACATTGCCATTTGTTTTGCATGTTTCCCATCTACCCCAATGGCAGAGTCCTGGCTTGCAGCTACATAGACCAGTACCTGAGATTCCAACTGAATAGGCAAATCATCCAACATGAAACACAATTCATAGTGGGAAACCCAGATACTCTATAGTGCAAGAGGCCCCACTTTCTTCATTTCTTGTCTTCCTGGGCCCATTGTCATGACCATGACACCAGCGTAAGCCCCAAATACCTACTCCGCCCTCCTCCGACATGTTCCCACGCTTCTCCGCCCTCCTCCGATGTGTTCCCGCACTCCTCCGACCCTCCCGACACATCTCCACACCTCTCCGAGTTCCCCTGTCCATGTTCTGACCAACTCCGCTCAACTCCACCCTGAGGTTGGTCACGTGGGTTGTCGGACTTGCGGCCCTGCATTCTAGATAGCACTGGAAGCATTTCTCAATTTCTTTGCTAAAAACATTTAAAAAAAAGATTGAAAAATGAGACTCTTTAATTTGGGATGTTTTTGTGACAAATATTGTAAAAACATATAGGATTTGTATTGTCTACCATGCCTCACAAAATATTATCAGAAAAACTTAAATTGTTGCATATAAAATAATTATGGATGTTCAGTAGAATGATTTTGAGTACAATATGTGTGATACATTGTAAATAGTTCTCCAATATATCTCACTTTTTTTTGGATTTAACAGTCTGCTTTTTTGTGAGCAGAAAGTTTAAAAGGTAGGAAGTATTTACTTAGCCCAAATATTGTACTGCAATAATGAATTGTGTGCTAAAGCTCATCTGAAAAACATTCTGCCTTTTTTATGCACAAACATGTAATATGCAGTGAAATATTTTTCAACAAAAAATCAAATCAGATATAAAGTCTTTCCACATGAAAATCATAGATCAAAACATCAAAAATTACTTCTGGATGAAATATTGAGTATATTATTACATGTTCCAGGCTGTCATTGTCATCATGTGGTGGTGGTGGTGGTGGTGGTGGTGGTGGGTTGGTACTGACAATGGTAGTTGAGTGTTGTTGTAGAGCTCACAAATTATGCTGATATAATCATGCAATGCATCCAGTCCTCTGGCCTCTGCCTTCCATCCCTCTGAATCTCCCCTCTCCCCTCTCACCATTCTAACACTCTTCCAACCTCCACTCTGAAATCTGAAGGCTGAGCTTGTACAAGGGATGCTTCAAGAGCAACAACTCACTGTAGTCCTAGGAGTGCTTGAGATGGAGCATGTGACCCAAGCATCAACACTCACTGTGTTCCACTTCACATTAATTTCTGGGTGGTCCCAGCTGAGATGCTTGTGAAGCACTGTGTGGTTGTTGAATGTACCATGCAAATCACACATGACACAAGACCATGACTGAACAGTGGTCCTACTGGTAGTGGATGCCACTTCCTGCTCTTCAGTGCCATTGGGGGGGGGCATGGACATGTGATAGAAATGGGATGTGCCAGTGATGACTGGATTAATCCCAAGCATCTTGCATCTGACTTTGAATCCTTTTTGTATATTGCACCAGAGGAAGGGGAATCTTGATTGAGCAGAGTGAGTTGGTTCCTCCATGACATCATCATCTGCTATATCATGCACTGTGCTGTGATCTGCAGTGTCATACAAAGACATGTTCTCTTCTTCTGAGTCATCACATAGGTTCTTGTGCTGCTGCTCATCTTGGGGTGCTGTGCACTTCATATCCACTTTAGGCTGACCAGATTTGACACCAAACTGTAATTTTCTTGCAGCCTTGAAACCCACCTTTGGCTGCCTACAAGACTTGAGCAGCACACAAGCTGAACCCAATGCCTTCACTCCACTTCTGCCTCTTGGCTTTGTCAGACTTCCTCTGCACTTTGATTCTAGCCCTCTGGCAGTGTCAGAGTTTGTCAGAGTGAGTGGTCCTGACACATAGGTTTTGACCTCAAGGCACTTAAATTGGTACTAAGCTGTATTTAAAGAAGAGCTGTAGGGGAAGCATGTGCACTTGGTATAGGGAGGCTCAGACCATGCATGGGACAACCACTGGCAGGAGCAGCAGGATGAGGATGAGGGGGAGCCACAATTGTAATTACAAACACTGCAAAATTAGTTCCATCACCACCCACAGGCCACTATATCCATGCACCCCCATTTCAAAATTGGCCACTCATTTTGCCAGATACTCAGATGACACTCAGATGGTAGTCTGATCAGCTTGGCTTGAAGTGGCAATGCACTTGAAAGCAATGGCAGTCACAAGATCTACAACTATACAGTAGTCCACTACTTAATACTACATACTGTGTGCATTGAATGACCTGTGTTCAAAGACTCCTTTGTGCCTCTCAAAGGGACTGATTCAATATCTTAGAACAATGTAACCACAAGCATCAATATATGTTGCCTCAACTCAATACAGGCATTCATGCTCTCTTTCAGTTATAATGCATGAAAATAAATTCAGTACTACAATTACAATAGGCATCAAGTACAGGCATCCATACACCAGGATGCTTGAGCCAGGAGATCATGGGCAAGTAGGTTGAGAGGCAGGCAAAGCCTTGAAAGCAATGGGACTCAGAGAATCATCAAACTCACTGGTAGGTATTGTTCTTATTTAAATCTGTTTACTATTTTTTTTCAATTAAATCTTGTCCCTTACTTACAGTTTGAATGTCATCAACAGTTCTGGCAACTCTCATAGGAACTTTTTCAGTAATGCAGCCAGCTGTACAGGATTGTCCTGTGAGAGATCCACAGTCAAAGGGTCATGATCAATGTTTTCTCTGAGCATGAATGATGCATACAGTAATCAGCTAACATCCAGAGGCAGTGATAATGATGTGACAGTTTTTCACTAGTCCCTGATTGATTGAAAAGTTCTGCATGAGACAATAAAGACCACCAATGCATACAGCTAAAGAGTGTGGTAGGAGTCCAGGAGGTGGATGTGAGGCAATGTAATCCAACATAGTACCTTGAGGAGACACCAACCCAGCATTGTTAGCCTCTTTCAGTGAGTCAGGGGCAAGGTAGGATATGGAAGACATTTGAAGGCAGCTGAGCATGATGGTGTTGTAGGTGTCATCAACTTGATGATTGGTAGGTCATAGTATGGCACATCTCATGCACACATCAGGTTGAGCCATAAGATCTGCAGGGAAAATGTAATTCACCAATTCATCTGTGTTTGGCCCATGTTCTTCAAGGTAACAGGGGATGTCTTGCAACATGTTTTCTGTGACACTGTGGCACTTGTACAGCCACACAGCCCACCACAGTGTCACAGAAAGGTCCCCCTCTGTACAGTGAGCAAAAAAATTTAAATACCACATTTTGGGGCACAAAAATGGTATTGTTAGAATCTACTCAAGCTAAGCAATCAGTTTCATACATTAGTGTAGCAGTTTAAGTGTTATGTAGAGCTGCATTTCATGTCTAAGTTCACTCTGTGCTACCATGTGATGCTGTGGCAGCTGTCACACTGTGGGAAAATCATTGTTTTGCTGATGTGGCCAGGATGCTTTGAGGTACGAAAGGGATTCAGATAGTGAAGAAAGGCTGCAGTGTGTAGCATCTGCAGCCTGGATGAATTGCAGAGAGAAAGGCACAAAAGTAATATCATACAGAGGAATCATGACAAAAAACAAAGCCAAATGTGTAAGGATGCGAGATGAATGAGAAAAATGGCAGATGGGCCAGGTGATCAAAAATAACTTAGCTAGCAAGATGGACAAGAGACAGGTCAGGAGGGTAAGGAAAAGGTACCTATATGAAAATGGCCCACCTAGTGAGATGACAGGAGCAGGTCAGGAGGGGCAAAGCAAACAAAGGCATAATATGTACCTGTAAGCCTCGCATCAGTCATATATTTACCATTCATGCACACACCATGCTGTCAACTACTTTTTGTCCTTAAGACGACTTTGCAGAAAAACAAAAAAGGAGGAAAAGACTAAACTCTCGGGAATTTCAGCAAGGATCTTCTATCTGCAAAAGCTTGTATGTCATTGATGACGTGGGACATCATAAAGCTCAGGCTGCTGGAGACAAACCTGCTTTGCATTTGGGATATTCCACAAAGGAGATTCAAGCAAAGAATCAAGAAACTACCCGCTACAGCAGTGGGGTGGGACACTCCAATACTTTGGAAATAGGCATCGTCTGAATATACTCAGAAAACATAGCAAAAGGTGGTATTTTGCTTACCTGTGTTGACAAAAACACAGGACTCCTTGTTGGGCGAACCATACGAACTCTTCTCAACTTCCTCGCTCTGTTCATCACCATCACTCTGTATGGCCCCCTCACACCGCCCCACACCTTGGATCTGTCCCGAGTTCGCAATAAGGTCCCTCCTCGGAAAACCATTCCAAGCAGCCTGCTGTATGGCATCGACCCTGTGCAACTCATCCTCTACCATAACCAAAACCTGCAAGCAAGCAGCCTCCAGATAGGGGAATTGCTCAAGACATCGTAGACTGAACTGGTCAAGCTTCAAGGTCAGTATCTTGCTCATGTGCAGAAAATCCATGCCAAGGTAAACGTCGCCTACGGTAGTATTGGAAGACACACTTTCCATTTTCGCGACGGTGTGGATATGCCTTTGTCGTAGATTATCGGGCCTAACCGCACTCGTCAATGGCACGTTTTCGATCGACGATGGCGTTTTCGCTTTCATTGTCTGGTATTAGGTAAGTCCTGGCCGATTGAAACCGATGCAGGGGAAATCCGAGTGAAAACCTGTGAAAACCTCAAGGAGATATGTATGTAGTTTTATGTGCGGCACGACGAATGCACAAGACACGGTTTGAGTACATGGACTCATGAATGGAAGCAGTGTGAGATTGGGTATGGGTAATGCCAGAAACACCAAACTCAGTACGTACCGCTTATTTTTCCCCTTCACAGAAATCAATCAGTGCTCCCCACCCTGTTCTGGCATGTTGGGAAATGATGTCTGACAGGCTGAGTCAGCACTGGCGCCCGTGAAAACGTCCAAGCCGTTTATCACATCGTTTTCAAGTCACTCAGTGGGCCTGTCCAAAATGACTCGGGAAATGCTGCCTGCCGGTGGCCTAAACCTTGCTTGTGAATTGTCGGAGTTGTTTGCATTCTCTCACTCAGACGAGCGCACACATTAATCATCTTCTATTTTGTGAATTATACAGAAGCTGCCTATGCTATTAGGTCGACTGGATTTAGCGGCAGCGGATGGCAACGACATGACCTTGACTTTAGACCTACAATAGAATAGGGGTTGAGCGAGTGAGCAGGGCAACCAGCATGACCTCTGATGTAGTGGATGCAACCGCTTGCACTGGCGGTGGGTGGACCAAAAGGTCGGCGACCCCAGCCTGGGTGACCGGAGAAGTCGCATTCCAGGAGTTCTGGTACGCGCTAGCACCTCCCATCTGTGCAATGGACGTCATCTTCCACCCATTGCTGACTACCAGATCCCAAGCATCTATGAAGGCCTGCACTGATTGGTTAGAGATCTCGTGCTCGAGGATGATGAGACCGGGTTTCTTGGGACCTGGGACGATGCTGTTGTCTGAGCTTTATGGAATGATTGATGGCGGTGGGAAATTTACCGGTCAACCACGTATGCATTTGGGTAGCGATATTGTCCATACTTGTGATAGGAACCGGATCCGAGAGACTCCAATCATTGGTAATAAGGGATGGAGAGATACACAGTAAGGTAGGTCAAAAAGGAGTATGACAGCTTACTCCTTGTTCCAAATCACGGCAGTGAGACCCAATACTTCGTTGGCGATTGCACAGACACGCATATCGGAATCGCCATAGGGCGGCCTCCAGTGTTTAGGCACTCATGCTGCCGTCGAGGTATGGATGAGCTGCATCATCCATCCAAGTTCCACAAGGACCTCTTCATTCGTCTTCATGGTCATGTAAGGATGAGTCCATGTATGAACGGCAATATCGTCCTCGTTGTCCCATGCCATCTCGAAGCAGTCGGGATACTGAAGAATGTTGATGCTGATGTAGAAGTGTGTTGCGTGTTGATCTTTCTCCTTGAGGAATTTGTACAGCGTGGGGGATGGCTGTAGAGTTATGAATAAAAGGCGAAAGAAGAAGTCACAGTCTGCAATGACCACTCCCCGGCAGCAGACCATCATCAAAGTTGAGGCTAAGGTAACTATCGGGACCATCCCATATATCTCCCGGAATCCTGCACCGGTAGGTGGCAGAGCATATGTCAGGACTCAGTGGATCATAGCCGTCAGGGTATTTCGGATTGGAACCAGGGGGGGTGGTGGTGACGGGAACATTGGGAATCTTGCCAGCCGCGATGGCTTTATTGAGGGCGTCAAGTCAAGCCTGGGGCATGTTTTGCATGGATCCAGGATCAGAGAACCCTTTGGACCATTCTGGTGGTGGGCGTGTTAGTGGAACGTGGGCATGAGCAAGGCCACTTACTGGGAGACCCTACCGAAGCATAGGTGATGCCGTCGTCCCCACCTGCCCTCCGGAAGAGGGCATGGACTGGGTGATTGTCAGGCTGCTACCAAGTGTTGGGCGGAAACTGAGAGTTAATGGAGTGGTGATATTGACCCGCGATATCAAATGCTTGGACCGCCGGGGCTGCGAGGGCACAGCAAATACCAGTATACCACAGGCGTTACCGGTAATATCCAGAAACCTTGCTTCGCAGGAAGGTGAATTTAAAATCGCACGAAAATGGCATGCGTACATGAAATGATGGGATTTGGGTCAGATGCAACGAATGCGGGTGAGGCGACATTACAGGATTGTGTGGGTGTTGGAGAAGGAAGGGTATGGCTTGAAGACAAAGGCGAACCAACATCATAACCGGATAGACTTGAAGGCGAATGATACTCCACTGAAATAGCGGGGCTGGTCACCTGGCATCCGCCTTCCGGTAAGGTTCCTCGATGAATAGGGACTCGGAGATGTGTATGAAGGGGGAGAAGTGGGCCGAGGCGTGCTACAGGATGCGTCGGAGCCATGTCTGAGTTAGTCTCCCATAGGCAGACCAAAGACTCAATGGTAGACAATCGTTCCCTACGTCTGAGTGGAACTGAGGTAGATGATGTTGAAGAGAGTCGAGGCACGTGCCTGTTCTCAAGGGAAAGGCTGGACAGCTTTGTCGATGTGTTGGTGACCGGACTCGGAATTGCAGCAACGCACTGCGAAGTTTTGTATATATCCAACGACCGTAGTTTAGCAGTTGCAAGTTTGATAAGAGGCCACTCTAGCGTAACGGATGTCTGCGTGACATTGCGAACCTAGGCAATAAATAATATGGTGAGGTAGGTCAGTTGAAGGGCACGGAGAGGAAACAGTATATGTTTAGTATAGTTTACCTCGAGGTGGGGAGGCTCTGGCGAGACACATCTGAATGTCTCCAAAATGACGTGTTGTAGTTGCCAAAAATGTTGATCGTGTTTGTGTTCTTTGGAGAGGTTCTGGTGTACGGCGATGTTGACGATGGTCCCGGTGGTCGTTCCTGGGGGTAGCAGAACAGATGGAAACTCAATTAGATGAGCCCGTCCGCCTATAAATATCTGTAATAGAGCAAATCTGATATGAGCATTCCCGAAGGAAATGAAACTTGTTTCGTACTGTGAGTTGACGATCTCAGGCTCCAGAGTACACGCCGCATAGGGTGTTCGATTTCCTCAACCACTGAATTCTACATGAGACGGATCCATGTCGAACCTGTGTCGGACCACGGAAGAATCTGGTAAGATTGAGACCATCCGAATCAAATCCGAGGTGGACACGAACCTCAGCAGGATCTCCCTCGAATCCACTTAAAATCTGAGCGTTCTTGCCACATCCGTCACAAACGTTTTTTTTGCAGCGCAACAAGAAAATATTGATATCGATGTTGATGAGAAAATAAGTCCATACAAGCTAACCGACCACAGTACATCATGCGTGTTCAAATCTTGGCAGCTTCTAATACTAACTCTGCAGGATCGTTGAAACCGCTGGCCGACATCTGTCACCCGTTTCACTGAGCCTTACTTGTGATACTGTTGGCCGACATCTGTCGCCCATATCACGGAGTAAGTGTTCACGATTTCTCAGCTCGTTGAAACAGTTGGCCAACATCTGTTGCACGTTTCTGTGAGCTGGTGCTTATGCACCCAAACCTCCTCGACCTGCTCGTGAAACTGTTGGCTGACATCTGTCACCCATATCATGTAGTAGCTTTTTGTGGGTTTCTTTACTTGTTGAAACAATTGGCCAATGTCTGTTGCCATGATTCACTGAGCAGGTACTCACCCACCCCGACCCGCTCGCCCTGCTCATGAGACCATTTGGCAGACATCTGTTGCCTGTATCATGTAGTAGGTCTTTGTGGTTTCACTGCTTGTTGAAACAGTTGACCAGCAGCTGTTGTCCGTTTCACCCTACTCATTGAAACCGTTGGCTCACATCGCTCTCGTCTGTGTCCTCCTTGGCCTCGTCCTCCCACTCCCACTCACATTCCTACTCCCAGGCCCGACCATCTCGTCCATCACCGCACTCACAGGGCTCGACAATCCCACACGCCTCCTCAACTTCCAACCCACAATCACAATCACACAAACAATCCCACGCCCATTCTCAACCCCACCCTCATCCTACCGATAACCGCATCTCCAGCGATGACTCAGATCTTGCAACCATGCTTGAAGGCATCTCTCTTGGCACTGCTCCTGCCAAAAATGGCAGTCCCTCAATCCCAGTACATCCACCGATACCACTGACGCATCGAGCACCATCGCCAACGGCAGTGAAGTAGCGGGTGCACCCCCAAAAAACGATCCCGCGCAGCCTCTCTGTTCAGCACGCATCTCAATGCATCAACTGATAACATCTCCCTCTCATCCACCATGCCCTTCAGCTTATCTCTGACATTCTGACTCCTCACCCCCTAATGTGCTATGTCCAGGTGCCAACAACTATGACCAAGAAGCCTATATCCAGGACCAGGTCTTGAACCCAGCGTTCAATGGTATCTGGTCCAGCTCGTACAGCTCTCATCCAGGGTCGATGCCGCAACTCGGTCCCTTGGCACGTATACCCTCTCCCGATCCAGAGCAGATAGACGGACTACATCGACACCATTCGCACTCATCGACGTCGCAGCATGGCAGTGGCAATAGCGGGATTGCTGCTGCTGGAGGTAACTCGTCCTCGCCA
Organism: Pisolithus tinctorius; assembly: GCA_024663395.1. NCBI lineage: Eukaryota > Fungi > Basidiomycota > Agaricomycetes > Boletales > Pisolithaceae > Pisolithus > Pisolithus tinctorius. Next base: position 3,841,335 of record JANFAH010000004.1, read on the forward strand.
GTTATTCTTTCTAGTTCCAGTAACGACTCGTCTTTGCGAACAACTTGTCAGTGTATGATACTTTCTCTTCGGCAGTCTACAATCGATGAAGTGAACCTGCGACGTGGAGTCATCTCACTCTGACACTGGCGCAGAGGATCAAGGACGAGTTGAATTCGTATAAGATGGAGATTATCCGTCCTGACATCTGCAGCTATACAGGGCGCCCTCAAACACGCAAGAATGAGATGTCTGGCCAGGGAAGGGTACGCGCCAACACATTTCCTGTTTGAAGTATTTCTTACTGAAATGTTGCTCTTCCAACACTCGTGCTTGGTATTGGTCTCAAAGTATGTCGTATTCCACTGCTGTATGATAATACACCATTCTTTGTGATATGATATTCCACCACTGCACGATAATCCTCCATTTCTTCTGGCATTGCTTGACTCACCCTGCGTGCAAATTTCATTCCCTTGCCATTTGAGCCACCAAACCCAGTCTCCCTGTTCCCATGACCTCGCTTCAGTGGATTCACTGGGGCCACTGCTGGCTCTCGCAGGATAATCATCTCGCGGACTACGGCCATAAAAATGGATTTCTTGTCCCCACCCGAGTATTCTAGCGAGAGTAGGCAGCATGGCAGACTCCATGGAATTCTCTGTGGCATCATCAATGACAGAAGTGAAAAGAGCCTCCTACCTAGTGCCAGCTTCAACTAGCGATACACGAGGAGCGTGAATTCCCTTCTCATGAAAGTGGTTTGAAATGGGGGCTCCCACTCTTCACATTTCACATCTTCACATCCAGCATTCAGCCATGTGACCACAGACCTGATTTGTGTCGTGTCGCCGACATGTTTACATGCTCCGATTCAGCGCTGATATGATCACGTCTTCACTCGAACACAAAGGCGTCGGTTTCGGAATCGCGATCGTTCATCCATGCAAAATCGCAAATCGTTTTCAAGATAATGATCAACTACGGTTCAAGTACATCCTCTTTCATATCGCTGCAGCAACCCCGCTGACCATGGCTTTCATACTCGAGCGAGGCTCTGATGCCATGCATCATTGTCATTCTCTTCTTCCAGGTTCGTCTGCCCTGTGCGCTTTAGAGATTAGGCTTACATAATAGCATTTCCCTAGTCGATGACGATTACTGTCGATTGGTGAAATTTAGTCCTTCTCCTGTACCACTCCAAACTCAGAGGTGCTCCTAAGTTTCATATTCCAGGATGCGTAAGCAAGTCCTGGTCTGTGAGAACCTTTGCAACGCTCTCCCATTCCGGACCGGCGGTTCTGTGGATGTCCAGACAGAATGTTTGGCAGTAGGTTCCCACGAACCCATGGGAGCTGCATTTTATTCTCGTTTTGGCTTCCACGGACCGTTCATTTTCGGATCAATATGTGTGGCATTGGATTTCCTTGCCCATCTTCTCATGATCGAAAGGCATGAAGCTATTGCATGGGGCATTGACCCATGGGTTGCGTATCACCCACCAACTGGGTCGGCGTTGGCGGCCTGTTTGGTAACAGACATACAACGTCCACTGACTTCCATTCCATCAGACTTTGTCCTGATGGTGACGACAGCGATATCTGACCAAACAAATGTTTTGGAACTTGGACTCATCATCATGCCTGAATCTCACGTCGTCAGTTGTTGGCTGGGATGCTACAAGATTCCGAAGCCACCCTTGTGCGGAAACTTCTCTGCTTTCTGTTATTACCGATTTGTTGTGATTGCCTCGTGTTCTCACTGCCCTGTTCATGCCATCGGTTTTTGGGTAAATACCACCTACACTTCCCAGTTTTATGACTCATCTTCTCAGCGGTGTTGTGAATAGCATGGAAGAGCCTACCTTGCCGTTACCTCGCTGCTTTCATACCAGCTCTGATCTGTCAGTTAAATCTCATCTGGCTACACACCTTCTGACTTCTTGCAGCGTCACCCATCGCTGGTTGGCTAGTTGACCGAGTAGGAACGGACTACATTACTGTACTCTATTTAGCCTGTACAGCGCCATGGTGGCCAGTGCTGGTACTGCGAAAATCCTTGGTTTTATTTATCATGTCTTTGGCTATACAAAGTAAGTAGTTTCTCTGCCATTTCTGTGTCTGTGCCCTTTGCAAACCAATTGTCAGGTTTCTTTGTCGGTAGGGTTTGTCCCACCAGTCACTTCCAAGCTGGCTGCCATGTCACGGAACATGTAGGGCGTAAAATGTACGCAGCTTCTTATTCTCTCTCAGCGGGTCCAGACTACTCTCACAATTCAGTTTTCCCAAGCTCTTAAACTTTCAACGCTAGAGGCTTTGGTTAAATACAACGATCAAGGGACTCAATACACTACATGCAATGAAATCCACGAAAATCGTGGCTGTTGGAGAACAAATATTATTTACATTTTTCTTCTTCTTCATGCTTACTTCGTCAACGTATTATGGGTCAAACACTATAAATACTGTAATTGTAATGCAAAAGATTGTGACCCGACAAGCACGAGAAAAAATCACCGTGTCCTGGACTGCCTGGAGGGCAGGTGTATTATCAATAGTGGTCAATCACAATTTCTACCGCTGGGTAAGCATCGAACAACACTACCGTATAATGGTTAAGTGACCCCACAAAACTCGTGTCAACTGTCAGAACAACTGAGCGCAGACATGGTAAAAGGGTACAGCAATTGAAATCAAGGGGTCCAGGTCCAGGAGAGTGGGTAGGATGCTGCAGAAGTGCATCTAATAAGCCAGTTGACAACATCCCATAGATGCTCAGGTGTTGCACAGCCGGATACATTGACAGGATTTTGGTCCAGGTACGAATGGGGATTCTGTCGTGATAATCTGTGCCAAAAATGAAATGTAGACACTGTACATGCAGGAGGGAGGGAAAGGAGCCGGCTATATGGGTGGCATCCCAGGGGATGGCATTGGACCATTCTATGGATAAATGGGTGACATGTGGGACAGAGGGTGCGTCCATGTAACCGATCGCCTCTGGAAACCCAAAAAATTGGAATGACATTGCAGTGTAATGGATCTCCACTGTGCGGTATGTGGTTAGTCGAGCACACGCTCCCACAACAGACAAAAGATGATTCAAATCCAGCGGTGCTATCTTGGGCACTCAGATCTTCAGAGTGAACTTCTAGTAGTTGGAGGCAGGGGGTAGTAAGGGATTCCAGCAAGAACGCCATGTGCACTGCAGTAGCTTCCAAAATGACTGTGCGAAGACATGAAAACAGTATTCTTGATGCGCTAGATGGAAGAACAGATTGCTTCAGGGCTTGGCGAATGACAAGGACCTGAAGAAGAGGCATATCCCGTAGAAATGCCATCAAATCGTTCAGAGACAATCTGGAATCTGCAGGGAGATGGCAGAGAGTGAAATTTCGCAGATTACAAAAACCTTCAGGGTGAAACAGCGGCCAGTGGATCCCGAAAATTTTCGATGTGCAGATGGCGAAGAGCTGGTGCTCTGAGCTCGAGTATGGGGATTGTTGACCTAGCGAGCACTTCGGAAGAGTTGTAGCCAACCAGGATGAGTGTTCCCAGGTTGGGTGTAAACCTTGGGATGCACGCCACCATTATCGTCATGTGTTCAAGGGGTAGGTGTAAGTAAACAGAGCAGGACCCGATGTGGTGTGGCAAACGCCCGAGAGACATTGTTCTCCGCAGTTAGCACGTCCCGCTGATAAACAATCGATCCGAAGATATTCTCCGAATAGTTGAGCGCATAATCCCAGGAGACGTCCAGCAGATGTGGCATAGAACGCTGTATCATCATTGCTACCCACTCTCCGTTGTCATTGGCAAAATTGATCGCACTGAGCCCAAAGTTGGGGAGAAGTAGTGGTGATTGCTCACCACTGGCGGCACACATGACTGCAGGCTACCAGTGAGTGACTCCTGACTTCCGAGTCCGCAACATATTGAAAGATATCTAGAAGGAGCTCCACTGGAAGCCTCATTATGGGCAAAAAGGAGTTTAGACCCTCGTGCAAGCGCCGGACAAGTTCAAGGAGACGTGCGACCTCTGCACTAATGACTAAAGGATCAGCAGCCCTCAGTGGAAATGGTGCCTGGTATTGGGGCTGTAACCGTGCATCGGCAGATCGCAATTTTCGGGATTGCTGATATCGAAGAGTAAATAGTACTGCACCAAGAATTGAGATCACCGACAAGAATATTGGAATTCCACACTAACCAGGAATCGTGGTTGCCACAAACAGGATTAAGGACGGGATTGTCATACTGACACTGTTGGTAACCAGGTAAAATACCAGAGACCAACGCTGTCAATATCCTGTAGCTTCCTCTCTTTTAACCACCTCAAAACAAAGGAAGAGTGGCAAGGCAGGAGACTTATCCCGACGCCTGCCACAAATCATGGGAACTCACACCCATGCTTTGTTATGCTAGCATCTACGTGCATTGCCAGATTGGAGGCCAAGGTTTAGATTAAGTCACCTTGCTTACAAGGTCCCCACAGGCTGTGTCGACATTCATACACAGTCTTTTTGGTTAGCCGAGAATATCATTTTTTGTGCCTCAGCTCTGTACTCCGCATCTCCGCCCCTCTGTACCACCAAGTACTGTCAGAGGGTGCAATACGGCGACACCCGCCCTGTAATGCACAGTGAAACGGGTCCATCCTCAACAACACGTAGGTGTCCATGTATTCTGCCAGTGCAGCCCTCCGGTGTCATCTACGCATGGTACTGTCCAAGGGTGCAATACGGCGAGAGCTGCCCCCTAATGTGCTGTGAAAGGGGTCCCTCCTCAACAACGTACGTGTCCATAAATTCAACCATGCAGCCCTCCAGTGTCTTCTACGTGCTACAATCCTCTGCCCACAATGAATCCTCCGCCCGCAATGAATCCTACCATGCAGCTGAGCTCTCCATTTCATGTCTGGGCATTCAGTCATAGGCCCCAGCTCTGGTCCACTCGGCATAACAGTCCCTGCATGCAGTCGATGCCATGTAGAGATCCCAGATGTGCAAAAGTTATTCCCCCCAAATCTACTGTTCATTCGACACACGCCCACGTGGATGATCATATCTATGTTGTCTACTTTGACTGGCAGTGTCATATGTGGGACCGTGACAACGCCATGTACATCTTCGTCTGTGTGGCAGATAACTCCCGCCCTCTCAGTATCCGTCCAGAAGAAGAAATCAGCGAACTTGTTGCACGTCTTGGACATGTAGGCTTCCGTCATGCACCTTCACACCGATCACTCATATTCTCTGTAGCGTCGACCAGCTGCTATCCTGCAGGAACAGTATCTGAGACTGCATAGATAGCAATCGGATCTCCGTGTACATGGAAGGGGAAATAACAATTGATATGCCTTTAGATTCACGACGTATAGTGCTCAGCACAGCTACATTGCAACAGAGGAATAGACAACGTATAAAATATACACCAGCAGTTGTCCAGTACCCCTGAGAGAAACAATGTGAGTCAGGCAGTCGCCCCTAGAGCCAAGGAATACAGAACCGACTGACTGGCAACACACATCTGCTAGAAACAGTCTCAATCTATGGCAAATGTGAAAATCAGACTGACACGCATGCGTCCCTCTCCTATTGTATCCCTTTTCGCCTGCCAAGGTTAAGGGGTCGACTGCAGTGCACTGATATTTAAGTCGTGTGCATGCCCCCCCCCTTGGCTTTCTCTGTTATTCTTCCCCACCTGCACAAATCGATCTGTGGTCGAAGACATGAATCACGAAGCCACCCCATCAACAGAAAACACTGGAACGCACTATACGATATGGGGTTTCTTGTTTGGTCGAACCTCAGGGTCCTCAGTAGATTGTGCAGTGCAGTGTTGCGGACTGATGGCATAATGCGAATCTCGGGCAATCAGTACCTGTTTCCTGTGATGCGACCATCGGGTCCACTCGGGTAGCAGTCCGTCACAGACATTACGTCGTGTTCTTCAATCAACATCATCACGAGACAGACCTGCCAAAATGCGACCTATGTTTTCATCAGATTCATACCGTGGTCTTCAGAGACCTGTGAGTATTCGTGCTGAGGATGACATGCAAGACATCGTGAATGCACTGCTCATGTAAGTTTCCATTGTCCCACCACACAACCTGCTGCTGATGCATGTCTAACATTCAGCGTTGCCATACGGTTCCCGGGAGCGATGCCCGGATTGTTTGCGGGTCATCCATGACTCAAAATTAAAGCGTGGGCTCCGAAGGCCCGGCATGAGGACCACCATTTCTGGGAGGGCAGGACAAGCATCGGGTAAAAGTTGGGGGTTCGTCGATTTCGAAGTGTCCGACCCCCTATGTTTGCAATGCCAGTATATAATCCAGGTGGATGGGCACGTAGTCTTCCATTCGTATGCTGAAAGATGTTTCGACTTCCTGTGGAACTACAATATCACATACTCGGTTATTGCAACATTCAAGAAATCGCTACCTTCGCTCGTTCATCTCCTGCATACGGTGTGCTTGCCCGAACTTATGTGAGGTGCTGGCTCGATGTGAGAACGACAGGTTTCTTCTCCAGTACCAACACCCTGCTTCACATCCTGCAGTTGTTGCGATGCTGTCATGTCCAGGTTCGTGCGCTCTCCACTTGGTGCTACCTGCAAACCTCTGTCCTTGGGCCCCCCATGACCTCGAATATCTACGTGTCAAAGCGGCACTTGAGTTACTTGTCTTCGAAGCTGGAGTCGGAAGGTGACCGTGTTCGTTATCTGCGTCTATTGCATGTCAGCTGACTGCATTGACTCAGGTTACAAAGTTGACCATGAAGATTGCGTGAACGACCAAGCATATAGCATGTCCACGATTCGCACGGTGTGTAGCTTTCACTAATGGTTCACACACGCTTGACATGATCTCCCCGATTTTTCAATTCCATAGTACTGCTGTCATGAATTTCTTCAGCGCCGACAGCATTTTCTGCGGATATCCAAATCTTACCTTTCATCTGCTCGCGTTGATTAATCCGAAACCTGTCTATTTCCGTCTCTTTGGATGGAAGAGCATGGCAGCTGTCCACAAATATGTCACCTGCGGTTTCGAGTTCGTGGATTGTGAAATGAGCCTACCAGTACCCTTACTCATGCAGATCCATCCCCGCACATGCTGACAGATAATGGTACAGTGTGGATTACCATGGATCTCTCCCGCTGATGTGGGTACATTGGGTCTCGCTGTTCGACCACTTGGGGGTGCTTAACGTTCTGTGGTTCATGGGAGGTTACATATGTGGCACAGAGCCCACATTCGTCAAGGGCTATATGTGGGTCATTGAAGATGATTCGTGAGTGTCATCGTCCGTCGGCCTGCCACTCCACTGCTGATTACTTGAAGGCATCTTCTCTTAGGGGACTGAGTACGTGGGCAGCGAGGAATTATGCTGATTTTCTGCCTGATATTGTAAAGTACACCCAAGTAAACTCACACTGTAATCAGTGCTGCCTGTTTTCGAGGAAGATTGCTCCCTGGACTTACCTTGTGGGAGCGCTCCGAGATAGGACGTCTTCTGGATTGAAACCGCCATGCTGAGGTTCTGCAAGTATCAGTTGCAGACTGTGCGTTAGTATTGAAAAGATGAGGGGGAGATATGTGAGCATATTTTGCCAGTGTGCGTCGTAGGGGTGGCGTGCAATCATCTGCAGAAGGAGGCTTCTGGTTTGAAACTGCAACAGTATCCAACAACTGGTTATAACTCACACCAAGTTGTCAAACCAATAAAGCAGGATTGCATGCAGATGGTATTACATTATTTTGGAAGTATCAAGCGTATAAACGAACAGGCAAACGCACGAAGTCACAGTGGCACTGCAGCGCAAATGGTGTATTTGAGCCACCCAGATGTAGGGTCGCCATGGAGCACGTCGTATTCAACCGGTAGAGGCTGAGTACACACTTCAAAGGCACACTTGCGACACGTGGATACTCGAGTCTTCAGGTGATAACCACTTGGTGGATGAGGGTCCAGCTTTGATCATGCCCATGGACGGATGGCACCACAATTCAGGCACCCCATGGATAGAGATGTGCCCCATGGGCGCCGATGGCTGTGGTACCATGAGTACCTGTATATGGCGAGGAGAGGGGCAGCAGTGAGTGGGGCAGGGCTAAGTAACCATGGCGCCCTTGGCAATCCTAGGCCTGAAAGATGAAAGAGCATCACGTCAGTGTGCATCCGAAGTTCGAGTGAGATGTCGAGTAGGTCATGGATAACATTCTCCAGGGCATGTCCTTCAATCAAGACTTTGACGCCATATGACACAATGAAAATTTTGACGACTGCATTGAGGAAATTCTTGGCAGTGAATGCGACCGTATACTCTGGCTGGAGTCTTGGCAACAGTTAGTAAGGTTCTTTATAGATCAATCATCAATAACTGACTGCGCGATAGATTGCTTCAACGCCTGCTAATGATTGTTCAAAGGAAACCACAGGGCCACAAGTCAACATAAACAGCATAGAACCTGTAGACCATGTGTTGCAGGGGGGAAGTGAACAGGCATTTCATGAACTGGAACGGATGAGAGAGAAAGTAACCTCCTCATGTCAGTCACATACCTCGCCAACCTCCATTGCAACATCCTCACCACTCTCGCCCTTCCCTGCAAACAGGTCGCCGCGGGTGACTTCGCTATGGACAGTAATGAATATGATCTTGCGCTTGAAGGCGTACGTGCCCAACTTTTCACCCAGTTTTTTGATCCTCATACTCCACCGACTAAACTTTCGATCCGTACCAAAATCGAAGATTACTTTTTGATACAGAAGGGAGTCGCTTGTGTGATATTCCTCGATGGTCGTGTTGAGGAGCGATGGCAACTGAACCTTGAATTTCCACTCCTGTGCAGACGAGCTCAAGAATAAGGGTGGACTCAGCACACACTTGAGACTTAGATGCCCTTTCACAAATCCCCGAGATGATGACTGGCTTATCCAACATGGGAATTCTCTTCCCAAGTACTGTGCGCTGTGAATGGCTTGGACTCACAGTCAGCTCTATTCAGATTGTGAATGATGAATAACTCACAAAGTACTGAATGTAGCTCTTTGCGCTTCGCACCACCCTCTTCGAGTTCGTGGCAACCGGGACACTGGAAGTCTATGTCTTCGGCGCGGGCCTTGTCCGTGAGCCACTGCGCTAATCCTAAGCAGGGGTCGCACATGACGCGAGGGCAGGAATAGCACTCGAATAAGTATTTAGCTCCATTGTGGCAAAGGTAGCAATACTACTTATCGTGTTAGCAGTGATAGGAGGATGGACCTATAGTACATACCCGGTTACTGCCACTCCTCAGCCAGAGGGGACTGTCCCCGAGAGGATGGAACGGATGTCAACGAACTCAGTGTTGAGGCCTTTGAGGTGGACCGCACGGATGCACGTCAGGATGGGGGTGGCACGAGCAGCGCGAATGATTTGCACTCGCGGCGCGGTACCAGGACGTGGTTTTCTTCGCGTTCTGCCTTGTTCTGGCCATGGATAGTTCCTTAACAAAATGTTGATGCGTGACGTGCTAACTTGCAACACAAGGTGCAAATTCTAATATTGCTGTTTCAGGAAAAGTTTGCCTGTGAGAGAAAAACTTCAAAATTGCCTGCCACCACCCAGTCACCTAGTGGTCAGCTCAGAATCGACATAGCTCACGAACTACGCAAGCTATCAACAAAGTTCCAGCAGATCTAGATTCCTGGGAGGTAGGCGCAGGGCACCATACAAATTTTTTGGAATTTCACCTGTTCCGTTCTCGCAGTCAAATTCACCCCCTTCCAAAGTGAAAATTCAATCTCCCGCACCAAGTATCATAATCCCCGCACGCAGCCCACCCATTTCAGCAACGTCTAGCCAAGACAGAGGGTGCTACACCTGTCTGGACATTCCGCGAGGCAAACTCATCACAGAGGACCTTGGATGGGTGATCGTGCACATGTACTATGTGTGCCATCTCTTACTAACCGAAATCAGTCATTTACCTTCGTTATCTGTGCGCGCAATCCGTAACCTTTTGGAGAATCACTGTCAAACAGGCCATGTCAAATCTAGTCAACCAAAGGCTCGAGAGGGTATTCTGAGTGATGATGAAATTCAGGTTAGTTGTTTACACCTGTCAATGTAGGCTAGTTATTGACTAGCCTCAGTTTATTGAAGGGTGTTTAGAGCACTCTCCAGATGCATACCTGGATGAGCTTCAGGTACAGCTACAAGAAGCTATGGGACGTCGTGTATCGAGGACGACAATCAATGGTGCACTGAGGAAACTAAACTACACTGTACAAGAGGGTAAGTAAAGCTTATTGGTTAATCAAGGATGGTCCTTGAAGCTTGAAGTTCCATTTAGCTCTCGGAAACTGCACTGGAACGTAGTGACACACATTGACTGCAATACATGTTTAGGATTGGATCAAGATATGACGCTGAACAACTTGTATTCGTAGATGAGAGTGCCTTTGACCGTCGCACTGCTTATAGGCGATATGGGTGGGCTGTGAAAGGTCGAAGAGCACATAGAACGTCTTTCTATGTGCGAGGCAAAAGGTAGGGTAATGTGCATTCGATGTTCACTCATTTTTGACATTTATTAGGTACTCGATTTCAGGAAGAGAGAATAAATAAAATGAGTCATTGACATTGACAAGGAACTTGACCGGATCCGGTAGGTGAAGCAGAGGATCTCCTAAGCGTGGCATGAGTGACATTCGAAACTCAACGACCTGGAGGAGGCCATTCTTGCCTTGAAACACTGTCGAAACCGACGGATAGAGCGAGCGATGCAGCACAGACGACCGACACGAGTATGGGTTAAGTAAGTTTGTCACTGAAGAGGAAAGTGGGCAGTGGGTGGCAATGCACTGGGAACTTCGAGCAATAACTCCCACCAGTAAACCTGTAGACCTGACAAGCAGCTATTCGAGGTCTGAGCATGTAACGAAACATAACAACTTTATTTTGCGAAAACAGGTGCGGTTTAGAAGGTAAGATATGGTACATAGGAGGATATTTTTTGTTCAAAGCATGGAAGTCACGAAAATGTAGTTACGTTGTTAGCACAGGGGTGAGGACACGAGTTCCTCCACTGCCAGCCTGATGGAGCCTCTCCATTCCCTTCGTCAATGCACTGATGAAAACCTCCATTGGCACTTCATCAATCAGATCGGCTCCCACCACCAATGATCTCAGTACCTCCAAGGCCTCCTCCAACTCCGTCAATCCCAACAAGGTATTGGAAACATACCGGGTAGCAAGAGTACAGGTAGCGTGTAACCTCCTGGAGTGACCTAAGCTGAGAATCCAACCTTGCCATTCGCTGTCGGTTTAGCCCCAGGAACGTGAGGAGTTCAGCAAGGACTTCAGACCGCTCTGCTATCAAAATGCTGTTCTCCGTTGCTACCAGGTCGCGGACAGCATCAAGGTGGGCTTCAATGCCATTTAGAGAGCCTTGGACCTGGACGACTCGACGTATCAGGGCTGATAATCCAAGCTGGAACTGAAATAACGTCTGCTGAAATGCCTGGGAAATGCGAACATCTGACGCAGAGCATTCATTTGAATGGAGAGAATTGCCAATCACGTAGCAATACGCAGAAAGTGTTGAAACGGGCGAAATGCGATGATGAAGGAGATCCAGCAGGTTTTCATTAACTGACAGCACGCTGTTTAGAAAGAATCAGAAATTGCTCATATGCTAATATGCTTTCACCCACACGTCCACAGTTCCCCGAACTTGAGCGAAAAGCTTCTGGAGACCCCGTACGACTTCTTTTGTTTCAACAGCGACAGCAGTCAACTCTCCCGCCAGTACAGCACGAGAACTCAAGGAGCTGCTCTTCACCAGAATAACAAGGTCGCCAATAGATAGGTGAGCTTCAGTCAGACTTTGGACGATGGGCATGACCTCGTTTGTGCTTGAAAGGAGATCTTCAAGACCACCAAATTCTGTCTGGATCGCCGCGACGTAGCGAGTGGCATCTGGAGCATGCACAAAGGACGCCACAGCTCTGCAAACACCAGTTTCATAAAACCATCCGACGCTGCATACCCCGCGAATGCCGTAGAATGTAAGCCTCTGTACCTGGGTGATGATGGGCCAAAAGAGGTAACCAGCGAGGAGGAGGTATTTGAACGGGATCATAGGGAAGAATAAAACGAGAACAGGAAAGTAGCGTTGCAGATTCATGCCAGAAAGGATAGTCGCGAAGAGGCACAATGAGAATTGAGAGAGCTGTTACACGACGAAGTGGAGAGAAGCCGAAAGCGGGTGAATTGAAGAAAGTAGGAGAGAGACACCATCGCGCAAACACAAAGGGGTGGCGAGATTGAGACCACAGTGACTTTAACTAGAGCAATGAATATTACGTCCAATGAAATCTTCAAGTCCGAAACCTCATAGCTCATAGACCTTGTATGCATGTCAGCATGATCAGAGTGTATGACCAAGGTCTACGTTCTCGTCATTCATAAGCAGTGTGCGGTGTGAGTGAACGGTTCCATCACTCACCAACAGAAATCCTCACAAGATACCGCCCATGGGATCTGAGAACATGCTGAGAATATGCACCGAAAATTAAAAAGAGAGCATATCCCTGCCCTGCCGCGATATCTGAGATCCACGCCTTTCCCCCCATTTACGTCAGTATCGAGGGGTCCCGTTACATGGGACTACTGAGTATGCACTCATGACAAAGTAATCCAACCTACTCCAAATTGCTCGCTGAGTTTACATCAAATCTCATGTTTCTTGACGGCTCTCTGGCCCACAACTCACAATATACCCTGAACGACACTGGTCACGGTCACTAAAGTTTTACGGGTCTGGAAGAAGCGGAAAAGATCCCCACAGATAGGTCCCCGAGACCTATGGGCAGGGGTCACAGGTGGGGACACCGAGGAGTGAGTGGTGCAGGCGTTAGGTACGAAGGGAAGGGTGCCTCGGGTGTATCGAGAGGGATGGTATACGTTGAGGTTGAAGGTGAACGGACCTTGAGGAGGATGGATAGCGACGCACATGTAGTGTCGGGTCAGATTGGGCTGTAGGGTAAGAGGCTGTCTGAACACACCATATGCACGGAATGGCTCAGCGGTTGCCTTGAGTCGTCTTGTTACGCCTTGGGCCGCTCGGAATTGCTCTTGAAGTATGCCACTGTGCCGGACGTGGGAGGTGTGCTACTGGAGTGAGCCAGAGAGACTGTGAGACCAGAATGGTCGAAACGAGTCGGCATCTGCACTACATGCACAATATCGCTGTGCAGGGACATTCGAATGGTCTTGGCGCACACAGAATGGCTTGGGGTAGTTGTGGGAAGATGCTGGAGGCAGGGGGTGCACTACGGAAGGATGGTAATCGATGAAGCGCAAACGAGAGGCCAAGTTGGTCGCGTTTGCGTTCTTTGGAGAGGTTCTGGTGTACGGCGATGTTGACGATGGTCCCGGTGGTCGTTCCTGGGGGTAGCAGAACAGATGGAAACTCAATTAGATGAGCCCTGTCCGCCTATAAATATCTGTAATAGAGCAAATCTGATATGAGCATTCCCGAAGGAAATGAAACTTGTTTCGTACTGCGAGTTGACGATCTCAGGCTCCAGAGTACACGCCGCATAGGGTGTTCGATTTCCTCGACCTCTGAATTCTACACGAGACGGATCCGTGTCGAACCTGTGTCAGGACCACGGAAGAATCTGGTAAGATTGAGACCATCCGAATCAAATCCGAGGCTGGACACGAACCTCAGCAGGATCTCCCTCGAATCTGCTTAAAATCTGAGCGTTCTTGCCACATCCGTCACAAACGTTTTTTTTGCAGCGCAACAAGAAAATATTGATATCGATGTTGATGAGAAAATAAGTCCATACAAGCTAACCGACCACAGTACAGTCATGCATGTTCAAATCTCAGCAGCTTCTAACTACTAACTCTGCAGGATCGTTGAAACCGCTGGCCAACATCTGTCGCCCATTTCACTGAGCCTTACTTGTGATACCGTTGGCCGACATCTGTCGCCCATATCACGGAGTAAGTGTTCACGATTTCTCAGCTCGTTGAAACAGTTGGCCAACATCTGTTGTGTGTTTCTGTGAGCTGGTGCTTATGCACCCAAACCTCCTCGACCTGCTCGTGAAACTGTTGGCTGACATCTGTCACCCATATCATGTAGTAGCTTTTCGTGGGTTTCTTTACTTGTTGAAACAATTGGCCAATGTCTGTTGCCATGATTTCACTGAGCAGGTACTCACCCACCCCGACCCACTTGCCCTGCTCATGAGACCGTTTGGCAGACATCTGTTGCCCGTATCATGTAGTAGGTCTTCGTGGTCTCACTGCTTGTTGAAACAGTTGACCAGCGGCTGTTGTCCATTTCACCCTACTCATTGAAACCATTGGCTCACATGTCGCTCTCGTCCATGTCCTCCTCGGCCTCATCCTCCCACTCCCACTCACATTCTTACTCCCAGGCCCGACCGTCTCGTCCATCACCGCACTCACAGGGCTCGACAATCCCACATGCCTCCTCAACTTCCAACCCACAATCACAATCACACAAACAATCCCACGCCCATTCTCAACCCCACCCTCATCCTACCGATAACCGCATCTCCAGCGATGACTCAGATCTTGCAACCATGCTTGAAGGCATCTCTCTTGGTGCTGCTCCTGCCAAAAATGGCGGTCCCTCGATCCCAGTACATCCACCGATACCACTGACACATCGAGCACCATCGCCAATGGCAGCGAAGTAGTGGGTGCACCCCCGAAAAACGATCCCGCGCAGCCTCTCTGTTCAGTGCATGTCTCAACACATCAACCAATAACATCTCCCTCTCATCCACCATGCCCTTCAGCTTATCTATGACATTCTGACTCCTCGCCCCCGAATGTGCTACGTCCAGGTGCCAACAACTACGACCAAGAAGCCTATATCCAGGACTAGGTCTCGAACCCAGCATTCAATGGTATCCAGTCCAGCTCGTACAGCTCTCATCCAGGGTCGGCACCACAACTCGCTCCTTTGGCATGTATACCCTCTCCCAATCTTCGTTGTGCACGCTGTGAGTCAAAGTGTGGAAAGCTGGTATAAACCAAACAAATCCAACACAAAAGACAAATATGTGCGAGTGGTGGTTTACCTCCGCGGAACCTGGAGGGCAGAGAAACCTAAAGTGGGGAAGACTTCAAGTGGAGGTGCTCCTGGCGCAAGTCGTCGACGAGTTACACAGGAGAGGATGAATGAATGCTGATTGAGAAGGGGATGCTGAACAGAGCAGGGGTGTTCAGCTGAAAGGACTTTGGAGTAAATGGATTTCGATAGGATGTGCTCCTGGCGCAAGTCAATGATGAGTTATGCAGGAGTGGATGGATGACTAAACAAGAGGTTGCTGACTAAGCACTGATGATACTGCTGATGATGAATAGAGGTAGATAGACCCTTGATGGAGCCTCAACTACCAATGATATAAATGAAGACAGATAGACTCTTCCGAATGAGCCTCAACTGTCGACGACGAGATATGCTGAGCTGAGCTGACTTCTGGATTGCTTCTGATTGCTTCCTGATTGATTGTGGGTAGCTAAGTACATGGGGGTTTATATACTGTGGGGGAAGCACAGCTTGTGACAAACAAGGCACAAACACTTGGTAAGTAATGAGTAAGGACTGAGTAATCATGATGAGTAAGTGAGAAATGAAAAGTAAGCAAGCAAGGAGGATTGGTAAGTATTGGCAATGAATGAGTCAAGGATAGTCAAAATATCACAGAATGAGTCAAATAGAATCAGAAACTGAGTAAGCGCACTGATATCACATTAGGGGGTGGCGATGCAAGTTCGATCTCGGCGGAGACATCTCTAGATCCAAAGATGGCATGACAGATGGACAGTGTTTCCAGATAGGGAAGTATTAATTCCAGAATTGAAGGGCATGAGTCAGGCATCAAAGGGGGCTAGGGCATTGGGGGTCTGTGGGGCAATGAGTGCATATGTGATCGCGTCTCCCACCCTTTCATCCTCTTAGCGAAGTTAACAAAATCTTCATGAACGGGGCTCTGATGGAGGAGGAGGAGAAGGGGGAACGTCTTCTGCTGGATCTTGCAGTAGGAAGGCAAGATGCATGTCATACTTGTCATGAATGCGATCAGGGAGGCTGGAGGACAGTAGATTATGCTGCAGCTGTCGCAATGCGGGAAGAATGATGGACGAGACTGGAATAAAGACAGTGCAGGGAGCAGGGAGGAATGATCCATATGCTTCATCAACCGGGGAGACTGAAACGACCACATAAGACCTTTCTAACCGAGTGACAGACCTGAGGCGACCAAAGAACGTCCTTCTGGAAGTCATACTGACAAGGAGAACACGCTGACCAAGCTGCATGGGATGGGATGGGGCTGACAACGATGGGATGAACCAGGGGGCTTCAGGAAGGAAGCTGGTGGGAACGCCTGGCAGATATACATAGCCATTGTCTCTGGCAAACGAGACAAGCGAGATGACTGATGAAGAGGTGGCCATGATTGATGGACTTAGCGAAATGAGCGTCTGATGGATGGAGTGCTGTAGAAACGTGCAGGGTGCGAGGATCCTCTCCAAATTTGGAAGGAAGAATCGTGGGGCTGAGCACTTTAAGCGAGCATGGGAATGGAGTCGATATCTTTGGAAATGGTGGAGATACGACGAAAACCAGAATGCCGTACATGGGCGCTAAAAACCTTTAATGCGCACTTAACTCGCTTCCTCTTTTCTCTTTAGCACTGACGACTCGTTCTTGTGCGAAGGATGACTGTTCACGTCCAACAGTCTTTCTACACATGAGGCCTTTAGTCTTCATCTGCATGCTTGGGCATTGTGCGCAACTCGTCAACAAGTTAGGCAGAGTCAGCTGTAACCATGTCCACAACACCTTTGGTGTGTGACAACGCTCTCATGACTTTCCCATCATCATCCTTGCACAATGCCACCTACTGGATCGAAGGTAATCGCACCTCTCTGGAGGCTATCGGCACTCTGTATGAGGCACGTGTTCCCCCGGTGCCAATCGTACATGTCGGTAAGCTCTTCGACAAGCAGACGTTCCTGCAAACCGGCGCAAGGGATGAACCTGCATGGTGTAGGAAAAGTCCAAGTAGCTGTATAATACGAGCTAGATGGCTTAGATGACAACAATAAAAAATGAAGGGAACGAATTGCTCGTCCCAAGGGATTCTGGACTGTCGAGACTAGAAGGTGAGACCCGGCGCTTTGTAGCGGTAGTGGTTCGTGACGTGTGCAGCGTGGTCCGCAGGATAGTGCTGGCGATGTGAGTGGTGCGAGCGGTATACGTAGTTCGTGCATGGCGGAATGCGAGACGTGCAGTGTAGACAAAGTGTAAAGGAAACTCGTGGTGACCTTCCGAGTGCCAAAAGGTATCATTCTGTACCTAAGTACAGGGCTTTATAGTCCGGACAAACCTGGAACCTAAGTAAGACAGGGTACAGTAAAGGAAAGCTGCGCGACAGCGCGTACACAGAAGACAGGCCAAAACAGAGGCCGAGGGTATACTACAAGCACTAAAGGAATAGAGGCCATGATAAGAGAAAGAGTCCAAGGAAAAACAACAACCGGAGCACAGCGGCCGCGGGTATAGCATTGCGCGAGAAGGAGCAAGGGCGTGGGAAGGTAGTGCGTGAACAATGGCGAACGCGAGAGGGGAGCGGACGTAACAGTAGTCACGGAACGGTTAATGATAGGGGCTTACGTGTCCAGGGAATGCGGATTCCTCACACCTGCGGGGGACTTAGATGCTGACCGTCCCCAGTCAGCCACGTGGCGCGGAGGACATAAATAGCTTGCTGCGTGGTGATGGCAACAGTGTGGTGCCGAGGGTTCGAGAACACCGGATGATTCCGCGTGGAAGCGAAGCAAGCATAGAGCTGAGGGATGTGAGAAGGCCGTTGAATACTGCGTATAGGCGTCCGGACCGATGACATAAGCGCCTCATGGCTGCTAAGTATATAATTGTTAGTGCGTGGCTCAAACCTTCCCATCGATTTGATTCCTTCCCCCTCATCAATCACCCTTTCTATCGCTCTAGTCATGTCTGCTAACCGTGCCCCTCACCTTTCCCAACTCATTCGCACGCCTACTCCGGATCCCGCAGAGGCTGAAAAGGCCTCCTTAAGAGAGCAGCTTGCAGCTGTGTCGGCAGGGCTCGTGGCTGAGGCAAAGTGTGCGCCTGACGACCGGGAGGACATGCGGGAGGAGAAGACGACATGGTTGAGGCGCTGGAAAGAGAAGACGGTAGGTGGTTCGTATGGTGATCTGGCCATGTGACACTGACGAGCCCACAACAGGCGGTACTGATGCCTCTGGTCGAGCGAGGGAAGGCTCTCAGGGTGTCCGTATGGGTTGACGCAGAGGATGCTCCCGCGCTGGCGGAGGCTGACGATTGGTACGAGCGGTGGACCGTGGAGGAGGCCGAAGCACGCGCGAAGGCAGAGCAAGATGTCCAGATGGGTGAGGAGACCGCGGCGGAGGTTGGTAATGAAGGTGCAGGGCTGAAAATGTCCCATGTGGAGGTCCCTCAACCGGCTCACAAGGTAAGTGAGTCTAAGCAGTTCGCAACGTCGTGGAAACCATGCGGATTTCCAGCGTTCGCGACAGACCATTGCGGAGAGCGAGGACGAGGCAGGGCCGAGGGTCACGATCCCGCCTGGGTCAGTTCTGCACAAGGTGCCATGCGCAAGGTGCTCGGTGAAGAATGCGGTGTGTTTCGGTCTGGAGGGCCGAACATGTGATGGCTGCATGCATATGAAGCAGGGGTGCGAGAAGTCGACGAAGGCCGTGGGAAAGTGGGCGCAGGCTGGCGCATCGATTGGTAAGTGACGAGTGCGTTTCAATGCAACCGAGACTAATCCGCTGCAGTGCAATCCTCGAAGGCTCCTAAGGCCGGTCCATCCAAGCAGGCTCACGATGATGACGACGACAACATTGTGGAGGTGGTCGAGAGCAGAACCTGCGGGAAGGGCAAGACCTCTGGGCGCAGCGCGGTGAGCAACAAGACCACGACAGACCTCTCGCAATGGTAAGGGCTGAGGTGGTGGCCACGCATGCAGCCAACCTTTGGTTGCAGGTGCGCATCGAGCAGCTTGCAGAGGCGCTGGCAGAGCATGGGATCAAGTAGGCCATCGTGTAGTATGTATGTTTGTGTCCGCATCACCTGTCATACCAGGATCATTCCACGCCTTATGCGTGGGAAAACACATTGTTCTGGCCCATTCTGTGTGGTTGCGAAGCAGGGTACCACGAAAGATTTCTGTCCGCTCAGCATGGAACTGGCCCCGAATCGGCCGCGGTATGGTAGAGTGTGCGGGGTACCGCCCGACCTGTCTTCTTCGTGTGACTTTTGACTTCTCTCAACGGTAAATCCTTGTGAAGCGATCTTGATGGTAGGATGTGACGGATTCTTGAAGAGGAAGCGAAGGGACTGTTTATTGGGTAGCTGGGACGGTCTTTGTGTATCAAATGTAAGGAGACGGAAGGAGATTTGAAAGAAAAGTAGATCAAGGGGTGCACGCTGACTGTGCGATCGAAGAGGAAATGCGTGGGGTGGTTGCGAAGATCCGCGGTATAGGGCGGCCGAGGACGGCATCAGCGAGACTAGTAAGAGAAATAGGAGAGACGTTGTTTTGGCTATAAACTTATTCGGTGTTTTGTTATTTTTCTGGATGGTTTTGGACTTTTTGTAAGCGGTTTTTATGTTGTTTGAGCGAGGACTAGCTATCAGTAGAATCACCGGACGAAACCCGGGGTAAAACAGATAAAAGGAAACGAACTATGTCTGATATCGGGTGGATCAAGTGGTATGCTGGTCACCCCTGTGGGGGACTTTGAATGCTGACTGTCCCCAGTCAGCATGGGAGGAGGAATGAGTGTAGTAGAAGAAGCCGCAGGGAGGCGGGCGAGGCCGCGGAAAGAGGTATGGGTATCGTGGGAGAAGAGGGTACAGGGGAATAGCACGATGGACAAACTGCAGGTACTGGAAAGGACGGATAGTCAGCTGTCCGCAGAGAAAGCCTCCACATCATCATCAGTGGGGTCATCCTCAGCCTCTTCAAAAAGGTGGTCTAGTTCTTCATCATCTAGCCCAGTAATGCGAGTCACAGTTGCGCGGGTTTGAGACCACGGGTGGTAGGGAAGTAAGTGGAATGCAGTGAAGCAGAGCTTGGAGATGGAGCCATCCAACTTGGCCAGTAGGTACGAGCCCCCAGTGGTCCGACGAAGGACAACCATGGGACCGGTGTACCGCGGCTTTGTCTTCCGGTTCAGCTCTTTCTCTATGCAGGAGTTGCGAACGAGCATGAGGGTGCCAGGAGCAAAGTTATGGTCTTTAATGCGATGCTGAAAGGCGGTTTCGAACTGTTGGATAGACTGGAAGCATGCGCGGAGGACGTTGCCGTGGACCTGATCTAAATCATCCTGACGCTTCTGTAGCTGGCGCTGTCACACACCAAAGGTGTTGTGGACATGGTTACAGCTGACTCTGCCTAACTTGTTGACGAGTTGCGCAC
The DNA here is from genome assembly GCA_024663395.1 of Pisolithus tinctorius. Lineage (NCBI taxonomy): Eukaryota > Fungi > Basidiomycota > Agaricomycetes > Boletales > Pisolithaceae > Pisolithus > Pisolithus tinctorius. The sequence continues at coordinate 3,861,856 of JANFAH010000004.1, forward strand.
AATGCCCAAGCATGCAGATGAAGACTAAAGGCCTCATGTGTAGAAAGACTGTTGGACGTGAACAGTCATCCTTCGCACAAGAACGAGTCGTCAGTGCTAAAGAGAAAAGAGGAAGCGAGTTAAGCGCGCATTAAAGGTTTTTAGCGCCCATGTACGGCATTCTGGTTTTCGTCGTATCTCCACCATTTCCAAAGATATCGACTCCATTCCCATGCTCGCTTAAAGTGCTCAGCCCCACGATTCTTCCTTCCAAATTTGGAGAGGATCCTCGCACCCTGCACGTTTCTACAGCACTCCATCCATCAGACGCTCATTTCGCTAAGTCCATCAATCATGGCCACCTCTTCATCAGTCATCTCGCTTGTCTCGTTTGCCAGAGACAATGGCTATGTATATCTGCCAGGCGTTCCCACCAGCTTCCTTCCTGAAGCCCCCTGGTTCATCCCATCGTTGTCAGCCCCATCCCATCCCATGCAGCTTGGTCAGCGTGTTCTCCTTGTCAGTATGACTTCCAGAAGGACGTTCTTTGGTCGCCTCAGGTCTGTCACTCAGTTAGAAAGGTCTTATGTGGTCGTTTCAGTCTCCCTGGTTGATGAAGCATATGGATCGTTCCTCCCTGCTCCTTGCACCGTCTTTATTCCAGTCTCGTCCATCATTCTTCCCGCATTGCGACAGCTGCAGTATAATCTACTGTCCTCCAGCCTCCCTGATCGCATTCATGACGAGTATGACATGCATCTTGCCTTCTTACTGCAAGATCCAGCAGAAGATGTTCCCCCTTCCCCTCCTCCTCCGTCAGAGCCCCGTTCATGAAGTTTTTGTTAACTTTGCTGAGAGGATGGAAGGGTGGGAGACGCGATCGTGTATGCTCTCATTGCCCCACAGACCCCCAATGCCCTAGCCCCCTTTGACACCTGACTCATGCCCTTCAGTTCTGGAGTTAATACTTCCCTATCTGGAAACACTGTCCATCTGTCATGCCGTCTTTGGATCTAGAGATGTCTCTGCTGAGATCGAACTTGCATTGCCACCCCCTAATGTGATATCAGTGCGCTTACTCAGTTTCTGATTCTATTTGACTCATTCTGTGATATTTTGACTATCCTTGACTCATTCATTGCCAATACTTACCAATCCTCCTTGCTTGCTTACTTTTCATTTCTCGCTTACTCATCATGATTACTCAGTCCTCACTCATTACTTACCAAGTGTTTGTGCCTTGTTTGTCACAAGCTGTGCTTCCCCCACAGTATATAAACCCCCATGTACTTAGCTACCCACAATCAATCAGGAAGCAATCAGAAGCAATCCAGAAGTCAGCTCAGCTCAGCATATCTCGTCGTCGACAGTTGAGGCTCATTCGGAAGAGTCTATCTGTCTTCATTTATATCATTGGTAGTTGAGGCTCCATCAAGGGTCTATCTACCTCTATTCATCATCAGCAGTATCATCAGTGCTTAGTCAGCAACCTCTTGTTTAGTCATCCATCCACTCCTGCGTAACTCATCATTGACTTGCGCCAGGAGCACATCCTATCGAAATCCATTTACTCCAAAGTCCTTTCGGCTGAACACCCCTGCTCTGTTCAGCATCCCCTTCTCAATCAGCGTTCATTCATCCTCTCCTGCGTAACTCGTCAACGACTTGCGCCAGGAGCACCTCCACTTGAAGTCTTCCCCACTTTAGGTTTCTCTGCCCTCCAGGTTCCGTGGAGGTAAACCACCACTCACACATATTTGTCTTTTGTGTTGGATTTGTTTGGTTTATACCAGCTTTCCACACTTTGACTCACAGCGTGCACGCCAAGCAATCAGTTCTGTGGTAGTCAGCGGTGTTGCATCATCGCGGGATAGGGGTAAGAGGAAGGTAGCCTCAGCGAGATCAAATGGAAACAGCAGCTCGACACCATGCACCATGAAGTAAGGGGATAAACCCGTAGACTTCAGAATGGTGACCCGCTCAGCCCAGAAGACGGAGTGCGCAACGGTGTGCCAGCGGCGATCATCGTTCTCGCAGCTCTTCATGATAGCCTCATGAACATCATAGTGGTGGCGCTCTACAATGCCGTTAGCCTGAGAGTTGTAAGGAGAGATACGGATGTGACGGATATGATATTGCGCGGCTAGGGCATCTAAGGCTTGGACAAACGCGGGACCATTGTCAGTGACAATCTCGGTGAGCGGGCCCCAGCGGCATAGGATATCCTTGAAGATGAAGGACGCGAGCGCAGTACTATTTTCCGCACGCAACATGCGCCATTCGGGATATGAGGTGAGCGCGCAACGAGCCTGGACTATGTAGCAGTAGCCGCCGGCTTTGGGCATCAGCATCGTGTCAATGTGAGCTTTATGAAACAGGCCCCCTATCATGGGTACAGTGGGGGGGATATGAAGCTTTTGCGTCTGGCAGATCTGACATTCGTGACAAGTGCGGACATACCACTTCACATCCTTGACAAGAAGAGGCCACCAAACGCGGAGGAGAAGGCGCATGTGGACCGTGAAGACACCCTTGTGTCTGAGGTCGTCATGCGCTTCTTTGATGAGACGATACCGCTTGGATTCGTCAACGACTAGCTGGTGCCGTCCATGTGGTTCCCTACGCCATAGATTTCCATCTAGGAGGAAGAAGCAGCTAGCCGAATTGAAGAAGGACGAGTACTGCGCATCAGTAAGGTCAGGAGGTCGCTCGCGGGTCGTGAGGAATGCGTGGTGTAAGATAGTGTTTTCTGTTGGCCGAGAACTCCGACTCCGGAAGAGGTAGGTTCCGCTCGAGTCAGGTCGACCCTGAAGGGGCTTCGGTCTGGATGCAGGGTAAGTACTTTAGACAAACGCAAAGGGAACTCGCCTGAGAATATAATTCTTGACTCTAAAGAAGAACCTTGGCAGAAAAGAGCTGAAGTAGTGAAAATTTTGCTCCTCCAAGCAAGACACAGAGTAGGCCGAGATGACTAGTACAGTATTTTTGTCCGTGCTGTACCGTAGTTGTTAAGTGACATGGCACGCGCCATGACCACTCGCGCGCTTAGTCAGCTCCCTATGTTTCGACACCAAGTCCCTTTTCAGCCACAACCCCTAAGCCCGAATCCTCCTCGACTCTCTCTTACATCCTTCACCCTCAAACCTTCCCTTCGACCCAACAGAAGCGCGACTTCTCGTAGGGAAAAGGTTCGCGTTCCCTACATCCGAGGGGGGTTTAGACGCCGACCATCCTCGGTCGTCCCCTTCCTCGCGTAGACGTCCTCGGCTTCTTACCCATCCTCACTAGCTTCCCCTTCGTACCCTTGCCCTCTGACTCTCCTAGCCTTCCCCTCACCCACTGTACCTCACATCACCTTCCACCCCACACTCAACAACTCCTTCCTCCGTCAACGCACCCCTTCGATCCCGAACCCGCACTGCGCTCCTCGAACCTCTCTCTCACTCTCATCAACGTCCCCGAGACCCCTTGCAGCCACTCTCCTGTACCTTCTCCATCACCTCGCGCCCTCGATTTTCCACACCTCCGAAGCCAACCCCCTTAGCCCAGGTGACGATCATAGCACTTCGAACGCGTGAACAAGCAGGTGATAAATCGAGTGCAGTGCGAGGTAGAAACGGCTCGTCGAAATGCAGCTGGCAGTAGAACTATGACCCAGCTCGAAGATTAGTGGCGCTCAAGGTGGCTTTGGAAGCGCTCTGGAAGCGCTCTGGAAGTGGCAAATTCGAGAGCAATGCCGTGACAGAGTTTGAAAGTTATGCCTCCCTATCGACGACACCCTCGACGGTCTGCTCGCCTGCAGACACTCTTATCAAAACCCATGGCTTCATCGAGTGGACAAGCTCGTCGAGGAAGGCCTTCTGTAACTGCGACTACTGCTGGTGGATCGTCCTCACAAGTACCTGGGAGTGGGAGTAAAGGGAAGGGCCCAGCATCCAACAAGCAGCCGGCGGCTGACTCCTCGATGGAAAGTACCCAGCCGAAAAACATCAATTGGGATACTCCTCGTACCGAAATACTCGTCCAGTGGCTCCTTAGCCATCCTGCTAACTGCAGGATTCTTTTCAGCGACAAAAACTCAGGCGACTTACCCCCATCATTATCATCTACTTCGACTGAGAGACCGGTGGGCCACAACAAGAAGGAGGTCCAAGCGATGATCGCTCAAGCCGTTTTCGAGGATGACAGCGTCTACAAGGACATGTACACAGCGAGTGCTGCCAAGTTTCAAGTCAGCGTGGGCAACCGTCTCAATACGTGAGTCTCCGATCATCTGATAAACCCAGGATTCACTAATGATCATCTAGGCTGAAAGCAAGCTATCGAAAGTGCCGTGCGCGATTCAAACAGTCTGGGGAAGGCATCATACCTGGCCATCCAAAATTCGCCAACCTTCACGGTATGTTACATGACCGATGTACAAGAATGCAGGGGCTTATGTGTACATACAGATGTCGTTCTCAACAGTTTTCCTTGGTATGACGACTTACATTCCATTTGGCAGGGGAACCCATCGTTCGATCCCGAGCCCTTCAACTCCGAGCCGAACAAAAACCATGCAGAGGGCTTCTTAGCGGTTATCCAAAACAAGACACTTGGTATGAAGAACGTTTCGGGTTCTGGGGCTGAGATCGCAGGTGATTGCATGGGTGCGGGGGGGACAGCGGGGGAACTCGAGGAAGCCGAGGAGGACGTGCCATCTCAAGCTGGCGGTGAAGTCACTAATGCGGGCGAAGAAGATGGTGGAGCTGGGTTTGATGAGGCAATGCCGGGGTTTGGGGATGAGCAGACTGGTGGTGATGAGTCCCCTGACGTCAACATGGACTCTGCGTCTGTGCAGGGTGACGAGGTATGTTCATGTTCATTCAGAGCAACGTTAATGAAATTTTACTGATAAGTTATTGCTAGTTACAATGGCCTTCAACGCCAAGTGACACTCATTTCCCCTCTAGGTTCTCCCTCCTGCGAAGGGGTCGTACGCCCTCATCGGATAGCCAAATCGCCTTCTCTCGGTCTTCGCCGTATCTTCGCCCTCCTCCTTCATCTGCAAGTATCGCCTCTACGACAACATCTGAATCCTCCAGTAGCTCTTCCCGAAAACCTAGCCAGTCCCTCTGGGACTCGTCATCAAAGACAAGTTCGACGAAGCCAAGTTCGACGCTAACTAAACGTGGCAAGTCTCAGCTTCAAGACCAGGTCATCGACTTGAGTCACGAAGCTGAGTCGTTAGTGGCTTCTTCTTCTTCTGGGAAGACTAAATGCTATATGGTCAAGATGGAATATCTTCGTAGGAAGGAGGAATTGATGAAAGAGCAGGCGGAAATGGCGACTAAGATGGAATTGGAGTTGGAGGCGAAGAAACTCGACATCCAGCTGATGAAGGCCCAGGAGATCACCTTCAACAGCGAGGCAGAGACGCTTCGCCTCAAAATCGAGCTTGCGAAACTCATGAAGGCCGATTCGGACGCAACCCCTCCCGCTGCATAGGTTTATCTTGTCGTGGCCAAGTTTTTACTCACACTTCCCCGCTGTATCCATCTCCGGCGCGTTCCCACTATGTACTCGCGTCATATTCGTGTTTCCGCTATTCTCTCGCAAGATGTACATACGGTGAATGTATTTTTTTCATCTTGCTAATACTACCGTCTCCCGCAACCGCTATTAATGGGTTCGTTCCCGTCCGAGATGTTGAAACAACTGATCCAATAGCTTCGTTCGAAATCGCTGACCAACAGTCTCCACAGCCTCCACCGCAGCAATTCCGTCCCCATCATCAAGGCCGCTTCCTTCGTTGACCGCCCAGTCAGTTGAACGCTCAATCGTATCGTCCATTTCCTCCTCAAACCGGATGATCATGTTGTGTAGGATGATGCAACAAAGCACCCAGTAAATCGTGACTTTCATATCTTTCTCCGTCCGGATTTTCAGACGCACTTCACGGAGGCTTTGAAAGCGCCCTTTCAAGGCAGCAAATGCGTGTTCAACTCGTACGCGGATCTTCCAAAGCTGTCAGCCAATATACTGTGGCAAAACTAGGTGCGTACCTTTGAAAGGTACTTGTTATACACATTCTGATCTCGAGATAATCTCCCACCTTTAGGTTTTTTGAAGGGAACAACACACCACGTCTCCGATGGGTATGCACTGTCCGCCCACGTCCAATGATTGCGTGGAATCAACTGCATAGGATTTGAAGCGATGCGAGTCCCCTGGAAGGCCCACGCATCATGGACGCTTCCCGGATGTCCAAGTCCGTAGTCCACGACAAGAAGATTGTGCGGCAAAACAATAAGCTATCTCGGTAAGTTTCTTCTGCTGTTCGCACTCAGCGTTTGAGTACACACCTGACAGTTCAACGAGTACCTAGATTTTCTATCATAGAACGTTTCCCCGAAGATATGTGGTTTCTCAAAGAGGGGAATACTCGAACCATCAGCGGCGAACACGCCATTCCTCCAGGCTGAACAGGTGCGTGACTCAGTGAAAACCCGCGCTCTCTCCATCTCCTGCGAGTCTTCAGACGGAATATTGATGAATCTATCGTGCTCATCCAGTATAGCTACCATCACACGGTTCGTACAATTGACAACCGAGCCAACGCTAACACCGGCCCACTGCGCTACATCCTCAGGCGACGCCGCATTTCCATAATGCCCTGCGTGGAAAAGGAAGATCGCCAACTGGACTGCGACTGCCAGCTGACGGTTTTCGGAATTGCTTTGGAATATCGCGTGTCCACTAATCTGATCCAGAATGCAATCAAAAATTGGTGGGTCTACACGAAGGCGCTTTCGAAACAGGTGGGGCCGATGATCCGCGAAATGTTTGAGGAGGCACAGCTGAGATGCCCGCATCATTGGCATCTCAGGTCTCTCAAGGATACGCGCATGCTCTACTTCATCTCTGAGAGCCGTGATCGCGTTTAGCAGCTGAGCGTAACGCCCATCGCGCTCAGCTGTGGAGTCTGTGTCATCAGAGGCGCTGGATTCGAAATCTGACAGGATCAGAGTGACCGGCGATGGCGGAGTGATGAAGAAGAGAGTTGTGGGGGAGCTGGAGCCTGAACTCAGCGACGTTGACATAGATTCTGAGCTGCTACCGTCAACTCCACGTCGTGCATTTTCAAGCCTTGCTATCGCAACATGAAGGCTAGTCTCGTCCAGCTGTTTGAGCAGATCTTGGCGGACAGATTTCCGGGGCATCTGGTAGCTCTTGAATGATGGGTAGATGTTTATCGATCATGTACAATGCATTAATGCGAGTTTGCTATGTTATTTGACATGTATCTTCCAGGATAAGTAACTACATGTATTGCTAGTCAAGCAGTGCTGGCATGTTGGAGTCAAATTTTATAGCAGCAGCGGCGCGATTCCAGAGCACTTCCAGAGTGCTGCCAGAGCACTTCCAAAGCCACCTTGAGCGCCACTATTATTTTATACCTGTAAACCCCCTATCAGTGACGTATTCACAATCCTACGAGAGTGCATTGTGCACTCTTGACTCTATTCTGTCCTTAAGATGACATTAGTGGAAACGAAACCAAGGAAAACAAAACCTTGGGCCCTCGGGAGACTCCTTCTACCCTATACTGCGTCCTTTCTATGGTTCTCCGGCCCCCCCCCCCCTTTTTCTCAGCTCCTGTACCTGCGCCTCGCGTGCAGGAACAAATTTCGTGGCGCATAATGATACCAGCGGCCTTTGACTCGCGTTTCTAATATTCTCGGCTCTTCGTATGTACCTCTGGGAGCTTTACATTCCCGCTTTCCACCTTTTCCAATGCTTGAACTTGTAGCATCTCGATCCCGCTTCGAAGATAGGTCTTCGACCTCGACGGGTACAAACACGAGCTCTCGCTCGACCTCGGACATTCGCCCTCCGTCGATCCACTTTTTCTTGCGCTGAGATACCTGTTCCCCACTGTAAAACACGTTCGAACCGAAATGGAAAGGTCACCTGTCAGTGCGTCTACCCCGGCCAAGCTCTCTTCCAGTGTCGTTTCTACTTGGTTCATGTCCCTTCTCGCTCGTTCCAGCTCGGCATACCTCTCCTGTAGCGACCCTTCCTACCCATGCCATAGCTCCGAGAACGTCGCGGAGTCTAACGTTTCCTTCACAGCTGGTCATTACCCTTCACAGTCAGTTTGCTTGTTCGAATTTGAACCGTCGTCTTTCCTAGTGTAGAATGTTAGTGAGCGCCGTAATGCAAAAGGAAAATAGACTAGAATATGGCGAGAATGCCATGACTCTTTGAGTGCGCCGAGACCATAAGACTGCTGCTGCTTCGAGCGAAGGTTCTGACTTCTGGTGATAATCGATCCGTTTCGATCGACTTCCCACCATTTTCCCCTCCTTCTTATCTAAGCTACCCCGCGTGTTCCTTCTATTTTTTCCTTCCCCATCTTTCTCCTTCTCACCCTCGCTCTCATGTCGTCCAACCCCAACGACTCGCCTCCCAACGTTGGCGTCCCGGCTGACGACCTCGCGCGCGCCGCCTCCATCCTCCAGCTCCTGCTGGGATCGTCGCAGGGAGACACTGAGTCGAGAAACGCGCTGTTGGCGCGTCTGGGGTCGTTGATGGTGTGTGGTCTTTTTCTTTTCCTTGACGGTCGTTTCGTTGACACTACCCCGTCGCTACAGGGCCCATTGCTGGCTCCTACGGCTCCCGAACCTCAAGCCACTTCCTCTCCTGCGCTACCGGTCGACGCTCCTCCCGCTGACGTTGTCCAAGACGAACCAGCTCCCACAACTACCGCCGCCCCGGTCGACCACACCCTCGCAGAGCCCACGCCCGCGACCGCTGTCGTCCAGGAACCAGACCCCAGCCCTACTCTCGACCTTCCCACCTTCGACACGCTCCCGGACGCTCTGTCGTCCACATCCACATCCACATCCACCGTCGCACCTTCTCGTACACCCTCTCCCTTGCCCCTGGGTCCCTTGGACCCTCCTTCTCCTCTTATGCCAACCGTTTCGCCCGATCATCCGGTCTCTGTCCCAGACGCTGCCGCACCTGCGGATCCTACCATGCCCACCCGCCAGACACTCAACATTTCCGAGTCTGGCCTTGAGTGTCTTCCTGCCGACTCTCCATTGACTGGCCACACGTCCCTTGATCGCCCTTCAGTGCGTTTTAACTTCTCTTGTTCTTCTTTGTCCCATAGCTGACTCTTCGAGATCCAGAATGCAGACCGTCTCGGGGAGTCCGGTCTCCAATGGCGAGTCTACCGTCCCGATTGGCACATCGAGCTCGTCGAACGTACTTCGAAGGATGGCGGCTTCCCCATCTACCCACCCGTCCCCTGCGATCGTTGTCGCGTCGCTCGAGCCATCTGCTCTGGAGCCTTGGGGCTCAAATGCGCGCAATGTCGTCAACTTCGCTATACTTGTCCCTTATATGTGTGTGTTGCTCGCTCTCTTTTCGTCCTAGAGCGTCTTGCTGACACTGCTCCAGAACGACTCGGCGCAGTCCCGAGCCTGGGTCCAGGCGCTTTGCACGGGCTCTACTCCTCCCGCTATCACCCCTCCTCGTTACCCTGCCAAGCCTGTAGTCGAGATCACCCAAAGGCCTGCTCGCGCCTCGAAACGCGCTCGTGTCAAGTCTCCATCTCCCAGTCCAACTCCTCCCCCTTCGACTTCTGGCGCCTCCTCTTCTAACTCGGCACCAACCCCTTTGACTTCCAGTTCCCCTCCTTTGCTGCCTTCGCTTTCCAACGCCGAGATGCTGGTCGTACTTCGCGAAGCCCTTCGCACTGCGACCAAAGTGTTAGACCAGGCCTCGAAGGGCCACGTCGCATCCGAGAAGGCTTTGGGCAAGAGGAAATCGCGCGATTAAGTATCTTGCACTATCTCTTTTCTGGGCTTCAACAGCCCCGTCGTCGTACCTCATGTATATCCCTGTCCAACACAGAATTGATCAGCGCTTTTCGAATCGTCTGAAAGCTGTGACTTATTTTTTTTTTTTTTTTTTTTTTTTGATGTAGAATGTGCAAGTCAGGGTGCAAGTCGCACCGAATTACGCTCGAATTCGAGCCAATAGTCAAAGTGCCTCGGTTGAACAAGCACACCAATATCTACAACTGGAGGTCTCAGATACTCTCACCTGACTCACTCTCTTCGACGTCCTCTTCTCGTAAGATGTCTTCGGCTTTGGGGTTCGATCCGTCCTCTATCGATTCTTCTTCGAGCCTGCGCAGCTCTTCTTTACTTCAGTTCGTGAGTTCTTCTACTGCTATCGAGATTCATTTCCTAGAGTAATAAGGGAGTAAGCGAAAAGCGGCGTATCGAAGTCGGGAAATCGAGCCATCAAGCTCAGCTAATAGGTATGAACCCCCTTCAGTTCGCCTGACAACTACCATAGGGCCTAGGTATCTTGGCTTCGTTTTGCAATCGAGTTCCTTCTCGATTCTTGTATTGCAGGCTAGGACTAGCGCTCCTGGTTCGAACTCGTAGCTTCGTATCGACCCTTTCACCCTCTGTTCGAACTCCTTTGCTGTCTGGCACTGTGCCTTGTATACTTGTTGACGAACCCGCCGTAAGTCTTCCTGCCTTCGCTGCAGCTGGCGGCACCTATACAATATCAGTTCTTCGGTCGAATACTTATCCTTGTCCCAATTCGTCAGAAAAGTCGCTTCGGCGAAGTCGAACGGCAATCTCGGCTCGATTCCATGGACCATCTGATACAGTGAAAGTTTCGTCGACTTTTGTGTTGTCACCCTTTCGGCCCAGAACACCGACAGTGCGTATGACGACCATTTGCCCACTTCGCCCTCGCAAGTCTTGACGAGAGCTTCTCGAACGGTTAGATGTCTTCTCTCGACAACTCCATTGGCTTGAGAATTGTATGCCGAAATCTTTATATGCCTGATATCATACTTCTTTGCAAGGTAGGCGAGGGCCTGTTTGAACGCAGAGCCGTTGTCCGTGACAATCTCTCCTACGGCACCCCACCGACACAAGATCTGTTCGAATATGAACTGTCCTAAGGTCTGTCCTGTCTCTGCACACAGCATCTGCCACTCAGGATATGAAGTCAGAGAACACCTAGCTTGCACTATGTACCGGAATCCATTCAACTTCGGCATCACCATCGAATCCATGTATGCCTTGTAAAACAGAGGCTCTGGCATGGCTACGACAGGTGGGATGTGGATCTTGTCCATACGTCGAATTTGACACTCATGGCAGGTACGGAGGAACCATCGTACATCTCGATCTAGCGACGGCCGCCGAAAGCGGATCAGTAATCTCGACTTAGTGGGGAACACTCCCTTGTGACCCAAATCGTCGTGCGCTTGCTTCATCAACTCCAGGCGTTTCTCGTACGCGGGTACTACTTGATGCTGTCCCCTTGGTTCCCAGTGCCACAGTTCTCCATTCTTCAGGAAGAATCTCGCCGCATATTTGATTAACGAGTTCAGATCCAAGTCCGACATTCCAGGCGGTCGCTGTTGATCTTCGAGGAATTTGCGAACTACTTCCAACCGTTCGTCTTGTCGCCTCCCTTTCTCTGTCCTAGGGATTTCTATATCAGCGGTAGCATCCATCCCTGACGCCTGTGATAAAACCACCTGGGTCTCAGTCGCTTCGCTCAGCCTCTCTGATTTCTGATCTCCAATGTAGGGGATCCATCCTAGTTTCGGTTCGACTACCTTTCGACTTTGAAAGAAAGCTTCTTCTTGTTCGCCTCGCTGAGGGTTGAGGAGTTCGACTGCGAACGATCCTACCTCGTCGATCCAATCTTCGTAATCATCTTCTGGTTCCGGATCCTCGTTCGCTCGAGGTCTCCTCGACAACCCGTCCAGGCCTCTATGCTTCTCCGCCGGTACGTGTATCAGTTCGAACTCAAAGAGGAGTATACCAGCAATCCATCGATTGATGGTCGCATTCGGTTGCAGGTCGGGGTTATTGATCATACCCTTGATGTACTTGGTGTCGACTTCCACAGCTAAATCTTTAACTCCAAATATGTGGTTGCGTACGTCCCGAAGCGCGCAAAATAGGCTGAACAACTCTAGCTTCGCCTGGCTATAACGACTTTCCCTTTCGTTGAACGCGATCGATCCGAACCTTGACGGATAACGCTTCGAATCTTCTCCGACCTGTAAAAGCAGGTAGCCTACTGCCATGTGCGAGGTGTCAACAGCCAAAATGACTCGCCATCCCGACTTGTAATCTATCGGTCTTAACGCTGGCGAGTTGGCGAGCGCTTCCTTTAAGTCGTCCATCGCTGCTTCGTCGAACCTGAAGACTACTCCTTTCTTGGTCAACTCGATCAACGGTTTCACCCTCTTTGCATAGTCTCGAATGAAGATGCAGCAGTAGCTGCAGAGGCCTAAGAAGCCTCGCACTTCTGTGATGTTCTTGCAATAGGGCCAATCTCGAATCTTCTGTACTTTGGATTCGTCAGGTATTCGGCCTTCGTACGAAACCTTGTGCCCCACTACAGTGATAGACGGGACCGCTGTAGGAATAGGTAAAATAGATATACCTAGAAATAGAAATAGTCAGTAATGATGGGCAAGTATAATGCTCGACCCAAGAGGGAGGTTCTCTCTGGAGAAATGAAGTGTAGTAAAAATGTAAAAAATGCGAACTAGAAGAGCAAACTTAGCTCTGCCTGTCTAATAACTGTTGCCAGTCCTCCTGGCACTTTGGGTACTCCCCAAAGTAATGAATCTAACTTCGAAAACTTGCCGAATTGCGAGACTAAATCACCCTGCTACTGAGGGCCTGAGACATGTACTGGTTGTTGTTCTTCTGGTAAACTGAACTCGCACGAACACAGCACACGTGCTTAGTCAGCGACGCAGCTGCTCGTCACCAAGTCCAGGGGTACAAACACAAAAACAAAGGCAAGAAATAAAACAAGTCCTTCCACCCCTAAACTCCTGACCAAGACGGATTCTCCTAGGGAACTCGAACTCGTTCCCTACATCCGAGGGGTGGTTTAGAATCCGACTGTCCTCGGTCGCTCTCCTCCTCGCATGAACATCCTCATCCTCGCATCTGCTTCCCTTGACCTCACCACATATCCTCATGCCCTTCAAACACAACTCTTCGCCCCTAACCTCCTCACTACTCGAACATGACCCCCTTCCTTCCCAAAACACACTCCTGATCTCGCTGAACAACCCTCTTCATCCTCAAAACCTTTCGCCCTCGAACACAACCCTTTCCGCCTACAGAGCGCCACCTGGCCTCTCGAACACACACCCTGCCTCTCGAACACTCCCCTCAAGGCCCAAACCTCAAACCAAAAGACGACGGAGACAATCTCCAGGCAAGCGAACAAGTGAGTAATAAATCGAGTGCAGAGCGAGTCAATGACAGCTCTTCGAGGCACAGTCTTTGTGCGAAACAGTAACAGAGTGTAATGCAGCTCAGCGGCTGGTACAGCAGATGCTGGCCCTCTGCGAGGCAGCTCAAAGACGTATATATGTACCTAAAATAAATCTCAATCAGTCGTGTATTTACTATCCTTATATGCACATGTGCTCTTGACTACTGCTCGTCCTTAAGACGATTTAGCACCAAGAAAAACAATGGAACTCGAAACTATAAGTCAGGGTGAGTAGAATCACCCGAAGGTTAGCACGACTCGGTTGAACGACGTCGCTCGAAGCAAAACTCATTTTAAAGAAAACCATATATCGACACGCTCACCAGGACCCTTGCCTCGTTCACTTGTCCCATTCCTATTTTCACAGCCTCAACTCCCTGTGCATGCGCGCACTTGATTTCTCATACTTCATCCGGTATTTCGTCTGGTGGCCGAAGCCCTTGCTCTAAGTGTCGCCGAGCGACTTCGAGTTGCCTGTCTTCATTCACTACCTTTTTGCTGCTAGAAACAAACCATTTTGACATAGTATAAGCTCGAAGTAAAATAAAACCTGTCACCTTAGTTTCATAGATCCTTGAGCCTCCTTCGGAGATAGGTCTTCGACTCCGGTGGGTACAGGCACGAATTTGCTTCACTCTTGATTGTCGGCCTTCGACCTCGTAGTCAGGCGGACGAAGTCTTGATTCTAAGTACTGATGGACGGCTTTGAACTGTCCGTCCCTGTCGATCGCCTTTTCCTTTGTGCTAAGGTATCTGTATTTCGCAGTAGATAATGTTCGAATCAAAACCGAAAAGGGCACCTTGGCTTCAAATTTCCCCTTCCTGAGTTTCGTCAATAGCTCTTCACACTCTACCCATGAACTTGCGCCGTCTCCTTTTCCTTCTGATATCAGCAGCCGTGCTCCGACTTTGTCAAGTACTCGCTTCAGTCGACAGTAATGTAGGCATCTTCATCTTGAAGGGAGGCGGTCGCAGGTCGTCCCGATCGGGACCTTTGTACTGTAAGCGCGTCGACACTCAAGGATTCAATGGTGCTCTGTAAAAATTCGTGATCCCTAAAACGCGGTAGCTGTAAGTAAAACGGCTTAAAGAGAAGGCTAAGACTTGGGCCTTCGAGCCCACTCGGCATGGCTTCGATGCTCCTCGCATCTCGCGCGTCTTGCTGCGACTTTGAAATTCGCTGTTGTACTGTATATAGATGCGTTCCTTCTTCGACGTCTTCGTCTATTCTAATACGATGTAGCTGTAAGTAGAAATTTGCAAAACGAAAGTAGAAGCTAGAGCTGTCACGCTCATTATCCATCCTCGATGATTCGTCGATACTCTGTGAACACTCGTATTTCCTGAAACAACGTAGCTGTAAGTTAAACGCTTCGAAGAAAAAACTAAAACTCAGGCCGTTGGGCCCACTCGATGTGACTTCGACACTTCTCGCACGTCTTGCTTCTTGTCGCGACTTCAAACCTTGCCATCGCACCGCTCTTGTGGCATTTCGCAGTCGCTGTACTTGTCGCTCTGTATGTTGATACCTTGTTTCTTCGAAGTCGTTGTCTATCCTAAAGTAACCTAACTGTGAGTAAAAAGCCGCGCCACTAAAATCGAAACTTGGGCCATCGCGCTCGGCGTCCATGTCTGTTGAATCTTGTATCTTCAGTGATCGTTGCCATAGATCGAACTGTAGTCTTCGCAGTTGTTTTGCCATACTTCGTTTGTGGTTTGTTGTAGCTTCGTTGATACCTTGTAAAAAGTCACACTCCCTAAAACGGCGTAGGTGTAAGTAAAACGGCTTAAAGACAAAACTAAGACTTGGGCCTTGGAGCCCACTCAGTGTGGTTTCGACACTGTCCGCATGTCGCGCGTCTTGTTGCGACTCCAAAATCCACTGTCGTGCGGTATACAGATGCATTCCTTCTTTGATGTCGCCGCCTACTTTAGAAAAATGTACTCGTAAGTAAAAACCTGGGAAACAAAAATAAAGACTTGAGCCGTCGGGCTCCCTATCCATGCTCGTCCGATGCTGTATCTTCGACGCTCGCCATCGTAGTTTGAACTGTAGATATCGCATTTGTCTCTCTGCACTTCCATGCTCACGTGGCCGTTGATCCGCGCTAAGTCTAATCGTTGTCGTCGTTCCTCGTACCGCAATAGTTGTCCGTTGTAGACATCTGGCTTCCCTAGAATAACGAAGGTGTAAGTAAACTATCATAGGACCAAAATGGAACTTCGAGTGTTCGAGCTTGGTGATCTTCATCGTGCATCGTTTCCTTCGGGCGGCCGTTCTCGCCTCGCATAGCCTTCGGTCTGTGTCAAACATTATCGTCGCTGCCGCTGTATTCGTCGTACTTCTGCGCAACCTTCGATCGTAGTTCGTCATAGTTTCTTGTACCGCGATTGTTGTTCGTCGTAAGTACCCGACTTCCCTCCCTCGAATGACTATTTTCTCTTCGTGCCGCCTTCGGTCAGCATCAAGTGCTGTCGCCGCCGTCACTCGTGCCTGAGTCGACACCGCCATCGCTCGTTCATAGCTTGCTGTAGAATCTTGAGTTGCGATTGCCAGGATGTCGGTTGCATTTCGTCGCAACCATCCGCTATCCCTAGAGTAGGATAGTTGTAAGTAAAGCATAATGGAACCAAAACAGAACCTTGGGCCGTCGAGCCCAGTACCCGCGCTCGTCGCGCTTTGTTCCCATCGAACGGCATATCCTAACTCGTATGGCCGTTTACCTGCGCCAAGTAGGGTCGTCGTCGTCGTCGTCATCGCGTTATCCACTGCCGTTGTCGCTCTTGTCATCGTCGCCATCGCTCGTAGTCGTGGTAACTTCCATACGGTACGTTGTTCGCCCCATTCTTCGTATCCTTCGATCGTCGCGATCTTGCATAGCCAGCCTGTAACACTATAGTTGTCAGTATGTAGTACTTGAGTGCGCGTGGCCACAACGCGCAAAGCGGTCACGTGACTCCGCTTAGTCAACATCGCAGGACTTTCTGCGCAAGTCCTAATACCGAGTGCGCACGTCGATTCGCTCGACGAATCCTTGAATAAAACATATATTGCTGATACTGTGCGGCCCTGGAATATTTCGAGTGCGAGGGCATCTATCCTCGCTGTGTGCCTCAACATTTTGATTCGCAAAACTTCTTCTGGCGGCTTCCTTCGTATGACGAGCCTCGATGGCTCCTCTATCTGAATTCTTCTTGCAATAACCTTCGACTCGATGTGATTCATGCGCTGCAGCACTCTGTGTGAGTCAATGACCTCTTTGTTCACAAACCTTTTCGCTTCGAGACTGGCCGCAGGTGTTTCGAGCCCTTCGACTTCAACTCCTGTGGGCTTCGGGTGTTCTTCGAGCCTTTCGGCTTCGAACTCGAGTGGAATCTTTGACCTGAATAGGTTGTCGGTTAACTGATGCGTATTTCTGCTGACTGCAGGAACTCCGAGGTCGCTCCGTTCACTGCCTCGACCTCTTAGGTAGGACTCCTGTAGTGACACACCAGTAGCCATCAGAGAAACTCGATACGAACAAAAAGAAAAACCCCTTTGAGTGTTGTAATTCACTTCAAATTCGAATGGGACTTTCGTTGTGAGTGGTTCCTCCACCAATGCAGGTTCGACTCGCTCGAGTTCTACTGCTTCCTGTAACTCAGTAGTCAGTATTCTGTTCGTACTCAAGGAAAACTCTTTCGTCTCAAAACTGGTCACTGCGGCTGCTTCAACGAGCCTGCCAGGGCTTCGGTCCTCACTATTTGTCTTCTTGGGTGGGCTGCGTGGCTGCGCGCGACTTGTCGAAACTAACTTTGGTACTTTCTCGCACTCCATGTACCTTGATACTTCTGTAGATCCCTGTACATTGTTTGTCAGCGAGTCATGTGTAGCTGTAGGCAGAAAATACTTCGTAGATAGATGTTGCTTGTCTGAACTCGATTCTGGGTCACTTCGTGGCTCATAGTAGTCTCCCGCGCTTGTTCGTGCTCGCTCCGAGCGAAATCCTTTGTGTAGTAGTCGTGTTGCTGTGTATGTTACCTGCTCCATGGGCCATGGATCGTCCGAGTGTCGCCGTCGATCGTCGCGTCGCATTTTCCAAATAATTTCGCGCCGGAATTCCTTGTCGAAGCCTTGTACATAGAGGTCTTCGAGCTCGTCAGCCTCGAGTTGCTTTGAAACCCATAGAAACGTTGCTAAATCTAGAAAATATAGTCTGTAGTTCATCAGTTCTTCCTCTGTATGAATTTCTCTTCTTGCTCGGCTGTCAACGAGGCTGTAAAGGTCATTCCTCGAGTACTGTTGATCCATTTTTCGGGACCCAGGATACAAACGCGCAATGGCCACCACGAATTCGGGCCAACTCAGGTGATCTTCGACAAATTCATACCATGAGTCTGAGACTTCGCTGCTTGCATACCAGCAAACCCATTTCGCCCATTCTTGGTCATCGAAGCAATTCTCGCGCTCGCAAAGACTTCGAACCTCTCTGAAATACCTAAAAAGGTCAGATGCATACCCCGAGAACCATGGTGCACCCCTCGAGTGCCTCGGTGGCATTCCCTCGAGCTCTCTCGGCGCGTTCTCACGGCTTCTTCGCAAAAATTCGACTATTAGTTTCCCTTCGGACTTGCTTCTCGGCTCGAGGGATCTTCGACTTCGACACTTGCTTGACATTTGCTGCTCGAAAAATAACTCTGAAAATTTCCTGAATTCCTAAGAGTAGATGGTAGCTAGAATCAAGACTCTGAATACTTAGCTTGTCCAACTCAACCCAGCAAAGACTTCGTTCGGTGATAAAACGGTGACTTCTTTCCCCAAAATGGACAGAACCCCCCTCGCGGTGGGCTCCAGATGTAGGAATAGGTAAAATAGATATACCTAGAAATAGAAATAGTCAGTAATGATGGGCGAGTATAATGCTCGACCCAAGAGGGAGGTTCTCTCTGGAGAAATGAAGTGTAGTAAAAATGTAAAAAATGCGAACTAGAAGAGCAAACTTAGCTCTGCCTGTCTAATAACTGTTGCCAGTCCTCCTGGCACTTTGGGTACTCCCCAAAGTAATGAATCTAACTTCGAAAACTTGCCGAATTGCGAGACTAAATCACCCTGCTACTGAGGGCCTGAGACATGTACTGGTTGTTGTTCTTCTGGTAAACTGAACTTGCGCGAACACAGCACACGTGCTTAGTCAGCGACGCAGCTGCTCGTCACCAAGTCCAGGGGTACAAACACAAAAACAAAGGCAAGAAATAAAACAAGTCCTTCCACCCCTAAACTCCTGACCAAGACGGATTCTCCTAGGGAACTCGAACTCGTTCCCTACACCACCACTGCAAATTTCTTTGCAGAGACAGTCGCTCCGACGTGTTCGAGGCACTGTAGAACTCGATTAGTACTGACGAGGTGCTCCCATACGAACCTCCTGATCCCTGAATTCCCTTCGATCGTTTCATACGTTCTGTCCTCTCTCATGTACCTCGTTCGCGGTCCTTTTACTGGTATGTCGTCAATGAATGGCATGGTTACTTCCGGTGTTTCCTCTCTGAGTGTAAACGACACATCCCCATGGAACACTTGTACAGTGTTCGTGTAGCCCATGGGGAGTTTGGTCAACCTGAATGTGCCGATTGGCGTTTGAAAGGTCGTAAGGTCTTGATAGTCTTCGTGGATCACTCGGTGGTCGTAACCGACCATAAGGTCGTACATGCCATACACCGAATGTCCTGCGAACTCTTCTGCGATACTATCCACGTGCGGAGGAACTCCTGAATCCTGTATCAAAACCGCGTTGAGCGGCTGTAAGTCGTGGACCAGTCGCAACGATTTCCCATCCTTCTTCACTACGCAAAACCATCTCGATCGATAAGACGAAGTTGACGGTTCGTAAACTCCTGCTGCGATCTTTTCCTTGATTATTTGCATGACATCCCCATAGATCACTGGTGGAATGGGTATATTCCGATACACCCATGGCTTATGCGGGACTGTCGGAATCTTGAGAGGCAGAAACATATCCTCTCTGAACGTCCCCCTTTCGCTCGCATCCCAAGCGAAAGCCTTCTCGTGGATCCTTACTAGCCACTTGACTAGTTTGAGTTCTTCGGGCCACAAAAATCCACCTGGGTCCCATTCGAACTTGTCTGCTCGCTCCTGGGTAAGTCGTTCCCCGGGTGTGAACTCTGGGGGTTTAACTGGTATCTGGGGGAGGTTAGCCAACAGGTTCCCCACTTCCCTCCTCTCGACTCTAAACTCGGCCGGCGTCTCTGTCGCTACCGGCCGAACCTTCTTCGCCACGGGTTTGTACTTCATCACTTGCTTTATCCATTCCTCCTCGTCCTGTAGCTCAGTGGTCAGACTCTCCACCAAATAAGATTCGAAACGTAAACCCGAGGACTCGAAGTCCTCCTCTGTCATCGCGAATATCATCTTGTAACCTTTTGGTTTCGCCCCTGGGTGCTCAACCTCTGTTTCTTCACTTCGACCTTCTTCCTCGATGCTTCTATCCATTCCTCCTTCTTCGCGTCCCTTACGAAAGGATTCATCTCTTCGGTACTGTCCTGCATCCTTGTGATAAACATCTTGCGATTCTATTTCTATACCTGCGGGAAAAGTCAGTGCGTTATTCATGCTCGATCTAAAAGAAACTCTATGGCCGGTCGCCTCTATGTCTAATGTCGATTCTTGTTTTCTGTTTTCAGTTATATCTTGAAACTGCGAGTCGAAGTCCGAGACGTATGTACTTGCTTCGTTCTTATATACCGCTATAGGCTGAGCGAGATATCCCAGCCTTACAGGGGTGGCCGATCCCATCGAAACGTCTCCTCGCTGGCTATTCGAGTCCTGGACGAAGTCTAAAAACCCTCGTCCTGCGGTTGACATTGCATCCTATGGGGTTTGCGCCCAATCCTCCATATATACTCCCTCTGCAACACCGCGTCTCTAAACTGAGGGAACTGGGCGAGGGACCTTCTCGGTCGCGGTGAGATCTGGATCCTCTTGTCTGTCTCCGGATCCATAAACTCGAGCGTCTGTTGTCTGTTCCTAAAGTCTTGTGTCCTAGCCCGAATCGCGCATAGGAACGGCCTGCCTAGAAGGATATCAAAGGGAGCCAACTTGACGACTTGAATCGGCACTTGCACTTCCGCTGGACCGATCCTGAGCGAAGCACCTCGCACCAGGCCCAGCGTTTCGTCCTTCGACTTGTTTGCGGCTTCCATAATGATTCGGCTATCTCTCTCGATGGGGAGACGCAGAACTTCAGCGATTTCCTGTCGCAAAGCCACTATTTGCGAACCGCTGTCGAGAATCCCTTCGAGCATGACCTTCCCAGCCAGCTCGACCTCTACCATCGTAAGTGGCATTGAATCCGTCTGCGCATACCTCTCTTCTCCTATACCGCACTCAAACGCCCTCACGTCAATCGACTGCGGCAACCCTTCTAACATATCCGACGCGCCTGATAAGGTTGCACCGAGCGCTACTCTCTTCGTCATTGCTCTGTCCTTGAACTCTCTCCGAACGTCCGGACTTATAGCGAGTAGATCCCTTCCTGGAATCGTAACAGACTGGTCCAAGTACTGGTTCAAAACCCTCATCACTGCTGTAGGGTCTTCGAACAGACTCGTATACCTATAACCTCTCTTTCCCGCATCTTGATCTTCCGTGACGTGCGGCTGGGTCTTTGGCACAGAGGTAGGTCCTTGCAACCCGCTGGCACTTCTGTCTGGTTGCTTTCCCTTGTCCTTCGGGCTTGCTTCGGGAGCATCTGTCCAGCCGGACCGACTAGGTCCTGGTTGTTCCACTGTTGAGGTCGCTGTTCGTCTCTCTTTCCCAGGTACCGCTACCCCATCGAACTTCGGGGTCTTTCGCTGCTGCTTATTCTCTTCCCTTCGAGCTGCTGCGAGCGCCTGTTCTGTTCCTGCCCATCGTGCTTCATACTCCGTCTCCGAGATGACCTCCTCGGCTGTGTCCTCTCCTTCTGAAACATACTCTTCGATCCTGGCTCTCTCGACGTATTGGAAGGCGTTGTGCGCTGCTACGAACATATTCGCGTTCGTCAGAGGATCCTCTTCGTGCTCGATGCGAACGATGGGTGCTTGCTGCTCCTCTCTCCTCCTCCTGTCCCTTGCCATCCATTCGTCTATCAACTGGTACATCGGCTCGTCCGTTCGAGGAACGTGCATGCCGTCATTGAACTTTACCCTATCGTCTTCGACGACACACCTGCCAGCCGCGTGATATCTTTCCAACATGCGACAAGTCCTCGTGCGGTGTCCTTGAAGGAAACAGAAAAAGCAAATTATTTCTCGAGGCAGTTCACGTGCTCCTTCGACAACGTTTCTGGCCGGTACAGGCGCTGCCCTTCTCTGGGCCTGTGCTTCCGCCTGAACCTGAGGCTGCCTCTGGACCAAATCACGCGCTATCCTCCCGGCTTCCTCTCCAGGCGATAACTGAATGACACCCCTCCTCGCAGCATGGCTTCTCGTCGTATGGTACCCGTGCCTCAGCAACTCTTTTATTTCTCGTAGGACCTTGTTCATAGGCCAGGGGTCGTCCGAATCGCGTAAGCCATTTCTAAACTTCAGGTTTTCGAGCGTATCTTTCTGAAGTTCCGGATCCAAGCCCTCCCAGAAGTAACCGTCGTAGTCCTCCTGAGTGAGCTTGTAGCGTCTGTTAAGATAGCCTGCTATGGTCTCATACTGTCGAAGATACTCTCCGAGGTCCTCTTCTGTCGCTATAACCTTCCTGGACTGCGCTCGAACGAGATCAACCAGGTCCGCTTTAACGTATCTCTTCTCGTGTTCCCCTGCGCCTGGGTACACATTCGCCAGCACTTCCACGAACTCGTCCCATCTACCTGTCGTCTCTTCTAAAAGTTGCGTCCACAAGTTCACCGTATCGTTGTCCAGGTACCATATGGCCCACTTTGGCCACTCATACTCGTCTGTACACCCTGCCTTCTTACACAGGTGATGAATTTCTTCCAGGTAACAAACCAGATCAGCTGTTTTCCCTGAAAACTTGGGCACTTTGTCCGAAGACCTAGAGGGCATTTTCTTGAGCGGCTTGGGTTTGTCAGATGCCAGGGCGCCTTGTCCGAGAAGCCTAAGGATACGTTGCCCTTCAGACAGTTCTTCTGGCTGGGCCATTCTCCTCCTCGGCTCCCATGCTTCCGTAGACGGAGATCTATATCTCGAGCGACGTTCCTTCTCGCATCTTTTCTCCTTGTGCCTGTGATACCTTCTTCTTTCTTCTTCCTCGCTCGAGTCGCTCGATGAACTGTCTGTGGAGTAGGACCTCCTATGGCGTCTACTCCTCGACTTGTCCGACCTTCTATGTCCGTGGCGACGGGACTTCGACCTGTGCCTCGTTCTATAACTCGACCTGGAAGTCGATCTGTACTTGTATTTGTGCCTCGACCTCGACCTCAAGGACGACCTCTCCCTATGTCCCGACCTATGTCTCGACCTCGAGGACGACCTCTCCCTATGTCCCGACCTATGTCTCGACCTCGAGGGCGACCTTCCTCTGCTTCTCGACCTTTCTCTGGTCCGTCCTCGGTGGACCGCAGCTTTTGGTTCGTTGACATAGATTCTGTCAGGCGGCTGCTCTGTCGCCCTTTCCTTTCCTTTGTCCCAGTAGGTCGTAAACGGCAGTAATTCTTCTTCCTTTTCTTTCTTAGGCATCGCGAACCTCGACGAGCTTGTCAGTCGCCCGTCGTCCCAGATCGCTTCGTACATGTCCTCTAAGCTGGTAGTATCAACTTTTGCGCCTGTAAACGTAGGAATGGAAAATGGAATGTCTTCAGACTCCTCTATGAATACTGTGAGAGGTAATTCCGTGAGCGGTGAAGGTGGTTCTTGTAGTAGCTTCGCTGCTTCTTCTGTCGAACCAAACGATGTTTCTGAGTTTGATCCGATGACCGGCGCCGGTGTTTGGTATTCTGTGAAGGTGGGTTCTTGGATCTGTTTCGGCCCCTCCGGTTCTGGGGATTCTGGAAGAGGAACTTCAGTGGGGAGCTTCTCAAGAGATGACTTAGCTAAACGGGGAGGCATTGCTTTCTTCCTTGCTCTGAGTGCCTCTTTCGCTTTCTTATGTCTCTCCTTGTGGGCGACCCTAGCTGCTGTTCGCCTGAGGTTGTACTTTACTTCCTGTTTGTCGGTTGAAGCCCCTCGCGGTGGGCTCCAAGTGTAAGATAGTGTTTTCTGTTGGCCGAGAACTCCGACTCTGGAAGAGGTAGGTTCCGCTCGAGTCGGGTCGACCCTGAAGGGGCTTCGGTCTGGATGCAGGGTAAGTACTTTAGACAAACGCAAAGGGAACTCGCCCGAGAATATAATTCTTGACTCTAAAGAAGAACCTTGGCAGAAAAGAGCTGAAGTAGTGAAAATTTTGCTCCTCCAAGCAAGACACAGAGTAGGCCGAGATGACTAGTACAGTATTTTTGTCCATGCTGTACCGTAGTTGTTAAGTGACGTGGCACGCGCCGTGACCACTCGCACGCTTAGTCAGCTCCCTATGTTTCGACACCAAGTCCCTTTTCAGCCACAACCCCTAAGCCCAAATCCTCCTCGACTCTCTCTTACATCCTTCACCCTCAAACCTTCCCTTCGACCCAACAGAAGCGCGACTTCTCGTAGGGAAAAGGTTCGCGTTCCCTACAGCGGATCATTTCTATCTTTGCTTCGCGTGCCTGAGCCTTCATGGACCACGGAATAGCAGGGTCGTCTGAGGTATCGGAAGGGCTATTAGCATCAGCAGTCACAGAGAATGCGAGATAGAAGGATGCAGGTGGCGGGAGGCTCGCCCGATGGTAAGCGAGTGGCAGTAGGGAGTGGTGATCTTGACTGGAAAGTGACATAGCAGGCGGGTGGTCATTGACAACCTGTGTAGAGAAAGAGTAGAAACAGTCCAGCCAATCCTCATGGTTGTCAACCTCGGGCAGGTCGAGCTCCGACCGCGGACAGTGGGATAAGCCATCAGGGCCGGCATGCTTGTCCGCGGGAACGTGGACGAGTTTGAACGAGAAGAGGAGGACGCCAGCGATCCAGCGATTGATCGTCGCGTTAGGCTGGAGATCCGGGTTATTTATCATGCCCTTAATATACTTTGCATCTACCTCCACAGTGAAGTTAGTGAGACCGAAGATGTATACGCGTACCGCGCGCAACGTGCGGAAGAGACCGTACAACTCAAGCTTAGCCTGGGAGTAGCGGCTTTCCACTTCATTGAGGGTAATGGATCCGAAGCAACTTGGGTACCATCTGCCATCTTTGCCAAGCTGGTAGAGGATGTAGCCAACTGCAATGACCGATGTGTCGACTGCTAGAACTACTTCGCGACCGCACTCATAGTCGATTCTTTGGAGTGTGGGGGACTTTACAATTTCATCCTTGAGGCATTGCATGGCAGCGCATTGCGGCTCGTCCCATGTGAATGGTATGTCTTTCCGCGTGAGCGCAACCAGTGGCTGCGCGATCTTGGCGAAGTCTTTGATGAAGATGCATAGCACACCGCAGACACCGAGGAAACCGCGAACCTGTGTCAGGTTGCGGCACTCGGGCCAGTCGCGGATCTTCTGCACTTTGCTTTCTTCAGGAATGCGACCTTCAAAGGTGCACTTGTGGCCAATGATCACAGCGGACGGAGCGGCTAGCACGAACTTCTTTGCCGAGACGGTGGCTCCAACATTCTGCAAATGCTGAAGGATATGGTTAACGACTATACAGTGATTCCAGATAAATTTCCGAATCCCAGGATTCTCCGGGATAGTCTCATAGGAGCCGTCTGCACACTGATAGCGGGTGGTTTCGGATTTCACGGGGACGTCATCTATGAAGGGTAGGGTATGATGCGGGATCTCATCCTGGAGAACAAATGCAGTATCTCCCTGGTATACCTGTACTGCATTCGCATGACCTTGCGGCAGAGTAGTAAGCCGATGTGGTCCGAGGGGGGTACCGAAGGTGGTGAGGTCGCGGGAATCGACGTGGAGTGCGCACTGGTCATACCCGGAGTAGAGGTCCATCATCGCATACACCGCATATCCAGCAAAGGATTCTGCGAGATGTTCTACGAAGGGCGGCATGGACACATCGCGGATGGTCACTGCATTCAGGGGCTGTAAGTCATGCACAAGGCAAAGAGACTTTCCGTCTTTCTTTACTACGCAGAACCAGCGTGAGCGGTAAGCCGCTGTAGAAGGTTCGTACATGCCGGACTTGATGCGATCTTTAATCATGTCTATGACCTGGGCATGTATCGCGTTTGGGATAGGGATATTGCATTGGACCCAAGGCGTGTGCGGAATCGTAGGAATCTTTACTGGTGGGAAATACCATTCATCTAGGTGTCCACGCTCTGTAATGTCCCAAGCGAATGCGAGCTCATGGACCGAAACGAGCCAAGTTACGAGTTTAAGTTCTTCTGGCCAAAGCCAATCTGCAGGATCGAGGTCAAGTTCTGCGGCCCGTTCGGCAGTGAAGCGGATGCCCGGGGCGAAGTCTGGTGGATGGGTTGGAAGTGGTTGGAGACCAGTGAGCGGGTTGTCAGGCAGGCTGCGCACGATGCGGTATTCTTCCGCCATCGGGGCAGGTACCATCCAAACCTTCTTGGCAACTGGCTTGTAAACGAGGGTGCGAACCGCGGGATCTAGTCGATAAACGCTGCCGAATGCGGCTATAGCAGAGGGGTTTAGTATTGTCTGAGTGGAAGAGAGGAAAGTGAAAGCAGGCAAGGGTATTCCAGTGGGTATGTTCCGCAGTACGGGTGCCGCGGGCGAAGAGAAGTTCGTCAAAGTGAAGGCTAGGGATGAGACAGTAGGGCTGAGGAATGGATAACAGCGGCTAAATAGGAAACAGGACGTCTTAGTAGGCTCTCCCCGACCATTTGGTGGATCATCAATATTCAAAAACCCCATTCGACTATACTTTGGTGGCTATGGCAGTGCTTGTTGCACTTGCAGCGCGGACAGCCCTCGCGCCATGGGCGTGTGGGCAAAGTTTACTCGCGGCCGTCATTCAGGTCTCGGAGAGTGATCCGCTGTCTGCTGTCGGGATAATTGTTTGTTACCGCACTCATAAGGCAAATGAACGGACGTCCGAGGAGCATGTTGAAGTTGGCATGTTCAACTACTTGAACCTGTAGCATGACTGGCCCAGCACCGAAGTCGAGTTTCAGGTTCTCTAGTATGCCTACAGTAGTGTCTTTAGACATGTTAGCAGACGTCATAGTCATGAGATGATCGCAGTGCAATGGAAGCCCGATCTTTTCCCAAACGCGCCTGGGCATGGCGACGATTTCCGAACCGGAATCTAGTATGCAGTTGATGGTGACATCGGTCCCAGGGACCTTAGCCTCGATGCAGCGGAGCGGCAGAGTGTGGTGAGCTACGATGGAGCCGTCGTCACCGCGGATAACGCGGTCTCCGTATTCGCGTGCGGTTCTTTGAGGATCGCGGCCAGTCAGTTCATTCACTTGTACTCCTTCTTCATCGTCACTACGAACTACCTCAATCTCGTTTGTGGTGACGCGTTTCGCCATGGTGATGTCTCTGAACTGTTTGCGAAACTCTGGGGCTACTGCAAATAATTCTTTGACTGGCATGGCAATGCTAGTTTCGAGTACGCGCTCCACGATACGCTTGGGCACGGCTTCATCTTCGAGAGGGAACGAGTAACAATACTGGTTTTGATTGCGAGCTGCTGGGTATGGTGTCTGCGACGGAACAATTGCCGCGGGAACGGGATCCTTGCGTGCGGGCGTCAGAGCCGGACTAGTTGGAGGAACATATGGTTTCGTAGCGCTGGATGTTGGTGCAGGTGTGGAGGGCTCGGATGCCTGGCGAGCGGCACGCGAACTTTGAACACCAGGGGAAATGATTTCCTCTTCAACAGTGGCTGCGCGCGGGTCGACTCGTGGAGGGTTGGCAGGATGTGCTGCGGGTCGAGCTGTGATTTCAACTCCGTCGAAGCGGGCTTTCTTTCCGTGGGGAATGACTGCTCCCTTGTTACCTTTATCCGCTTGGTAGGTAGCCCAAGCTTGAGCGACATATGCTTGGAAGTCAGGGTCAGCTAAGTCTGCGACAGGTTCATCGGCATCTTGGACGGTGTTTAAGAAGGCAGAAGGCTGGATCTCCAACTGCACGTCAATTTCGGGATGAGCAACGCAGAAGAGGTTGGTGGTGCCTTGTGCGGCCACGTTGCGCGGAGCAGGAGTTGCGGCGTGCGCGCTGGCCTGGTCTCTGTCAGCCATGACGTGGTCAACAGCCTCTCTTAGTGAGTTACACTCGGGGAAGCATGGAATTCGGCTTCCATCCGCAAGATAGAGATGGTTGTCTGTACCTCTCGTGATCTTACCTGTGCGGATATAGACTTCAACAAGCGTGCACATCCTTGTCCAGTGGTTGGGGTCTGCACAGAAACTGCAGCCAGGTCTGCGTTGCTGCGGTGGAGGCTGCATCTGGAAGTTGTATTCCTGTTTAATGACAGTACCAGGAGGTGGCACTTGCGGCATGTAAGCCAACGAGGGAGGTGCAACTGGTGAGGCCGTGGTACCCATTGCCGGTACCGCGCTACGAAGAGCAGATCCTGTCAGAAGGAACTTAGCGGCTTTGACGACTTCTGCGAGCGGGTACGGATCATCAGGGTGGAGGTCGGTGTGGACTATGGAGAGTTGATGACGAATACGGTCTGCGATGGCCCTCGGGAAGCCATTCAGGAACATGGAATCCCGTTCCATCTCTGCAAGCTTTTTAGTTTTAATGAGCAGGGCAGAAATCTTAGCGAATTTCTGCTGGTATTCTCCGAGGTCATCCTGGTTCCGCATAGGCTTGGACTGATATTCTTCAACGAGGTACTGCAAGTCTGCACGGCAGTAGCGGTCGTCACCCTCACAGCCAGGGTACAAACCCTTAACAGCTACTACGAAGGCATCCCAGTTGTTGGCTGCGGGAGCGGCTTCCGGAAGCGTTTGCCAGACCTCGGCTTCTTCGAGGTCAGCGTAGCGGATTGCAGCTTTTATCTTGCCACGGTCATCAAGAGCAGCGAGAGTACCGAGGAAGTCGATGTCTTCGAGGTAGCACGGAAGCTGTGTGGGAGAATCTCCACTAAATTTAGGTGAGTTTTGTGTACCGCGGAGTGGCATCTGAAACTGAGGATTAGCCATTGGTGGGTTAACCTGTGGTGGCAGTGCCGGATTGGTGATGGGTGGAACGGGTATTGATTGCAGGTGCGAAGCGGTTGGTATAGTGCGCGAGCGAGCTGGCGGAAGCGTTGGCGGGTTACTAATTGGCTGATGGGTGGTCTGCGACTGAGTGAGTGGTTGCGGCAGTGTGGCGGATGGAGCTGGGAGTCTGGGTATAGATTCGGAGGCGTCAAAGAGACGGGAAAAAGAGGGCGTCGGTGATGATGAATCAGATGATGTGACGGGTGTTAAAGGTGATGGCGGGGTTTCAGGCCTTTGGGGAGTCGAGTGGATAAAGCCACTGGGAAAATCAGGGGCAGTGAGATCTAGGTGATCCGACGTGACGGATATCTGATCTGCAGAGATATCAGGAGGAGTGATTGCAGGTAGTACCCATGGAATGTCAGTGGGTAATTGTGCATGATCCGGTGTTACGGGTGAAACAGGGCGGAAAATGTCGGAGTCTTCTGACAGGTTGAGATTGCAAAAGTGCAGGCGTAAATTTTCTAGTTCAGTGCGTTCGGCGGTGCGCCTGAGCGACCTTCTGGAAGTGACAGCAGAATCCCTCGCGGTGGGCTCCAGTTGTAGGAAAAGTCCAAGTAGCTGTATAATACGAGCTAGATGGCTTAGATGACAACAATAAAAAATGAAGGGAACGAATTGCTCGTCCCAAGGGATTCTGGACTGTCGAGACTAGAAGGTGAGACCCAGCGCTTTGTAGTGGTAGTGGTTCGTGACGTGCGCAGCGTGGTCCGCGGGATAGTGCTGGCGATGCGAGTGGTGCGAGCGGTATACGTAGTTCGTGCGCGGCAGAATGCGAGACATGCGGTGTAGACAAAGTGTAAAGGAAACTCGTGGTGACCTTCTGAGTGCCAAAAGGTATCATTCTGTACCTAAGTACAGGGCTTTATAGTCCGGACAAACCCGGAACCTAAGTAAGACAGGGTACAGTAAAGGAAAGCCACGCGACAGCGCGTACACAGAAGACAGGCCAAAACAGAGGCCGAGGGTATACTACAAGCACTAAAGGAATAGAGGCCGTGATAAGAGAAAGAGTCCGAGGAAAAACAACAACCAGAGCACAGCGGCTGCGGGTATAGCATTGCGCGAGAAGGAGCGAGGGCGTGGGAAGGTAGCGCATGAACAATGGCGAACGCGAGAGGGGAGCGGACGTAACAGTAGTCATGGAACGGTTAATGATAGGGGCTTACGCATCCAGGGAATGCAGATTCTTCACAATGGGTTGAGATAATTGTCTTGGTAAGGACGTCCCAGAGAATGCCACCACTGGCACTAAAGCGTGGGAGGGACATACGTGGCTTTTCCGTGCAGTCCTCATCATGCTACAAAAGTTTGCAGATCAAGATGGTTTATTGGGGAGCACAGTGCTAAGCATGACACCTACGGCCATTCCATTGGGTCTCCTCTGGGTGCAGTACTTACTGGCAGCTGAAGGTCCTGTGTTATTTATTTGACAGATTTTTGATGGCAGCTGCCGCACAGCACTGCTGGCTATGAAGTATGATGGGGTAGATTAGTGAGGCCATGCGCAATCTCGGGTAAACAAGGTGCCTGCCATGCAAAACGGCCTTATTCTAGTACTACAAGGGGTTGCATTTTGCTCAGTGGGCAATTATGGTAACTCGAAGAATGCTGTCCAGGCTCGGCATAAACCTAGCTTGCGACTTAGCTGGGGTGCAATCGCGAGACCACACCGAAGAGATCAGAGAGCATTCGAAAGTAACAAGCAAGCTATGCAGATACCGCACCAGTTGCCTCTAGATCTTCCACGGCTGTATTGCACGTCAACTGGCTCCCTCTCAAGCTCGACCCTCCACTGCACATCCCGAACCCA
Organism: Pisolithus tinctorius; assembly: GCA_024663395.1. Classification (NCBI taxonomy): domain Eukaryota; kingdom Fungi; phylum Basidiomycota; class Agaricomycetes; order Boletales; family Pisolithaceae; genus Pisolithus; species Pisolithus tinctorius. The sequence goes on from JANFAH010000004.1 coordinate 3,892,191, forward strand.
CAGACGTTTGATGGTCGGAATTCATGCTTCTGCTCGTGTTAGAGGGCCATTTGGGTAGTCTGCGGTCAGACGAGGTTGGGAACAGGTTGCTAGGAAGCGGTGGAGGCGCAAGGGGAAGAGGGTTGCATGTGAGATTTTTTGCGGGGAGGGTGGTTCTATAGCGCATTCACATCTAGTTTTCATCCATACAATATCCATCGAGTAAGATGTTCACAGATAACCAACTCATTCATATACTATCTGCAAAGCACGAGATTGACAGTAGGCGTCCCAGCAAGCATCCCTTCGTATCCTCTTCAAGTATCACCGATGAATGAATCCAACACAGGCACCAATTGGACCCGACTTGCTGCAAGCACCCCTCGCATTTCCTGAGCAACAGCACTCAGCCTGTCCAACAGTCCATGCAGAGTAAAGACTGGTACGGGCGCACTTGTGGCCATGTTGCGGCATGTGGGACAAGTGTGCTGTGAAGATGGACGTCTTTCCACCTGCTTTGCAAAGAAACTCTCCAGGCATGAACAACAGTAGGTGTGTCCGCAGTCAGGTAACCTATGGTCATAGTGTTGCATTAGTGCAACTGGTCCATGGATCGATAATGACTCACGTGAGTGGTTGGCAAAGCAGGCCAAGGCATATGGCGCAGGACAAGTCACGCTCAGCTGCAGCAAATATCTGAAAACAATCCATCAGTGGCTTCATACTCGATCAGCAGAATACAACCATTACCTTCTGGATAGCCTCCCAAAAATTGTTTCTAGTAGTAGCGAGCTCCCGGCGCAACGCTGTGTTGTGATCCATCTGAATCTTGCATGTGCGAGCAGACCTGAGTTGTAAATCATAACAAAATGGGAGACGAACCAGCGGTCCAATGATGGAAATTGTCTTTGTTCCAGGCTCTGCAGGCTGAAGGGCATTGTGGGAAATAACAATGAAGCCTTCATTGTCATCCATCCTGAGTCAGGGTTTGGGGGTCATGCTTTATTTATGTAGCGGTTAAGGCTTCTTACAGTTGGAATATAAGAGTGAGCATCTGGGGAGGTTGTATGCAAGTCGCATTCTGCCTTTAAGCATCGTCATCGCACTGTTGAAGCTTCATTTGACCTGGAATATGACCACAAATTTCAGTGCACCAACCCAACAAAGGGGGTCATAACAACAAACGACATCCTTGATACAAAGTCCAACAAAGCCTCTTTATCACCCCTGCTGAGCTAGATCACAGCAAGGGACAGCTGGCGAGATTACTCACACAGTGAACTGGCAGAACACGTAAGAAGGAAGAGGAGACACCAAAAATATCACAGTGAACAGTACAAGATCTGCAAAAACGTCGAATTGCGGCTGAGTTTTTCAATACCCAGAAGCACTCTGATTCATGGATGGAGACGAGGTTTATGATAAACTAACGTTAGCGAAGCCCCGATGTTTGGACATCCCGCCGGCCCAGGTCCGTCACAGGGTTGAAACGTTGAAAGATGGAGCCACATGTAAAGTTGTTGCGGCACCATTAATGTACCTATAAAGGGATCCCCAGTGAAAGAATCATGAAAGAAAATGGTCACTACGAGCAGTGTTCTTTCTGTCAACATGCTTTATCCCTCCCATATCAATGGTGTGGCCCTGTCATGCCCATTCGCCACTCCAGGTTTAGATGACACCGGGTTCAAAAAGTCCATGCCTCCAAGTCGAGTGGGAGCCTCTCCTTGTTTCTGGTAAAGGTATGATAGTGCCAGAGAAGCCCATCACATTCTTTGTAGATATTCCTCCTCGGCCTGGCATCACTCTCAAGCGTGATGTAAGGCTAGATGCCACCTGTTAGTAACTCATCCTTAACATCTTGATAGGACGTCCCCATCTTTCGCCAACTGTTCCCGGTTCGTCAGCAGCGTTCCAAACTGCACCTCAACCCCCCAAGCATAGCAAGGCAAGTGGCAAGTTTCATGTTCAGGTCTTCTCGTACTAACCCTCGTCACCGCAGCTATATCACTTCTGTTGCCCGCCATCGCTTAGGTCGATCTAATTCGTCTAAGTATCTAGTTGACAAACATTCAAATATTCGGTGAGTCTTTCTTCCCGACGCAGGTCTGATTTGCTCACACAACTGCAGTGCGATGGATGCAGAACTCAAGAATCAACTTCAGACTAGTCTCCAACGTCAGTCCAGCAGGCTGGATCCTGCTAAAACCCATTCAACAGAACCAAAACATGTGTGCCATCCTGCCCACACCCCCACTCCTGTCGTTGCTGTCGAACATGTTGCCCCTACCATGTTGAACCAGGACCCTCCTTCCATGACTTCTTCAGAGAAGCCTTCTGAATCCATGGCCTTCGATAATTCGAGTGCCGCAATCCATCCCCCGAGTTCCCAATCAAGCCAACCAATACATCTGGTTTCACCATCAGCTCCGCTTGCTGGTATTGACCATATACAGCTGCCGGAGGGGGAGAGAGGGCTTTCTAGGGTCTGTCCTTCGGCGAGGGACACTTATAATCCAACAGCCACTCGTTTGCCTACTCCCACCCATCCAGCTCAGCAGCCACATAGCCCTGCAGTCGCCCCATCCAGCCTCCCTTGTAAACCAGCAACCTCATCGTTTTCGTCTGGCGAAACCCAAACTAGGTCTGATAATATAGCTTCAGCCATTCCAATAACCCCTCAGTTATATCCGAACCACCCTGATTCCCGGATACCAATTCCGGTCACTGCCACTACCGCTGCAGTCGTGAGCTGGCCATTAAAGCGCACGCAGAAGGCCATCAGGAAGCAAAAGGAGTATGTAACCTTCTACAGGTCCTTTTCAGGGGGACCGTTGAACTTACCTCCTTGCGTCCCAGAGGCCTATGAACATCCTTGGAGAATTGCAGACCTATATGTTCACCACAATCAAACCAAGGGCACATTCCAGGTCTGGATCAGGTCTGAAACGGGGTGGGTCAAAGCAGCGGTGGATACCCACCATCCAACACTGTCCAATTATCGCCTCAAGTTGTTGGATAATGGTGAACTGTCCTGGGTTCTCAGAAAGATGATGGTCACTGACAGGGGGAGGGCAAAGAGGAAGCAAGAAGCCCTGACGATTATGAAGCCTGATATGTAATTCACCTAGCTTAGGGAACTATTGAGCACGGTCCATAATGGCTAAGTAAGATGGTCCTGGAAGTAACTGCGGAAACAGGATTCTGTCCTGTATCGATCTGTTGGTACAGCAGCCGGGCCCGAGTGTTGGCGTATTCCGAGGCAATATCCGAAATTCAAACCCAGGACAACTTTAATTCGCTCACACTTCATCATCGCTGTCAGGCTCCTACATAATCTCGTTCCCCATGTTGTAGGGCACGAGTTTCATGTTGGAGGCGAAAAACATGTGGGTTCAGTCACGCATTCATGCTCTACAATGTCTGGTGCACTTCGTAGAGAAGGGAGGTAGGTCAGGTCGCGTGCATAGATTGGGTTTGTAGTAGATATCATGTACGCTAAGTCAGCGATAAACTATGGACGACGAAAATGCCCTCTGGTGCCACTTAGAAGCCCTCGAAGATGAAAATGACTGCGATGAAGACTGCAACTGCGTAGGATGCCTACTCATCAATCCACCAGATGGTGATGAGCTTCCTGTGTCTGACTCGGATGATGAGAAGAGGAAGAGCGTGCGCCCCCGCAACTGGAGCAGATTTGGAGAAAGAAAGCAACTTTCATGGGCTGGGACCTTCTGCCGAAGGTCCTGAAGATTCTCAACACCATTCATGGAGAGGGACTTTCGTTGTCCCTCTTCCTTGATGCGCTCAGCTGGGGAGATTAGCGATGTACTGCGTCAGATAGGGGCCGTTATGCACGCACCAGGTTGTTGCTCAGTGAAGAGCTACCAGTGATTCTCTCACGCTGGTACAAGCCCCCACGAAACAAGAACAAGGGCCGTCGGCCTGCGGGAGCTTGTCGAACACTTGAGATATTTGCTATCGAATGTGTAGATCGTCTACTCGAATGCCAAATGGAATGTGTTGCCTCGCATTTAGTATCGCCTCCTTCCGACCTGTCTGAGACTTACCTGACAGAGTTTGACTTCAAGGCTTTTATGGAGATGTTGAAAGAGGAGGCACCATTAGTGTGGAACGTGATGGCTTGGTTCTCATACAGCAACAAACAGTAGTTGCAGAACATGCACAAGGATCCGGACATGGTATAGTGTTCCCCATTTTCTTGTGTGGTCCGGCACTGAGTCAAATCTCAATACTCCTACAGGTAATTCTGCATCAGATTGCACAGGCTCAATACACCTGTTCTCACAGTCATGGTCGGATAGCAAAGTTGTGGGCACTTTACCTTAAGTCATGTGGACTCTCAGCCCGTGCTTTCGATGCGCTTCATAACCTCGGCCTCCTGATGAGCCATAAGTGGGCAGCCAATATGCTATGGCATTCTTGCAGACGAGCAATGGAAGCAGCAAGAGATGACATTCAGTACTTGCCATGGATCATATCCCATGACACTGAATGCCACCAGGTCGAAATAAAAGTGGCATCTCGCTGCGTGTGCGTGTGAGGGAATTACATAAAGTTGTCCTGGGTTTGAATTTTGGATATTGCCTTGGAATACACCAACACTCGGAATACGCAGCGGGCTGCCTGAGCCGTGGCTTTCGTGGCTGTGTGATTTTACCTGTTTTTGCAACTAAGTCAGTTTATGTTTGCCTAGGGGAGACTAGCTACAAGTACTTAGGGTTCGATGATACTCTGCATGCCGCACCGAAACGACCATCGTCTCGAACCAATTCAAGCTCCTCCCTCCTTTCAGGAATATTTAATCTATTAGGGGAATTCACAGCACGTTTTCGTATGCCATTTTCGTGCGATTTTAAATTTCATTTTGGACAGGCCCACTACTGAGTGACTGAGTGACTTGAGAACGATGTGAAAACGGCAAAGCTTGGACGTTTTCACGGGCGCCAGTGCTGACTCAGCCTGTCAGACATCATTTCCCCAATCTATGCCTCATAGTAATAAGCCGAAGGGGCAGTCAACACAATATCACTGGTTGAGGAGGTACTATGCAGGTGTTCATCAGATGATTCAGAGCTTGTGCTCTCAGAACCACTGGAATTGGAGTCAGAAGAGGTTGGGGGATCAAAGTATGAGTGAGATTCAGCAAGTAGAGTAACCAGATAGACATCAAGAAGGACTTCTACAGCTTTCTGCCTTTCTGTGGTGCGAGGCAATATATGGTTTCCGATGACTTGTTCAAGATAATTGCTTATCTACACACATTCAAACCTCGGAAACAGCCAAAATGAAGCCAGAACAGGGGATACCAAAGCAAACCGCCGTTTTTGGCCTTACCCAGTCAACGAAAACAAATCGAAAACAGCATCAAAAACAAATGAAAACGATGCATGAAAACGTGCTGTGAATTCCCCTATGTATTCAATGGCGCCATCTGGCTCATCCGCCTTCAGAATCTTTTTTTCCCCCTCAATTTTAGGTCTCACTCTTGTCTCGGGTCATCCGACTTTCTGTCCTCGGGATGGGCATTGTGTGTGCTTCCTTCCCCTTTTGATCACAAAAATTTTCACCCACCCTCAGCGTCTGCCATCTCTGTCAGGAACTGGCACAAGCCTACTTTTCTTTCCTAATAGTGATGATTTCTTGTCAGTCGTCACCCCCAAGTATAACATCAAACTCGTGTCACGTTGACCAGTGAAGACTTGCTGCGCTAACTGCCAGTGCTACTGCTGGCGGGTATTTTAAACAGACTGTAACTTACTTGCATCATCAGAATCGCTGATTTGTTTGCAGTCTATCGTCCTCGTGTCATTCATACTCGTACTTCTTCATCAGGGAACATCTGAGGCCTTTAAAGCAGGCCTCCACCAAAGTTCGTGTTCCGTATTGTTATTCTCCCGCTCATTTGAATGATATTCATGGGCCAAGTAGTGTCTCTTGTCGATATCCAGCACTCCTGCTTGTCAGCATAGGTGTCAACCTCGGAACTCTCAAGTTGTTCCTCCTCATTCTCCGCTAGGCCCATTGTGCCTCCGAATCATATAATTTTGACTGCCCTGCAAGGCCTTTATTCCGTTGCCCTCTGTGTGAGATAATCCATTTGAATCCCCTCCATCATCGCCACCTCTGCCCTTTTATACTGCGCCGTCCACTTCCTTGACATCTTCGCAGGCTGAAGATCCACCACTAGACTCTCCCGCCCATTCTCTGCCACAACTATCCGGAGCTGCCAACAGGTTCACATCCCTGCCACATACCAACCCTCTTCCACTCCCCTTGACACCCCTAGTAGAGCTCGAGATGAATTCCCTTGTGGAAGCCTACCCTGTACTTGACACCACAGCGGATTTTACGCTGGACGACGAGGGGCTCACCACGCTTGAAAAAATTTACCTTTTCTCCCACGGTAGATCTGCACACCACAAGTAAGCTCCATCCTATTTCCTACTTCGTTACTGTGGCGCAAGTTCAGTCACATCTCACATGTAGGGTATTTATTTCACATGCATTACCATCACTAGAAGATAGGGCCATCGGGGACAGCAGGCACCTTGTTTACAGATGCAACATAGATCCCCATAATTTACATGCGAGTTTTCGATGTCTAAAGATCACATACTGCTTATTGCTCCGCTGTCAACTCCTCTGTCTCCGCAACATCTCCCCATCCTCGTTCGCAAGTACACAGCACAGCAGTGCATTAGCATTGAGCTTGGATGGGCTAAGCCTACACAATCCTACATAGTTACATGCCTACAATTCATTGTCACCATGATTTGAATCGGACTTTGTTTTGGGAGGATCGTGGTTGCCGAAAAATGCGCGACGAATTTCGGGGTGCAGTGACCTTGTAAACAAGGTGATTTCTAGCGCATGTCACTCCACTTGAAGCTGTCATTTTTATTGAATGAAATAGACACCATTTTCAATGATGAGGAGACTTTTATTTCAATGACCTTAACACTTTTTTAGTAGGCCAAATGGACACTGAAATTCAATGACACACTGTTCTTCAGCTGTTCCAACACTCAGCAAAAGTGATTTACACATTGAATTTTAGTGATTTAACTTTTCGTAGCGAAAACATGGTAGGGTACGAAAAATCCACCCACCCATGATTGGGAAAAACATGGCAGGGATGTGCAAATCAACACGTGACATGTCATGATACTCCCGGGCCTGCCATGGGCTTTGTTCTTTGGAAAACCACCATAATGCCAGCATATGTCGAGCACAAGACCCTAGTTGGTGAACATGGCGATTCTGTGAACACTGTTGCCTTTTCTCCCTGTGGGAAATATCTCGTGAGTGGTTCTTCCGACCACTCCGTCTGTATATGGAGTGTACACAAAGGTTCTTTTCTCTTTCGCGTTGTATTCGATAGCGCTATCAATATCCTCCATTGGCACCCCACTCGAGAAGAGACCTTGATATGCGGCTCCGAAGATGGCTCAGTGCTATCCATGAGTGATTTCAGACCCGTAAGTAACAGTAACCTCTTTCGGAGTCATCATAATCAACGAACAGTGATAAATTCTTCAGAGTGGATTTGAAAAGAAGGTTATCCATCTGGGCGTCAAAGCTCCTGTTTTCTGTATGGACATTGACGCAAGTGCGAATCTGTGGGCAATAGGTGTTGGCAACCAAGTTAATATCACCGCTGGCGATAATCAAGGTGGGTGACTACCAAGAATCCTACGCTTCTTAGTCCAATTAAAATCTGCAGATGAATATACTGCTGCAACTAGGCTACCTCCCCTGCCTAAAGTCGAGGCCAAATACACTGAGAATGATTCACGTATCCGACTGCATGCCCTTCACTTCATTGGTGGTGGCCGCAACCTTATTGTCTCCTACCTCAACCATGGTATAGTGTAAGTACCATGCGGAGATAGTCGTTTCAGATCATGCCGAGGTTTTTCAGGGCATGGAATATCGTTGACAAGACCATTACATGGCACGTCAAGCCCCCCTCAATTTCTCAAATGTGAGTTTTGCAGGTGCATGGGACATGCTCATTCATATATCTCAATGTCACAATAGTGCGAGCTCCGCCATTTGCCATGACATAAATGTCCTTGTTGTAAATACTCTGCAAGATGGTCTTTGTCTTTACAAAATAGGTAGCAAGAAGGCCATCTGGAAATGGGACCATGAGGCAGAGTGCAATGTACAATGCCCTTCGTCAATTTCATTTCTGCATGGAGGGCAAGCTGTGGTCTCTGGTGCAATTACTGGAAATGTCCATGTCTGGAACATGGATTCAAAGGATCTGTATCAGGTTCTCCCACATGGCGGTAAGTGGTTGAGTGAGATTACTGGGCTCAAGTGTTGACCACACTGGTTTAGGTGACGTTATACAAGCTCTAGTGGTAAGCATAATGAGATATCCTATTTCTCGTCTGTGATGCGGTAGCCGATATCCCTACAGACTTATCAACAGGGTGCATGGAACTATATTGCAGTCGGATCTGCATTGAAAGGGCAGGGCACCTATATTAAAATTTGGAAGGCAGACATCAGTTCGTACCTCCCTGACTCATGTTCGATGTAATTAATCTGGACTTCACAGCCTCTTCTTCGGATATCGTTGAAGAATTCTGGCATCGGTTGATGGTTCATTATGTTTTCTTACTGTTGTAAGTGGCGTTTAGGTTCACTCGACTTACTATTTTGGAGGTTGTACGTTTTTCTATGGATTTGAGTGATTACGGGCGCGTAGCATTAGCAGTAGTATTCACCATACTATGGGCCGCCGCTGCTTTTGCTGCCGTACGGTTAATGTGGTTGCATATCCCGTGGGGAGGGATTTGTGAGGATATCATCAATTTTGTGCGTGTGGTTGATTTCCCATCCACACGAACCCAAAAACTAACACTATTTAGGTGCGAAATGTGGTGTATACAGGACTGTCGCTTGGGTTATGGCTGGCATCAGAGGGATGCCTTGTCCTTCTTACAGCGAGAGGTTTTATTCGTGATGTAGCTGTGGCAATGGTGGATTGGCTGCAGTCGGCAGTTCGCTCCTTCCTTGATTTACCTCCACCAGTCCATCATCAGCAGGAGTAATGGTCTCATAGTTCCCAAAACCTACCATTCTGTCCATCACACATCATATTTGAAATTGTACGATCTATGTATATCTTTCCAATGCAAAACTTGCCAACAGGGCAAGCTCTCGTAATTTCAACATCTGTAAGTACATGCCTCCAATTGAATCTTAGTCAAGGCACAAGCAGTCTCCAATTCAACCTTAGTCGGTGAAGTCCGGAATCATGTTCCCTGACAAGTGCTGTTATTCCTGGACACATCCTGGTCCAGGTCTGAAAATTGTTTTGTCCCCCGAGTTTTTGCCAGACCGAAATGGCTGGGTTGTCTGTTTTTGGAAATAACCCTGTTATGGGGGGCCTAACTTTTGGGGCGTCCAGTCCGAGAACAGTGAGTCTAGAGAAAATGGCTCTGAGGTCAAGGGTAAAGGTAGTTCAAGCAGTGTCAATGATGGTCTGGATGAAGACTTAACACTGTATTCATTCTGACCAGGAGTGGAGGCACAATGATACTTACTTCCATTTCTCCAGTCTCAGTTAGGTCGCAGTCAGGAACGTTTCCAGAAAACTTCCCACTTCTGTTATCACTTGATGAGGATAGAGCACAAAAAACAGTCTCGAACTTGTGTCAGATCTTCGTGCAGAATGCAGCATCTGACTTTGTTTTCCTTCACATTCAAGGGCACCGTGAGACGACTGAGGACGATCGAAATCTAGCCCCCCCTCGGATGTGGGGAGAGGAAATCCTCTACCTACGAGTTCTCGTTTGTTCTCCATTAAATTCATACAGTTATATCTATTCGCAATACTAGAATTGGAGAGGCTCGAACTACAGTGCAATTCCTTCGGTCCGTGGCGGTGTGCCCTGAACCAGCGAGGAAGACACCCAAAGCATCGCTGGTATGGATATCTTTGAGCTATGTCCATCAGGCATTCATTTCCGTTCGAAGAAAGCAGGGGATAGCATCAAGCCAGGGGAGCTGAACATCATGTTCAGGGACTCCCCTGTTTGTTGCCGGTGTGGGTAATAGCTATGGCACACTCTGGGACCCCAGTTCAATCCACGCACATTACTGTTGGTGATCAACTCTTGGTAGACCAAGGTATTAAGAAGTACGAGTACGAGCTGTGCTAGATGCTACAGATCGCCACAGGAACAGAAACAGCCTGAATGATGGTGTCGTCACCATAAGCAACATTGTTGGTTAGACTGTAAGCACGAAGACCACGATTGATAATACACCCGCCCTCTGGGCAGTCCAGGACATGGTGATTTTTTCTTGTGCTTGTCGGGTCACGTTGTTGAACACTGTTTGTGTCTACTGCGTGGATTGGGGGATCTTGGCACAGATGCTGAGGCCTTATATTGCTTCTGACATGAACAGGGGTCGATGAGGGGGTAAGACATCACTAGCTGTGTTGCCAAGATGTTATCAATCTGCAGCCCCCATCGATCAGTGTAAGGGGTGTTGGCATTGGGGGCCTTCAGGGAGAGCAAGTGAACGCCGCCAAAACACGATCAGCGTGCGAGGTCGAGACAGGCTACAGGGTTTGGGGATTATTGGTCAGTAGTTATTCTGGATTCTGGTGGATGTCATTCAACGTTTGGTGGCGACGGCATCTTGCATTTGGGGTTGGGGTGGGTGTCTCACTCACTTAAAACGACAGGGGAGAGCTCTGTGACGCTGGCAGTGATGTCTACGACAACTGTGTTCGGCTTCTTTGCATTATCTGGCGGCCAGCAAGTGCAGTCATCAAGACCTGGGGCGATGTCGAAGACATACCATTGTTTGTATGACACTACGGTGCAATGTACATCTGGCATGATCTTTCCTGCGCAGCTTCGGGTGTACAGTCCATTCAACGATACAGTCCACATCGACGATACTGTCACCTTCGTGGTGGTGAGAACATACATCCCAAAGTGGCACTTCCTGATTGTCCATGCGCATTTGTCTTCGGTCTTGGGATCATAAGCTTTTCTCTCATGGGCAGTTGTACACTGCACTGTCACATATCCGCCATCATGAACATGCTTGAGTGCTTCTTCCCCCTGGAGCCAACATAACCTACAATGTCACCTTCCCAGAAATCCTACTTTAACTAGGTAGCATACTAAAGTCGCAGGCGGTCATGTATCCTTAGCGTTCAGCGTCGTTTATTTGCGATTGAACACTGAGTACTACTACATTTCAAACTCCACCACCGGAGCGAAGCGAGGCGCCTCTTGTAGTGTTTGACCCATAATACATTGATGAAGTAAGCATGAAGAAGAAGAAAAAAGTAAATAATATTTGTTCTCTGACAGCCACGATTTTCATGGATTTCATTGCATGTAGTGTATTGAGTCCCTCGATCGTCGTATTTAACCAAAGCCTCTAGCATTGAAAGTTTAAGAGCTTGGGAAAACTGAATTGTGAGAGTAGTCTGGACCCGCTGAGAGAGAATAAGAAGCTGTGTACATTTTATGCCCTACATGTTCCGTGACACGGCAGCCAGCTCGGAAGTGACTGGTGGGACAAACCCTACTGACAAAGAAACCTGACAATTGGTTCGCAAAGGGCACGGACACAGAAATGGCAGAGAAACTACTTACTTTGTATAGCCAAAGACATGATAAATAAAACCAAGGATTTTCGCAGTACCAGCACTGGCCACCATGGCACTGTACAGGCTAAATAGAGTACAGTAATGTAGTCCGTTCCTACTTGGTCAACTAGCCAACCAGCGATGGGCGACGCTGCAAGAAGTCAGAAGGTGTGTAGCCAGATGAGATTTAACTGACAGATCAGAGCTGGTATGAAAGCAGCGAGGTAACGGCAAGGTAGGCTCTTCCATGCTATTCACAACACCGCTGAGAAGATGAGTCATAAAACTGGGAAGTGTAGGTGGTATTTACCCAAAAACCGATGGCATGAACAGGGCAGTGAGAACACAAGGTGATCGCAACAAATTGGTAATAACAGAAAGCAGAGAAGTTTCCACACAAGGGTGGCTTCGGAATCTTGTAGCATCCCAGCCAACAACTGACGACGTGAGATTCAGGCATGATGATGAGTCCAAGTTCCAAAACATTTGTTTGGTCAGATATCGCTGTCATCACCATCAGGACAAAGTCTGATGGAATGGAAGTCAGTGGACGTTGTACGTCTGTTACCAAACAGGCCGCCAACACCGACCCAGTTGGTGGGTGATATGCAACCCATGGGTCGATGCCCCATGCGATAGCTTCATGCCTTTTGATCACGAGAAGACGGGCAAGGAAATCCAATGCCGCACATATTGATCCGAAAATGAACGGTCCATGGAAGCCAAAATGAGAATAAAATGCAGCTCCCACGGGTTCGCGGGAACCTACTGCCAAACATTCCGTCCGGACATCCACAGAACCGCCGGTCCAGAATGGGAGAGTGTTGCAAAGGTTCTCACAGACCAGGACTTGCTTACACGTCCTGGAATACGAAACTTAGGAGCACCTCTGAGTTTGGAGTGGTACAGGAGAAGGACTAAATTTCACCAATCGACAGTAATCGTCATCGACTAGGGAAATGCTATTATGTAAGCCTAATCTCTAAAGCATGCAGGGCAGACAAACCTGGAAGAAGAGAACGACAACGATGCATGACATCAGAGCCTTGCTCGAGTATGAAAGCCATGGTCAGTGGGGTTGCTGCAGTGATACGAAAGAGGATGTACTTGAACCGTAGTTGATCATTATCTTGAAAACAATTTGCGATTTTGCACGGATGAACGATCGTGATTCCGAAACCGACACCTTTGTGTTCGAGTGAAGACATGATCATATCAGTGCTGAATCGGAGCATGTAAACGTGTCGGTGACACGACACAAATCGGGTCTGTGGTCACATGGCTGAATGCTGGATGTGAAGATGTGAAATGTGAAGAGTGGGAGCCCCCATTTCAAACCACTTTCATGAGAAGGGAATTCACACTCCTTGTGTATCGCTAGTCGAAGCTGGCACTAGGTAGGAGGCTCTTTTCACTTCTGTCATTGACGATGCCACAGAGAATTCCATGGAGTCTGCCATGCCACCTACTCTCGCTAGAATACTCAGGTGGGGACAAGAAATCCATTTTTATGGCTGTAGTCCGCGAGATGATTATCCTGCGAGAGCCAGCAGTGGCCCCAGTGAATCCACTGAAGCGAGGTCATGGGAACGGGGAGACTGGGTTTGGTGGCTCAAATGGCAAGGGAATGAAATTTGCATGCAGGGTGAGTCAAGCAATGCCAGAAGAAACGGAGGATTATCATGCAGTGGTGGAATATCATATCACAAAGAATGGTGTATTATCATACAGCAGTGGAATACGACATACTTGAAAACCGATACCAAGCACGAGTGTTGGAAGAGCAACGTTTCAGTAAGAAATACTTCAAACAGGAAACGTGTTGGCGCGTACCCTTCCCCAGCCAGACATCTCATTCTTGCATGTTTGAGGGCGCCCTGTATAGCTGCAGATGTCAGGACGGATAATCTCCATCTTATACGAATTCAACTCGTCCTTGATCCTCTGCACCAGTGTCGGAGTGAGATGACTCCACGTCGCAGGTTCACTTCGTCGATTGTAGACTGCCGAAGAGAAAGTATCGTACACTGACAAGTTGTTCGCAAAGACGAGTCGTTACTGGAACTAGAAAGAATAACTGGCGAGGACGAGTTACCTCCAGCAGCAGCAATCCCGCTATTGCCACCACCATGCTGCGACGTTGATGAGTGCGAATGGTGTTGATGTAGTCTGTCTATCTGCTCTGGATCGGGAGAGGGTATACGTGCCAAGGGACCGAGTTGCGGCGTCGACCCTGGATGAGAGCTGTACGAGCTGGACCGGATACCATTGAACGCTGGGTTCGAGACCTGGTCCTGGATATAGGCTTCTTGGTCGTAGTTGTTGGCACCTGGACGTAGCACATTAGGGGGCGAGGAGTCAGAATGTCATAGATAAGCTGAAGGGCATGGTGGATGAGAGGGAGATGTTATCGGTTGATGCATTGAGATGCGCGCTGAACAGAGAGGCTGCGCGGGATCGTTTTTCAGGGGTGCACCCACTACTTCACTGCCGTTGGCGATGGTGCTCGATGCATCAGTGGTATTGGTGGATGTACTGGGATCGAGGGACCGCCATTTTTGGCAGGAGCAGTGCCAAGAGAGATGCCTTCAAGCATGGTTGCAAGATCTGAGTCATCGCTGGAGATGTGGTTATCGGTAGGATGAGGGTGGGGTTGAGAATGGGCGTGGGATTGTTTGTGTGATTGTGATTGTGGGTTGGAAGTTGAGGAGGCGTGTGGGATTGTCGAGCCCTGTGAGTGCGGTGATGGACGAGACGGTTGGGCCTGGGAGTAAGAATGTGAGTGGGAGTGGGAGGATGAGGCCAAGGAGGACACAGATGAGAGCGATGTGAGCCAATGGTTTCAATGAGTAGGGTGAAACGGACAACAGCCACTGGTCAACTGTTTCAACAAGCAGTGAAACCACGAAGACCTACTACATGATACAGGCAACAGATGTCTGCCAAACGGTCTCATGAGCAGGGCGAGCAGGTCGGGGTGGGTGAGTACCTGCTCAGTGAAACATGGCAACAGACGTTGGCCAATTGTTTCAACAAGTAAAGAAACCCATGAAAAGCTACTACATGATATGGGTGACAGATGTCAGCCAACAGTTTCATGAGCAGGTTGAGGAGGTTTGGGTGCATAAGCACCAGCTCACAGAAACGCGCAACAGATGTTGGCCAACTGTTTCAACGAGCTGAGAAATCGTGAACACTTACTCTGTGATATGGGTGACAGATGTCGGCCAACAGTATCACAAGTAAGGCTCAGTGAAACGGGCGACAGATGTCGGCCAGCGGTTTCAACGATCCTGCAGAGTTAGTATTAGAAGCTGCCAAGATTTGAACACGCATGACGTACTGTGGTCAGTTAGCTTGTATGGACTTATTTTCTCATCAACATCAATATCAATATTTTCTTGTTGTGCTGCAAAAAAAATGTTTGTGACGGATGTGGCAAGAACGCTCAGATTTTAAGTGGATTCGAGGGAGATCCTGCTGAGGTTCGTGTCCACCTCGGATTTGATTCAGATGGTCTCAATCTTACCAGATTCTTCCATGGTCCGACGCAGGTTCGACATGGATCCGTCTCGTGTAGAATTCAGAGGTCGAGGAAATCGAACACCCTATGCGGCGTGTACTCTGGAGCCTGAGATCGTCAACTCGCGGTACGAAACAAGTTTCATTTCCTTCGGGAATGCTCATATCAGATTTGCTCTATTACAGATATTTATAGGCGGACGGGCTCATCTAATTGAGTTTCCATCTGTTCTGCTACCCCCAGGAACGACCACCGGGACCATCGTCAACATCGCCGTACACCAGAACCTCTCCAAAGAACGCACACGCGATCAACATTTTTGGCAACTACAACATGTCATTTTGGAGACATTCGGATGTGTTGTACTCGAACCGTGTCTCGTGCATTCGTCGTGCCGCACATAAAACTACATACATATCTCCTTGAGGTTTTCACAGGTTTTCACTCAGATTTCCCCCGCATTGGTTTCAATCGGCCAGGACTTACCTAATACCAGACAACGAAAGCGAAAACGCCATCGTCGATCGAAAACGTGCCGTTGACGAGTGCGGTTAGACCCAATAATCTACAACAAAGGCATATCCACACCGTCGTGAAAATGGAAAGTGTCTTCCAATACTACCATAGGCAACGTTTACCTTGGCATGGATTTTCTGCACATGAGCAAGATACTGACCTTGAAACTTGACCAGTTGTCGCAATGCTCTCACCTTTCGAACCCCTCCATATGGTGTACTTATTCTTATCGAAGGAGTCTAGCAGGAACTAGCCCAACAAATGTTGCCGAACAGCTCTAGATACGTTTCTTTGTTAACCCCTCTTCTTTGTGTCCTCCATGACTTATAAGATCCTTCACTCTTGGGGCCACGCCACTAGGATTTCGAGCTGATACAACCCATGTCCCAAGTCGATTTACGACATATCCGCACTCGCATGCAGTGTGGAACGCCGCAGGCTGTTCCTACAGGTGGCCCTACATACAAGCCCTTTCATCCCTATGCAAAGATTGTGCCGCACGCCCTGTCCCGAGGTACCGTTTTTGGTTGTTGCACCCACATTTCGTTGTTGACGATATAACCAGCCGAAACATGCCAAAAGATGGCACGTCGTGAGGCAAAACGTCAAGGTCCATTGCCAACTCTGCCCCCTAGCCATCCTCAAGCCTCTAGTCATGTCAAGGTTCGTTTTATAACTCTGTTTGTAATTACTAATCAGCACAAGACATTTGTTTTAATAGGATGCATCAGACATGACTGCTTTTCCCATTGAGGATACCGCCGTGGAAGAACCCACACCCCCAGTGTCACCAACGAAGTGCTTTCTCTCTTCATCTGCAGGTGCATTGGTGGGGTTTTTCAACAAGATAACACGTGGTGCACTCAGGGAAAATGTACGTTGTTAATTGTTGTTAATCATTGTCTCTGGCATTAGGCTTACACCTGATTTTGTGTGCACCAGACAGGAAGAAAAAGGGGCCGAGAGGAAGATGAGAAAGACGGTGAAGACGACCACAACCATGACCACGACAAATCTGAAGATGTATCTACATTACATCCTGATTTGTTTCGGGTCAGAAAACGCAGAAGAGAGGTGGACCTAGAATGGGAGCAACTGGGTTGTGACAGTAACGAGGCCACGGATGACATGCAGGGTCCTGGCACTGATGACCGAGCTGATGGGGAGGGAGAGAGAGACGACAACGACAACGACAGAGAAGTCTTTTGCGGAGCCATCTCCAGCGAGGGCGGGGAAGACGGGGAGGAGACTTTTTCTAATGTCAGCATTCGTACCACTGACGACCAGGCTACCGAGGAGTTCGATCCCGCTGTTGGTGACAGCGCTAGAGTTGAACCCGGTGAAGGTGAGGAACGAGAGGATGAAGGAGATCTGATTGTTATGAAGGGGAAAAATAAGGTACGCACTGAGTTTGGCGTTTCTGGCATTTCTGGACGTGAATTGCCTCCTAGGCTGTTGACGTCCACGTGGGACCCTCTAAATCCGCGCTCGCAAGAGCCGTCAAGGACTTAAACTCATGCTTGGACTCGGACTCAGACTCAGACTCAGACACCACTGAGGAAGGTGATGGTGGTATGAGTGACGATGATATGCTTGGAAACACATTTCAGTTAATGGATGTTGAGGTAAGCTTAGATCTTCGGCGCAAATTGATATCCTATACTAAATTCTTTTCATAGACATCAAGCATGCCAGAACAGGGTGGGAAGCACCATCAGGCAGGAGATCTGATTGCTGTGAAGGGGAAAAATAAGGTATGTACCAAGTTTGGCATTTCTGGTGTTTCTGGACGTGAATCACCTCCTAGGCTGTTGACGTCCACGCAGGACCCTCTAAATCTGCGCTCACAAGAGCCATCAAGGACTCAAACTCGGGCTCGGGCTCAGACTCAGACACCACTGAGGAAGGCGATGGTGGTATGAGTGACGACGATGTGCTTGGAAACACATTTCAGTTAATGGATGTCGAGGTAAGCTTAGATCTTCAGCACAAATTGATATCCATACTAAATTCTTTTCATAGACATCAAGCATGCCAGAACAGGGTGGGAAGCACCATCAGGCAGGAGATCTGATTGCTGTGAAGGGGAAAAATAAGGTATGTACCAAGTTTGGCATTTCTGGTGTTTCTGGACGTGAATCACCTCCTAGGCTGTTGACGTCCACGCAGGACCCTCTAAATCTGCGCTCACAAGAGCCATCAAGGACTCAAACTCGGGCTCGGGCTCAGACTCAGACACCACTGAGGAAGGCGATGGTGGTATGAGTGACGACGATGTGCTTGGAAACACATTTCAGTTAATGGATGTCGAGGTAAGCTTAGATCTTCGGTGCAAATTGATATCCATACTAAATTCTTTTCATAGACATCAAGCATGCCAGAACAGGGTGGGAAGCACCATCAGGCAGGAGATCTGATTGCTGTGAAGGGGAAAAATAAGGTATGTACCAAGTTTGGCGTTTCTGGCGTTTCTGGACGTGAATCGCCTCCTAGGCTGTTGACGTCCATGTGGGACCCTCTAAATCCACGCTCGCAGGAGCTGTCAAGGACTCAAACTCGGGCTCAGGCTCGGACTCAGACTCAGACTCAGGCACCACCGAGGAAGGCGATGGTGGTATGAGTGACAACGATATGCTTGGAAATACCTTTCAGTTGATGGATGTCGAGGTAAGCTTATATCTTTGGGGCGAATCGATATCTCATACCAAATTTGGATTTTTCATAGACATCAAGCATGCCAGAACAGGGTGGGGAGCACAATCAGGTAGGAGATTTGATTGCTGTGAAGGGGAAAAATAAGGTACATACTGAAATTCGGTGTTTCTGGCGTTTCTGGACATGGATTACTTCGTAGGTTGTTGGCGTCCATGCGGGACCCTCCAAATCCGCACGTGCAAGAGATGTCAACAATACAACGACGGTTTGCACTGGTCTAAGTCCACACACCGATAGCTAATGGGCCTTGTAGGTTGCCACCGTTGGACCAAAACACGGTCAAGTTGAAGATGTCACTAGTGTGAAAGGGAAATCCAAGGTTTGTTTTCGCCTGTGGGTCGCTCGATCTGTGGCTTACAAGCCCTCATAGGCTCCAGGCCCTGATCCTCTTACTTTTTCTCAGCCTCTCAAGGGCAGTTTTTTTATGCCCTCTCCGTTGGTTCCTCAATCACCTCCTCGACCGTCTGGAGGATTTACTCCTGGTCGAAAGACAGGCTGTCAGGCAGAGTGTAATGACAAAACCGGTCAGCATCCCCAGCCACAGGCAATGGTAGCTCGTTACCTTGCATTCCAATTGCTGTCATTCTCACATATCAATAAACTTAGAATGCCAGCCCCATGAGGATATGTGAGTTACAAGACCTCCAGGACAGCATCGAAAGTAAGATTCGAGCAAACATTTGGCAGGAACTTGGGAAGATTGTCGAGTCTTCTGTTGCTGTCGCATTAGAGAAGGCGCTTCCAGGTCTGACGAATCAATCCGCTGAGAATGGCGCTGGGACAAGCTCATCACAAACGAGTAAGTCTACCTCTAAGAAGATAAAGAAACTCCCAAAACCCAAGCACCAAGTTACAATGAATTCAAGGTAGATGAGCTAGGCACACATGTACCCCAGAGCCGCTGACAATTTCCAGCGTTTAGAAATCTGTTCGGGAGCTTGGGCAAGAGCTTTTGGGCATAGAAGACCGTGAAGATCTGCCACGGTCCGTTGGTCGGAGGGAGATCAGCGCATGGGATCCCAAGAGTGGGCCATGCTGCACAGTCGAGGATTTTCGCATAGACCTGGAAGGTTTGCCACGCTCTGAGTGGAACAAATCTGCTGCACTTGTCTTCGCCCAAGAGTATCTGAAACGTTGCCGAGGTCACCAAGGAGAAAACTATACCCTCGAATACATCGTGAAGGCGTGGTTGACCCATGTAATGACATTAAGAATGCGGTACAAGGTCAAAGAGCTGGATGACGAGGATAGAACGGAATGTAAAGCTTGGAATCGACGGCATCAAAGAAAGCACGAGGTAAGCTACTAACTACCTCTACATGTTTTCGCATATCTAAGACTGTTGAAGCTCTACAGCCATCATCTGCAGACCGCCTATGAATACGGGGAAATCAAAGATCGTGCAGTCGCCATAGTGGAATCGCTTGGCCAAGATGGCATGAGTTCTGATGAATCTGACCATGAAGGTCACTGGGGCGAGGCAACGTACTACATCCTGGAGAAGGACTGGCGCTCTAAACAAGTCACTGCTTGGCTACGAATGCTGGATTCCCTCCACCTGCGCCTCTGATACAATGGTAAATGGCAGACAACAGCTGGTGCCTGGCCACACTTTAGGATGGCTAGTTTGAATGACAGCAAGGGACCTCCAGTGACAGGGCTACCTATTGATTTCTACTCTCGTAACTGGTATGGGGCTCAGAACGCATTCATGAGGGAGCAGCTGCAGGCAACAAACCAATCCGACACCCTTGCAATACCATCGCAGCATGCGAAGTAAGTACACTCGCTTGATTGTGTGGAGCACCTGACTGGACCTGTTGCCTCGACAGAATCGCAGAGAAATACAATCTTTCTGACTGTCGAGTTGTCCACAGACGCATGTTCTCTTAAGGCAATGAACTGGTGTATGGTGGCATAAACTTTCGACTCTTGCGCCGCTGCCAATGCAGATGTAGACCATATTTCCATGATCCTGAAATACTAGTGTCGTCATAGCCTGTCCTTTCAGCCAACACATTCAGCTAGTGCTGTGGAAACATTTTTTCTTTTTCTCTTAAATGAATTGTATTGTGCAAGAAATGTGTAGAACTGTGAACTAGAAGATAGCACTGTCTCCGATGGCAGGCACCTTGTTTACAGCTGTGCCATCGTGACGATCCATGAAACAGATGAGATGCAACCCTGAGGTCTCTGACGCATGTGTTATTAAAAAGCGTCCGGCCATCGTGGGGCCACACAGCATCAAGAACGCTTGCATCGAGTCGAGGCAACATATATCGATTCGTTGGGCTCGAGAGATCAACATATCAATTCGATTCCATGGCATTGAGCTTACAGTTACATGATTTTCCATGATGTACGACGAAGAATGACAAAATTGAATTAGTTTAGTCCCTTTGAAAGGCACATTGTCAAAGGAGAACGCGTGGTATGTATCCATTTTCTTTCTTTTCGACTGGATTCTGCTTCCGAAGCCATCGTATCTAGGGAGAAACAAAAAGTCCGGGTAATCAAAGCAACTCGAAGATTCATGATGGCATGCGGCAACCCATCAAACTCTGCTTTGAGTTCGACGACTTTCATTTGATTTCGAGTTGTTTTTACTTTCAACTATGTTATTCTAGGATAAGAAATTCCAAACGACGACAAAGTGATGTTGTACAAACACTCTGCCTCTTGGAGAAGGTGGCGAGGAAGCAACTCTATCGCAATGTCCACATCGAAGTTGAAGGCAAAGCAACAATCACTAGAACTTGGTCTCCTTAGCACGTGCTCGAAGCAGTGCATTCGCACTCACTGAGTTCGAGAGCTCATGTTTTTTATCTGTAGAGTACAGGCTTGCGCTGCCAACCAGCTTCGGTGCCAGTATCGCCATCAAGAATGCGTGGTACCAAACTGGGCTCCGCTCTGGGGTCATCAGCACGATGGCACCTTGCCTAGCCTAAGTTCACCTGCACAAAGACACTCTTTCTCTGCAATGAACAAAGGTGAGCACATGAGCATACTTTGTGCTGCCGAGTATAAATGGACCCCACCCTCACCACGCCTCTCCATCTCTACTACACAATGTCTCCCATCACGCGTGGTATGGCTCGCATGGGCATTAGGTGCTATGCACCGTATAACCTGCGCTCTCGTGGTCCTAACCAAACTTTCTTAGACCTGTCGAGTCTGCCATCTACACCCAGAACTCCAGTTCGTCTGCACAACACCGCCAGTGCTCATGCTGGTGTCCCCGCCCCTCCTCTCCCCATTCATGCTGCAGAGGGCAACCCCCCTGAAAATGCCGTGAGGAATCAATAAGAAACCTCCGAGATGTTTGCTGACCACTGACCACTGATTATAGAACGAGTTCATCTGTCCCGACGTTCGAAAGGCCATACTAGATGGCATACCGCCGGTGTGCTACATCTATAGTTGCCTTTGTGCCTTTGTAGCTGAATCCCATTGTAGGAGGTCGTTGGTTACGGGATCAAGCTTAGATTTGTTCGTGATTGCCTTGAACTGGCAAAAGCCGTGGACGAAGAGAAAAAGAATATGTGAGGATCGCCATGCATCATTGTGATCCCCTACTGATGATACTGATAGGCTTCGGGCTCTGGAGGCTGGCGAGGTTATTTCGTGGGAGAGACTCATACGTATTTTCTTTTCAGTTGTTGTGAATTATGGCCATGATCACGATGAAGGACATGTTTGGACAAGGCGCCCTCGGCTATGTTGAGGCGTGCATGGAGATTGCGGCAGGTGTTATTGTTATGGCTGACAAGATACATAAGTGGGGATTTTCGACAGTTGACAAGGATTAGCTACTCACCTGTTTTGGCAGCATGTAACCTGCTAATGGCACAGCGTCAACTCCCAATACTTGACCTGCAGAAGGGCCATGACAATGATATTTACTATGGGATGTCACTCCTAGCTTGTAATTACTGGTACTCGTGACAACAGTCCAATCCAAAGACGTTATTGCTTTTGATGGCTCGTGCTCGCACACTACTCGCAATGATCCACAACTTGTTGGAACTCATAATCTTACGGTCGACAAGATGCCGGGCATTTATACCGGAGTTTTCAAAACCTAAATACTGTCCTTACGCAGAACTCATGAGCTCAAAGCACTAATAGTACTCTGTCCTGATGCTGTGAAAGTTAGTGCGAACAGCTCGAGGTGCGCACCTTGCAAGCATTCTTCTGGCTATACATAAGTAAGTATCTCTTGAGGACCAAACTAAAAGAAGTCTCCTTCCGGATCATCCTGGATAATCTTCGGTAGATCTTTGTCTTTCTTCTTCTCAACGACCATGGGGGGTAGGACTCACCAGCACCCACAGTTATGCACCTGCAATGTTGTAGGCTGTGGATCAAGCACAACCTGGTGCGAATCTCAATTGAAGTATGTTCATGGCCGATTGATCCCAAAAGCGATGTATGCATGCCACTGTAAACTCGACAAATCTGCCCGGTGTCACACACCAAAGGTGTTGTGGACATGGTTACAGCTGACTCTGCCTAACTCGTTGACGAGTTGCGCACAATGCCCAAGCATGCAGATGAAGACTAAAGGCCTCATGCATAGAAAGACTGTTGGACGTGAACAGTCATCCTTCGCACAAGAACGAGTCGTCAGTGCTAAAGAGAAAAGAGGAAGCGAGTTAAGCGCACATTAAAGGTTTTTAGCGCCCGTGTACGGCATTCCGGTTTTCGTCATATCTCCACCATTTCCAAAGATATCGACTCCATTCCCATGCTCGCTTAAAGTGCTCAGCCCCACGATTCTTCCTTCCAAATTTGGAGAGGATCCTCGCACCCTGCACGTTTCTACAGCACTCCATCCATCAGACGCTCATTTCACTAAGTCCATCAATCATGGCCACCTCTTCATCAGTCATCTCGCTTGTCTCATTTGCCAGAGACAATGGCTACGTATATCTGCCAGGCGTTCCCACCAGCTTCCTTCCTGAAGCCCCCTGGTTCATCCCATCATTGTCAGCCCCATCCCATCCCATGCAGCTTGGTCAGCGTGTTCTCCTTGTCAGTATGACTTCCAGAAGGACGTTCTTTGGTCGCCTCAGGTCTGTCACTCGGTTAGAAAGGTCTTATGTGGTCGTTTCAGTCTCCCCGGTTGATGAAGCATATGGATCATTCCTCCCTGCTCCCTGCACTGTCTTTATTCCAGTCTCGTCCATCATTCTTCCCGCATTGCGACAGCTGCAGCATAATCTACTGTCCTCCAGCCTCCCTGATCGCATTCATGACGAGTATGACATGCATCTTGCCTTCCTACTGCAAGATCTAGCAGAAGACGTTCCCCCTTCTCCTCCTCCTCCGTCAGAGCCCTGTTCATGAAGTTTTTGTTAACTTCGCTGAGAGGATGAAAGGGTGGGAGATGCGATCGCATATGCACTCATTGCCCCACAGACCCCCAACGCCCTAGCCCCCTTTGATGCCTGACTCATGCCCTTCAATTCTGGAATTAATACTTCCCTATCTGGAAACACTGTCCATCTGTCATGCCATCTTTGGATCTAGAGATGTCTCCGCCGAGATCGAACTTGCATCGCCACCACCTAATGTGATATCAGTGTGCTTACTCAGTTTCTGACTCTATTTGACTCATTCTGTGATATTTTGACTATCCTTGACTCATTCATTGCCAATACTTACCAATCCTCCTTGCTTGCTTACTTTTCATTTCTCGCTTACTCATCATGATTACTCAGTCCTTACTCATTACTTACCAAGTGTTTGTGCCTTGTTTGTCACAAGCTGTGCTTCCCCCACAGTATATAAACCCCCATGTACTTAGCTACCCACAATCAATCAGGAAGCAATCAGAAGCAATCCAGAAGTCAGCTCAGCTCAGCATATCTCGTCGTCGACAGTTGAGGCTCATTCAGAAGAGTCTATCTGTCTTCATTTATATCATTGGTAGTTGAGGCTCCATCAAGGGTCTATCTACCTCTATTCATCATCAGCAGTATCATCAGTGCTTAGTCAGCAACCTCTTGTTTAGTCATCCATCCACTCCTGCGTAACTCGTCATTGACTTGCGCCAGGAGCACATCCTATCGAAATCCATTTACTCCAAAGTCCTTTCAGCTGAACACCCCTGCTCTGTTCAGCATCCCCTTCTCAATCAGCGTTCATTCATCCTCTCCTGCGTAACTCGTCGTCGACTTGCGCCAGGAGCACCTCCACTTGAAGTCTTCCCCACTTTAGGTTTCTCTGCCCTCCAGGTTCTGCGGAGGTAAACCACCACTCGCACATATTTGTCTTTTGTGTTGGATTTGTTTGGTTTATACCAGCTTTCTACACTTTGACTCACACCGGTATCTCGAGAGTCCTGCTGCCGAACTTGAGAGGGATGCGGACCTCGCCATCGAGCATAGTCCCATGGAGAGTTCCAGTGATTCAAAGGATGAGGAACCAAATGGAAGGGATCAACAACCCACCTTCAACACTGACTTCGATGACCAGTGCGACCACGTCACATCGCTGCACCTTAAGGATGAAACCATCGCTCTGGAAAATGCGTTGCACGACCTCATGCACCTCTGTTCTGTGGTCACTCAGCAGATTGTGTCTTTCTCATATGACCTGAATCTCATCTTCTCTGAGAGTGGGCCCATAGAACCTGGCGCCCTTTACCAACTCTATTCTTCTATCCCATCTGGCGCAAACATGGGTCATCGACGACTCTCCCCAACTGCATCCGAGAATGCAGCCATACTAGCTCACAAGAGTGGGCTGTACGGGGTCCTGGTCAGTCTACGATGTCTTGAGCAATTCCCCTCTCTGGAGGCCGCTCGCCTGCAGCTTTTGGTTATGGTAGAGGATGAGTTGCACAGGGTTGATGCCATACGGCAGGCTGCTTGGAATGGTTTTCTGAGGAGAGACCTTATTGCGAACTCGGGACAGATCCAAGGTGTGGGGCGGTGTGAGGGGGCCATACAGAGTGATGGTGATGAACAGAGCGAGGAAGTTGAGCAGAGCTCGTACAGTTCGCCCAACAAGGAGTCCTATGTTTTTGTCAACACAGGTAAGCAAAATACCACCTTTCGCTATGTTTTCTGAGTATATTCGGAAGATGCCTATTTCCGAAGTATTGGAGTGTCCCACCCCACTGCTGTAGCAGGTAGTTTCTTGATTCTTTGCTTGAATCTCCTCTGTGGAATATCCCAAATGCAAAGCAGGTTTGTCTCCGACAGCCTGAGCTTTATGATGTCCCATGTCATCAATGACATACAAGCTCCCGAAGATAGAAGATCCTTGCTGAAATTCCCAAGAGACTACCACACTATCTTAAACAACTTCGATCTTGACCCTCACCTACGACTCTATGTTTGCTGTCCGTCCTGCTATGCACTCTATGATGACGTTGACTTCCCCGATTTCTGCACTTTCCATGATTTCCCTTCAAGCCATCCCTGTTCTGCAAAGTTGAAGCAAGAGAGGACGATATGTGGGAATCTGGTTGTCCGTCCGGTGTGGAAGTTTGCATACCAGGAGCTGAAAGGGTGGTTAGGAAGGATTCTATCTTATCCTGACCTGGAGTCAGCGCTGGAAGCTCCACTGTCCAACCTCTCAGATCCCGACTCCAACAACAGGCGATTCACTGACCTCTTCGATGCCAATTTCATCCGAAATATGCAGGGTTGTGATGGGAAGCCCTTTTTCCGCAAAGATGATAAGCTTCGCCTGGTTTTTTCTCTGGCGGTTGATGGATTCAATCCTTTTGGTATGAAGGTTGCCAAAGGAACATCTTCCGTGACTGGAATCTATATGGCATGCTTGAACTTGCCCGCAGACATCCGATACAACACGGAGAATATGTATCTCTGTGGCGTCATTCCCGGCCCAAAAAAGCCGTCTCTCGAGCAGATCAACAATTTCCTTCGCCCGCTTGTAAACGAACTACTGGAGTTCTGGCAACCTGGTGTCTTCTTTTCGCGTACGGCATGCTATAGGCATGGAAGGGTTGTTTTGCTTGCCCTGATCCCTCTCGTATGTGACATTCTTGGTGCACGTCAAGTGGCGGGATTCCTCAGCCATGCGGCCATGTTGTTCTGCTCCTTCTGCTATTTACCTGCAGATATGATCGAGAATCTCGACATGGAGTCTTGGCCAATATGCTCTGCCAAAAAACACCGCAAACATGCAGAGGAGTGGCTTTCAGCAACTTCAAGCGAGCAGCGAGAGCAAATTGCCAGGACTTGTGGTGTGCGATTCTCGGAGCTCCTTCAACTGCCCTACTGGGATCCTATTTGGTTCACAGTACTGGATTCCATGCATGCATTCTTCCTTCGTGCTATTCAACAGCATGTTTGATACATATGGGGCCTGAGTCCCACAGCTCCAGCTGGTGATGGCGCTAATTCCCCCACTGAGAAACCACCTCTGAAGCCGACTGCCGCAGAACTTTCGAAAGGCCTCAAGACTATACTTCAGAAACCTACAGGCGATGCATGCATAGAATCTCTCTCCAAAAAATGCCGTAGGTCTGTACTGTGGCATCTATGCCACGAGTTTGACCTGAGGAGGGCTGGTACATCAGTGATGCTAACACGAGCACTATTAGATTGGGTGAGTCACCATATTTCGCTACGTCTTCATAACCGATGGAAAGTACTTTATTAGCTTCAGGAGAGCCATGATAATCAACAAAAGGCAAGGTTGTTCTTGCAGTCACTTCAGGTGAGTTTATGGTATCAGACCCAGTTAGGCATTCTCATAACAGGGTTTCCCTGAAATCATAGGCAGCAGAGGATAATGCAGATGATAGTTTGCACACAACAGGAAAGACTGTGTGACCACCCCGGACACAAGGTGACATGCCGACTGAAGCTGAGCTAGAACATGCACGATCTAGGCTGAAAACTGCCAAGACAATCAAGAGCATAGGCAATGGTGTGCGGGTTCCAACACTTCGAGTGCTCTGTTGTGAGTTGGGCATATTAATACCTGACCCGAAGGGACATGGTAAACAGCTCACCAAGATGGCACTAGTTGACCTAATTGGCAAATGGGTAAGAACCTTGTCTTCGGCGTTCGAGCATGTGTAATGGTATTACCTCAGCGCATTGAACATGGTCTCACCGACGCACAAGGAAACCTGCCGGAGCATCCAGTTGAATACACCGCTGTGGACTATCGCGAAATTCCCGTTGTACTTGGTCGGGCTGTTCTTGAAGAAGTATGGAGGGATCAAGAGCGGCTAGTTCTTCCCTCATCCATTTTCCCTGCTCCATCATCACTTGGCTTCGAAAAGAGAAAGCTTTCAGCTGACCAGTGGCATTCAGTTGGTATGATTCACCTCGTTATTACATTGATTCGTATTTGGGGCCACTCACAGGGAAGGCAATGGCGGATTCTCAACAATTACATGCATCTTGTCACTGCAATTTACATCGCTAACTTGCAGTCTACGTCACAGGAACTAACAAGCCATTATGTGTATCACTTTAAGAGCTACTTGTCGGGTGTTTTGGACTTGTATAAGGAAGCCAAGATACAACCTGTTCACCATGCTTGCCTCCATTTTGAGAGACTGCTGGTCAGACTGGGGCCAGTGCATTCATGGAGAACCTGGGCTTTCGAGCGTTTTAACTACATGCTTCAGAGGACCAAGACAAATATGCACTTTGGTGAACACCTATCTCAGATTCCCATGTTTCATCACTGACCACATTATGCCCCTTGAATCCTTCAGGTGAACTGGAGTTGACATTTGTCAATGATGCGTGCAGAGCAGCAAACTTGCAACTGCTGTTGAATAGCCCGCGACTACCTGCAGAGATGAAGGACCTTCGCACCTCATTCCAACAGGCATTTAAGTCCAAACTTCGTGGAACTAGGCTGAATGATGCTCATGCCTCTGGAACTTCTGCGGAATTGAAGATCGTTCTTACAAACCAGCAAACGGAAGGTCGTCTGGCTCGTGTACATAAGACTTTCCTACCACTGGCAATGGAATACATGCACACCCAATCAGAAGAAGGTAAATTTATGTGAACTTCAGAAATCAAGACTGATGCCATTGATAGTGATATGCTGGTGTGACACAGTGCAGCTGGGAGGAGTAATATTCCAGCCTGCAGCTCAGTCACAGTGGAACTTGCATGCCATGGTTCAACTCCCCGGGCCGCACAGAAACATGGAGGTTGCTGCTCAGATACTCACACTGTTTGTTTTGAAGGGCGAAGAGGACGTAGCCTTTGCAGTTATCTCGTGCTATGTGCCTTTGAGTGACACAGATGCAAAACAAGACCCTTACTGCCAGTTCAGCATCCTTGCTGGGTGCTTGTACTATGACGAAGTCGAAGCACCTGTTGTCACTCGTGCATCCAACATCCTTGCACCTTTTGCGAAGACCCCGTTCAAACTTGACTATATTGCAAAACCTGTCGTTCATGTACTACCGCTTTATAAGGTGAGCAGCCATCCCACATAAACTGAAGGCACAAACTGATGGTCTAACCAGGATATATATTCTCAAACCAACATTCCACATGATATTGAAGCCGAAGTACTGGAATGTACCAAGTAGACGGTAGGAGGGAATCCATATTCATGTGGTCACTGGGGTACATACAATGAGAGATTTACTCTGCTGGCACACGTTTCGGTTTCGTGCCATACTATGAGTCGAACACATATCCCATGGCTTTAGGATGAGTATGGATGTCATTGTGGTATCTGTGTACAGTCTATGATGGAGATGGCAAGTCATTCCTGCAGCCCATGCTCTGCCATTCGGATCATTTCACCCAAAGTGTCCAACATACGATTGTAAGCCTGTGCAAAGATCCACATTTCCTGTAGTCAGGAAGGCTTGAGCCTGACGCCTCAGAACAAATGGTAGTGGGTTACCTCTGACACAGTGCTTAAGACGATCTTGTCTGTCATCGGATCAGTCAAGTAATTCTTCAGTGTTGGCGTTAGTGGCCTTGTAGAGGTAAGAGCTTGATTTAAACATACAAGTGGAATAGGAGCAGCAGGCTGAGTAGGACTCGAGTGAATGGACAGATTTGTTAAATGCCGAGGACACTCTTGCTTCTGTTGAAAACCAGTTACTCAGCAGAGTTAATATATCTTGGCCCAACTTACCACGGTGAGCTGGCTTGTCGTCCGAGGTAAGAAATACACTTCTCCTTCATCATCCGTGTTGCCAGAGATGCATACTGGCTGCTCTGCTTTCATGATGAACGAGCAGCACAACAAAACTACGAGGGAGGGGGGAGCTGACCTTGCACGGCTTAAAAATGTACTCGAGACCAAAGGAAGAACAAAGGGATAGCCTTACACACATGTGATGGCAAAGTGGGGTTTCCTGTTTGAAAGGGGAATCGAAACGAGTGCGAAATCGCGCTAATCACCATGCCGGCTCGAAATTTGTGAATAATTACCGAAGCCCTCAGACGAACCTGTGGCAGTAGCCTTATCTACGGACTGTAAGCAGTGGCGTGTCGACCCACGTGACCTGTCTGTCATGTGTTCTATTGCTTGGGTCTGAAAGTCGTTTTGTCCCCAAGTTCTTGCTGGACTGAAATAGCCGGGTTGTCTGCTTCTGGGAACAATCATTTCCTTTCGTTTTTATGACGATTTGCTTATGGCTATGATCGGTTTTGCAGCTACTACCAGAGCTCAGGTCGACGAGCGACCTCTGACATCCGAAGGAGAAGAAAGTGATGTGAACTCACGAGCAGAGCCCGAGTGCTTTTTGTTTCTTTTTGTTTTCGTGATGGGCTACTTATGAATATATGGTTCTAGGGTATACAACGAGTCCGAATGCAAAGAACCAGTTGCCAATGAAGTGCGGCCATTCAACGAGATCGCGAAGACAAAGCTCGACTATGAAAGCTACTCGAAGCTGGCATCGAACGAA
Organism: Pisolithus tinctorius; assembly: GCA_024663395.1. Lineage (NCBI taxonomy): Eukaryota > Fungi > Basidiomycota > Agaricomycetes > Boletales > Pisolithaceae > Pisolithus > Pisolithus tinctorius. Next base: position 3,922,467 of record JANFAH010000004.1, read on the forward strand.
GCAATGGCTGGTCCCCGAAAGGTGGATCTCCTCGAGGCGGAAGGAGTGTCGAGAGTGATGGCACTGGAGGAGAAACTTAGCGAGGAGGCCCACAGCGTCAAGGTGCTTTTTTCTGTTTTGATTCGAACACTAGCTACCATGGAGTACGCTGTTTATAGCACTGATAAGGTAGTCCATGAAGATGGGCAACTCGAGGCCGTTCATCGACTCTTAGCACCGAAACTCCATCCACCTGACTATGAGATAGAAGATCTGCCACTCAGTTCGAGTGAAGTTAGCATCTATGCCCATTGGCATCGAAGACCTATCTTCGAGGAAGGCTCGAGGATCTACAGACTTTAAGTGGCGAGTTTTACTATAATTCGAGCTTATACTGTGTCGAAATACGTCGTTTCTAGCATGGAGAAAGTAATCAACGAAGATGGGCAACTCAAAGTCGCACAGCGGCATTTAGCAGAAGAGCTTCGTCCACCGGATTCACTATCAGACAAGACACGAGATATCAAGGATGCGCGTGTGCAGGGCATCGAAGCTACGAGAACGGGAGGGGTGGACGTAGCGAAACCCCCAGTGAGTGTATCCATAATCGGCTTTCTTTAATACGTGTTTTTTTTTGTGTCGTGCGACGTCGTTCAACCAAGTCGCACCAGGCTGCGGGTGATTTTACTCACCCGAACACTTATGTTCGAAATTTCTTTTGTTTCTTTTCGTGCTAGACCGTCTTAAGGACAATGGCGAGAGCTTCGGAACAACATGCATCTAACTTCTCTGTAGGCTCCTCTCAACTCTCATTTTCTCATTTAGCCAGTTCTTCTCGGTCTTCATTGGAATCTATGGGGTCAAGCTACCATTCGGACAGCAGCCAGGCGAAACGCCGACCATGAACAACATCCATATTTTTTCAGTTTGGGCGTCGCGACTGATGAGTGTGTCAGTTGAATGCAAACAACAGACGATGGAAAGGCATACACACCATTCCGCTCGCTGACCGTGATCTATTGAACAAGTTGGGGTATGGACAGAAGTTGAAGGATGTTGACAAAGCGATACTCGCCGATGCCCTGTTTTTGAACAAGATCTTGGAGAATCCAGAGATATTTGGTCACGAAATCAATGACTTTGTAGTCGACAGGGATACAAGTAAAGCTGACAATGACACGCAAGGTCCTCGAGGTATGTCGCGCAAGTGCGTTCGTCAAACCAGCCCCTTCATCTCACCATTAAGACAATGATGACACCTGTCCAAGCAGGAGGAAGTACATACGAACACGCCCACTCCCACCCATATACCCATTCCCATAATCAGCCTACATGTCCATCGGATCCACAAAAAGGATGTTACAGACCGACAGAGTCTGACATGGACAAGCTTCGGAGCACGATCCAGCTTTTCGTGCATGATTGGAGCAAAGATGTATGAGTGACTTCTGGATCATGTCCTATCTCCCTTATCATACCATTATAGGGCAAAGCAGAATGAGATCTATGTTATGAACCTATGAAGAAAGCTTTAGAATGCTACAACTGAATATCACCACATGCCACACAGCTCTGCGCAGCCGCTCGGTCCCTGTGTCATACCCCCACCCAGTGTTGAATCTGTCCTATCCGCATTCAACACCCCGTTCGACCCACATGAACTCAAGCATCCCACCATCTGTTCTCGAGTCGATGGACGAGCGTTCTTCTTCACAAGTGGAGAGCCGGTTTGTTTCTGGGACTTCACGAGGGTATGTGACGAATACGAGTGAAGACAATCAGGATTAGAGGTACAAAGGATATACGAATGGCTACAAGAAATGGTTGGAGTATGAACAATAGAGCCATGATTCGCCACGGAACGATGGCTGTTTGAAGCAAGAGCAGATGTTCAAAGGGGGAGAGACATAGAAGATTCGTGGATCATGAATGCAAAGCTACTGATTGGGATACTGTGGCACTACTATGAATGGGGAGAATGGACAAATATGACACAGGACCACTCAAGAGCACATGGCGACTATGATCAGAGACGACTGCGTTTAGGAGTGTGAAAGCAATGCTCAAGACAAATACAACGACTACGGTTAAAACTACGACGGCAACCCTCAAAGTTGCGAGGGGACGCACACTGTGCAAGGGGAATCGGAGCCATGCCCAGTGGGCTCAGTGGCTTGGTTTTTTGTTTTGAACTTCAGGTGTTTCGCTCACAGTTATGTTGCTCTAGGAAATACAAGGGTTCATGTGGCAATGTCAAAGCGTCTGAGGTGCAAATATCTATGTCGACGTTTGGAAAGAAACAATGGCTGCCAGAGAGACGAGGCCTAGCAGGAGGTGATGCAGGTTCACAATCAGAGACCGAGCGCTCATTGTTCCGTTTCATCTTTATGGTACAGGTTTGCAGCTCTAGGGTAGACTACATAGAAAAGTCTCGGAACCCCTCCAAGTACGAAGAAGCCGGCAAAGAGGCTTGCTCGTGGGCGCATCAATGACAACAGCTAGCCTGCCGATGTGCGAAGATAAAGCTCGACTATGAAAGTGTCTCAGGGTTGGCATCGAGCGAAGCAGCGGCTGGTCCCTGTAGAGCAGAATCCCTCAAAGAAGAAGCCGAGGCTCTTGCACGATGCAAAAGGTCACTACAGGAGCGGCATGCAGAGCCAGACCGAACATGACGAGACACGGACTCGAGGGTGGCAGCGCCAGGGGAGAAACTCACAGAGGGGACCCAGGGGTTCAAGGTGATGTTTGTGTTCTGTCTCGAGTGTATTCTGCTGGGAGCAGTGCTGTTTTCAGTGTGGAGAAGGTGGTCGACGGGGATGGATGGCTTGAGGCTGTTCATCGACATCTGGCACCAGGACTCTGTCCACCTGACTGCGAGGTACTGCAAAGGATCGAGGGTAGTGAGCTCGAGGCTGCCGGCATCTACGCGCATTGGTGTCGAAGACTTAATTGTGATGGAAGGGAGAGGATCTGCAGACATAAGGTGACATGTTTTACTGTGCTTCGAGCATATACTACGTCGAAATACATTGTTTCTAGCATCGAGCAAGTAATCAACGAAGACAGGCAACTCAAGGTCACGCAGCGACACTTAGCACAACAGCTCCGTCTGCCGGACTCGGCCATAGACGAGACACAAGATATAAAAGGGCGCATGCATATGTAGAGCGTCGACACTGCAGAAGCGAGGACAGCAGGTGCAGGGCCGTCCCCAGTGCATACAAAGGAGTGGATAGGAAGCAGGATCCGGAGGCTGCGATGCCTGGAAGACAGGCATAGAACCGACGATGAAGGAGCTGAGTGCTGACAAGGACGGCCTTGTAGCGGAAGTCAAGACTCAGGTCATCCGACGGAATTCGTTCCTGTGTGTGAGGCACAAGTTCAGAAGTTGAGGGAGGCCGGTATATCATAGAGGAAGTGTGATGTTGAGTGACGTCGGCATCTGGTTCAAGTTCCATGCTTCTTTTCTCTAGTCTCATGTCTGCTAAGTGGTCTTAAGGTTGAGGTATACGTTCGAGAGAGAGCATGGCATGCATGCGGGTTGTGAATACATCACTGAAAGGAAGTCTTTTTACAGGTACATATTTGAATTCAGGTTAGTTCGTTAGGGGCCAGGTGTTACCATGCCTGCCAGCCTGCTGCCCCTCTACCTTGCCATCGTTACCCGCCATATGCTGCGTTTCGAGAAGCAGTCCCCCCCCCTCCGTCGCACCCGATTTATTACACACTTATTCTCCTGTCTGGAATTACCTCCATCGTCGTCTGACTGGGGTGCCGAGCCGTGGGAGGGGGTGTTGAGGGTTGAGGGCGAGAGGGTAGAGTCGAAGGTTCTAGGATGCGTTTGTGAGGTTCGAGGAGCTGTTGGTGGAGTTCCTGTGAGGTCGAGAGTGAGTCGCAAGGAGAGAGGACGACCAGGGGCAGTCAAGTTCTAAACCCCCCCTCAGATGTAGAGAAGAGGGACTCTTCACCTGTGGGAGGAGTCAGAGGTTTCTGTTTTCTTTTCCATTCCATTCCATTTTGTTTCTTTTGTTTTGTGTTGTGTGTCTCAGCTTACTGGCTTGGTACTGCTTAGTGCTCTTGACACTCTTGACAAAAATTTCCAAGTAATTAAGCTGGAATCAAGACAGATTAAGCACATTGTAGTTTTGCTGACATGTTCTCTTCTTCTGAGTCATCACATAGGTTCTTGTGCTGCTGCTCATCTTGGGGTGCTGTGCACTTCATATCCACTTTAGGCTGACCAGATTTGACACCAAACTGTAATTTTCTTGCAGCCTTGAAACCCACCTTTGGCTGCCTACAAGACTTGAGCAGCACACAAGCTGAACCCAATGCCTTCACTCCACTTCTGCCTCTTGGCTTTGTCAGACTTCCTCTGCACTTTGATTCTAGCCCTCTGGCAGTGTCAGAGTTTGTCAGAGTGAGTGGTCCTGACACATAGGTTTTGACCTCAAGGCACTTAAATTGGTACTAAGCTGTATTTAAAGAAGAGCTGTAGGGGAAGCATGTGCACTTGGTATAGGGAGGCTCAGACCATGCATGGGACAACCACTGGCAGGAGCAGCAGGATGAGGATGAGGGGGAGCCACAATTGTAATTACAAACACTGCAAAATTAGTTCCATCACCACCCACAGGCCACTATATCCATGCACCCCCATTTCAAAATTGGCCACTCATTTTGCCAGATACTCAGATGACACTCAGATGGTAGTCTGATCAGCTTGGCTTGAAGTGGCAATGCACTTGAAAGCAATGGCAGTCACAAGATCTACAACTATACAGTAGTCCACTACTTAATACTACATACTGTGTGCATTGAATGACCTGTGTTCAAAGACTCCTTTGTGCCTCTCAAAGGGACTGATTCAATATCTTAGAACAATGTAACCACAAGCATCAATATATGTTGCCTCAACTCAATACAGGCACTCATGCTCTCTTTCAGTTATAATGCATGAAAATAAATTCAGTACTACAATTACAATAGGCATCAAGTACAGGCATCCATACACCAGGATGCTTGAGCCAGGAGATCATGGGCAAGTAGGTTGAGAGGCAGGCAAAGCCTTGAAAGCAATGGGACTCAGAGAATCATCAAATTCACATTTAAATTTGTTTACTATTTTTCTTTTTTCAATTAAATCTTTCCCTTACTTACAGAGCCTCAGTCAATCTTGTCATCACTAAGGTATATCTTATCACTTACTTTCTTATTAATACTGTACCAATTGCTCTTGTAATAATATATTCAATATTTCATCCAGAAATCATTTTTGATGTTTTGATCTATGTTTTTCATGTGGAAAGACTTTATTTCTGATTTGATTTTTTCTTGAAAAATATTTCACTGCATATTAAATGTTTGTGCATAAAAAAGGCAGAATGTTTTTCAGATGAGCTTTAGCACACAATTCATCATTGCAATACAATATTTGGGCTAAGTAAATACTTCCTACCTTTTAAACTTTCTGCTCACAAAAAAGCAGATTGTTAAATCAAAAAAAAAGTGAGATATATTGGAGAACTATTTACAATGTATCACACATATTGTACTCAAAATCATTCTGCTGAACATCCATAATTATTTTATATGCAACAATTTAAGTTTTTCTGATAACATTTTGTGAGGCATGGTAGACAATACAAATCTTATATGTTTTTACAATATTTGTCACAAAAACATCCCAAATTAAAGAGTCTCATTTTTCAATCTTTTTTTAAAATGTTTTCAGCAAAGAAATTGAGAAATGCTTCCAGTGAAACATTCCAATCCCATCAGTTGCTTGGTGGTCTCATTTCTGCCTGTACTTCCCTATTCCCTTGTTTTCTACCTCACCATAAACTTGGACGCAGATCACTCACAGCGCAACTATAGGAACGAAGATTACGAGCGCCTACTGCCGCGGCTGAATATGATCCAGGCTAAGCCAGGATCAGAATGTACCAGCCCACCGGTTAGTACGATTGTCACCCACGTCGTACTTGTCCATTCCACATTCAGCCATCAGAGTTCTCCAGACTTCTGGTGGCTTTTGTTGTCCTGGCGGCGTACAGACCACTGGCAGCCCTTGTTGTTATTCTTGTGTTCTTACCAGAAGTGTGTTGCAGAATCTGTTCGAGAATGCGCCCACACCCGGAGTTTAAAAAATGAGGACCTACATATGAGTCATATTTATTGAGGTGCGCATTGCTGGGTGCACCCTCCGAGCTATTGCTATCGACCATCGCAGGTTATTGGTGTGTTTCTGGGTTGTGGCGACACTGACCAGCCTGCCAATAACAGCAGATCGTGAAACATTCCATCTGCGACATGGCACCTCAACAAAATCACCAGGACGTGTTAATGAGCGACCAACGCCGTCTTTCTGAACAGCTTCACCTGCTCTATCACTTTGGCTACTCAGATGTTGATATGCGTTATCAAGATGCCGGCCATTTTCGTAACAGGCGTAGGCGGAACTGGCATGACACCAAATCCACCATTCACATTCTCGACACCATCGCGGTCGCACTGACCACCGGCAGGCCCGGAGATGTCTATGCTGCTGCATTTGACACCCGTGGAGGTGTCACGCTTGTCTTGGCAAAGAACGACTCTCCCACCGCTGAAGACGACCGGGCTGTTCGTGACTTGTTCGGGTGGATCACCGCTCCTGAGACTACGGGGGCATATGACGTCTTGCCTTTCTTATTTACTCGTTGCGGGGCGAACATTGCAAAGCGGATGGCGAAGATGGATGACGCTGTGCGCGATTTCTCCCATGGCCTCGAGGAAGTCTTAAGGCACTACACACCTGTCTCCATCGACGAAGAGTTTCCTTACTCTACGACTTATCGCAGTCTCCAGTATGGTGACCAACAGGTCCCATTTGTGGAAATGATGCGTGAATTGTTGGAGGTTATCAGGGGCAGAGTTCAAGCTTTCAACTTACAGAATCCGTCAGCAACGCCAGACGTCTACTGCCGCTACGCACAGCTTGCGCTAGTCGCCTTCGTTCTCAAAAGATCCCGTCTTCTACGTTCACTCTGCGAATCCACCAGTCCTATGGATCGCAACTGCAAACTGCAGGTGGAACGACTGAAACGCCGCCTTGCTAAGGTCTGCCAGTATTACCACGGTATTGAAGACCTCGTCGATCATACGAGGCGCCATTTCCCGCAAGGAATTGCACATTGCTGGGTCGACCCGATTCGTGACACGGGTGAGACTACAGTTAATCTAGAGGGCGACTATTTGGGGGCCATCGAACAGGCACTCGGCGGTGTTTCTCCCTCAGCGGACACTCTAACCACATTGCGCGGAAAGTTCCCGAACATGGGAGAGACGTGGGGCGCCGGTCGTTCTATCACAACCCAACTCCATGCCGAAATCCACATCCTGCTTCATCTCAGCAAGTCATTCGATATTTTGGATCGCTCCCAGCAGCAGCCTATCGGATGTAGTAAACGGAGTTGCTTATGCTGCACTTTGTGGATCTGGGCATATAATAACAAGTACCGGACAAAGTGGCTGACGTCTGGGTCGCATGGAAAGCCTTACTCTGCTTGGGCTTTGCCTGGTTACTCCTACGCACATGCTTGGGCAGCAAACGGGCGGAGCGATGTTGATATAGCTGTCATGAAAGGGATCGAGAAACGCCTAATTCGGACTATTGCTCAACTATTTCCAAACCAGAGGAGGCTCTCTGATGAATGTCGGTGGAGCGGGTCGGAATCAGGGAGAAGTGACTCCGAAGAGGAGGGGGCAGAGCGACAACTTTACGACGCTCGGGCCGTCCAGGGCTGGAGATGGTAGAATGGGAGTCCAAGCTTCAGGTGTGCTTCAGTTAGTAGTGTGTCAAATGCATTATGCATGAGGTAGTTTATCTTTTAATCCTCCAAAGTGGGTGATGTGGACCGCGTTGCCCCCTTTCTTGTACTGGTTACTTCCTCTTGGTACGGTAAATGCGGACAGCTCGCTGTACACAATACATTCTACGGCTTCGTGATGACCAGTATTTCCCTTCCGTCTCCCTTCCAAGTACTCGCTCACCTCTACCTCAATGCCCCACCTGTCCCCCACGGGACTCGCTCATGCACCCCTCCGCTCCTCTCATATACGACTGGCGAAATGTGTGGGTAGTATCAGCTTGAACTCGCGGACGAGTCAGGCTCGGAGTGTGCGCACCACAGACTCGTTCCAGTATCTCCTTCCATGAACGCGTACACCCGGTCTTCCTCACCGCATTGATGAGTCGACTATTACTCCTTTTTCATTGCCACGCACCCCTGGGGAGGTCTCATAGCCACAAATCCAAGTCTTTCAGTCCCTACAACTTCGACTTACGCGTAAAGCTTGCGTCGTCATCCCCCCATCGTTTTCTGAGTGCCGTGCTCGAACAAACGAAACGTTACGCCTAACCTTTTCAACCCAGTCCACCAGCCACTCCCGCCTACTACCTTCCAATCTCAACATAGCACTCTCTCAGACGCATGCCCAACATTCGCGAACCTTCTCTGACTCTCATTTGCGAGGCTCTCGCCGCAACATATCCCCCTCTCCTCTTACAACCGACTAGCGAGCGAGTGATGAGGAATTCGAGAACGTAATACCATTGCGAGTATTATGTGCCTCGAGTGGAGCAGATCTTCTGGTATGTCACAGCACTATTTGGGAGTACCCAACCGCGTGGTGGGCTCAGACGCGGTGAACTCTGGAACGATTGTATCAAGGTCCCTGAACTAGCTCGTACTGGTCCGAAGACAGATGAGGGTTGGGGTGGGACACGAATGGATGAGGAATAAATGGTAGGAATGCCCGTAAGAAGTCGAACGCTAGGGGGAGATGATAGACACTCACCCACCCCTAACTGTGAGAATTGGGACTCTGTTATAAGACACCGACCGGCCCACTCACAGTGCTCAACAGATTGCGGAGCTCTCCATCGGCGATGTGGCAGCCAACCACCCTAGGGTCCTGGGCGGCCAAGCGCCTCTTGCGGAGCAGCTTCAGTTGGTCTATTATTTCAATTACTCAGATCTCGATATGCGTGATCGTGAGACCGGGTGCAGGACCGCAGCAACAAAACAGCTGTCCGCCTTCTCGACGCCATTGCAGCCATACTGACGATCACCAAGCGTGGAGAGGTCGATGGAGGAGACAGGTGTGTAGTGCCTTAAGACTTCCTCGAGGCCATGGGAGAAATCGCGCACAGCGTCATCCATCTTCACCATCCGCTTTGCAATGTTCGCCCCCAACGAGTAAATAGGAAAGTTAAAACGTCATATGCCTTCGTAGTCTCAGGAGCGGTGATCCACCTGAACAAGTCACGAACAGCCCGGTCGTCTTCAGTGGTGGAAGAGTCGTTCTTTGCCAAGACAAGCGTGACACCTCCACGGGTGTCGAATGCAGCAGAATAGACATCTCCGGGCCTGCCGGTGGTCAGTGCGACCGCGATGGTGTCGAGAATGTGAATGGTGGATTTGGTGTCATGCCAGTTCCGCCTACGCCTGTTACGAAAATGGCCGGCATCTTGATAACGCATATCAACATCTGAGTAGCCGAAGTGATAGAGCAGGTGAAGCTGTTCAGAAAGACGGTGTTGGTCGTTCATTAACACGTTCTGACGATCTTGTTGAGGTGCCATCTCGCGGACAGAATGTTTCACGATCTGCTGTTATTGGCAGGCTGGTCAGTGTCGCCACAACCCAGAAACACACCAATAACCTGCGATGGTCGATAGCAATAGCTGGGAGGGTGCACCCAGCAGTACGCACCTCAATAAGTATGACTCATGTAGGTCCTCATTTTTTAAACTCCGGGTGTGGGCGCGTTCTCGAACAGATTCTGCAATACACTTCTGGTAAGAACACAAGAATAACAAGGGCTGCCAGTGGTCTGCGCGCCGCCAGGACAACAAAAACCACCAGAAATCTGGAGAACTCTGACGGCTGAATGTGGAATGGACAAGTACGACGCGGGTGACAATCGTACTAACCGGTGGGCTGGTACATTCATCCTGGCTTAGTCTGGATCATATTCAGCCGCAGCAGTAGGCGCTCGTAATCTTTGTTCCTATATTTGCGCTGCAAGTGATCCACGTCCGAGTTTATGGTGAGGCAGAAAACAAGGGAATAGGGAAGTACAGGAAGAAATGAGACCGCCAAGCAACTGATGGGATCGGAACGTCTGTGGCGGACATAAAGCTAAAATAGTATAGGGATGTGAGTCTGCCGTGACCGATTGCATGACGAGGATAGGAACAAGTCGCTTTTCTGTGTCGCTCCCATACGCTCCGTGTATCACCCGCCTGTGTTGGCTTCGTAGGCTCGACAGATATACGATAGATTGCGGCTAACGCCCATAGAATGAATAAACAGTATTCGTCGGCTATCTGAGCAACGAAGTTGCGTAATATGGACGAGTACAAACCAAGTAGATGTTTAACACGCTGCACGTATTTGTCATGATGGTGAGGTGAGGCGTACCACATACCTGCACTGGCTGTTGATATGGAGTCCAACCGCTGGCCATGACATCGACCCTATCACACTGTACCGCGGAAATAGTTGATAAACAAAAGTCGAACGAAATACAATTACACACCCTGAGGTATCTTGGTGGACGTATTATGGTACTCACGATCATGTTACAAGTTTGCCTCGTCAACGATCCGATCGTGGGTTCAAGCCGATACAACTTGCACACGTTCGCCGGCTGTATACGAGAGGAGAGGAGAGGGTACGTAGATGTTCTGTGAGGGGGAGGTATGGTATGGGGGTAGACCGTCTACACTCATATCCCACTTGTTTCCCAGTGTTCGTCCAACCGCTCCACTCATATGTGACTGGCGAACATGTGCGGGTCGTATCAGTTTGAACCCGCGACTGAAAATTGAAACATTGACGAGTCAGGCTTGTAATATTATCGTGAGTAAGACTTCGTTGGTTGTTTCACCAAGTCGCTCCCAGCCCTCATCTCATAGTACGATAAAAAATGAAGAGACGCCGAGTTGTTGTGGAAAGGTAGTTCTGGATGCAGACAGTACCGCCGTCTGAGTGAACAGAAAGCATTTGTCCACCACGAATAAGACCTACCGGATTGTAGAACTGAGCGACACCCGGAATTGATCATAACGGAGCAGTGAGACACACCACATACCTGCGCTGGATGGAATACGAGGGATCCTGTTGATCCCATGAGGAATGGACGGTTGTACAGGTACTGATTGGATCCACTTGTCTTTCGGAGGTGCAGATCGGTATTCATGCTGGAATAAATCGACCTTTGTCTCTCAAATGGAGTATTGCAAAGAAAATCCTTACTGCGGAAATATTGATGAGAAACAAAAAAAGAATGAACCACGCGCCCTGTGCTGGGTAGAAACATACATGTAGTACTACTCGCGATAAGTTTGTGTAGGGGCCTGCCTCGTCAGTCGTGGATTCGAGCTGACACCAACCACTCACTTTCCAGTTGTACATGAGAGGAGAGGGGAATATGTAGATGAGTTCGGTGGGGGATTGGTTTAGTTTGGGTGTGGATGTGAGAGGGTGCACGCGGAGAGGAGAGCGAAGGGAATAAAAAGTGTACTAACCGTGACGAAACCGCACAATGCACTAACATTAGTTGTGTACGGCGAGCTGTCCACACTTCACTGGACCATAGGGAGAAAGCAATTCGATAGGAGAGCTCCACCCGACGTGTTCGCAACCGACAAGATTCGCTCTGGGGAACATCGACTCGTGAGTTGAATTTGCTAAACGCCCGTTCGAAAAGTTGGCGTATGCAGTCACGTGCCATAAATTCCACGTGTCCAGCTCTGGGTGGCTGTGCAGTACGTCTAACTGCGTCAGACTCAGTAGACGTTCTCAAAATCTCACCGCCAGTCCCGCCATGTCTTTCTTCTCCCGTCTGTTCAAGAGGGTCCGTTAGTTTTCACTTATCAACTCCTGACTGTGCGCACTTACCAGATCCTAAGCAGAGCGGCTCCGAAGATTATGAGCAAATCCTTTCCACCCTAGCTGCGGACGTGCAGAAACGACAGACGCGTCTCGCCGAGATCCGTCTTCGAGAGCGACGCACGACACTGCACTTCACGCTTGGAACGATCCTAATTTGGTTCGCGTACGTCGGTCTGTGGTATACGCGGACCCTTCCGCAGACGTGGCGCGAGTCAGGACTAGGAAAGGCGGCGGTGTTGGTTGGACCTATATTGTTAGTGTGGCATGCCAATCTGGTTTATCTGCGACCTTCTGATACGAAACCTACAGGATTCTGTTTGCGAGGCGGATGATGCAGATATGGTATTCATGGAAAGGGGGTCGAGAAGGTGACTCCATTCGATAACCCGTTCAGACTCCTGAACGTGCTCACTAACGGCTACATGCAGAGAGGACGCTTATGGCAGTGCTAAAGAAACAACGTACCAAAATCGAGGAAATTAAGCAGAAGACGAACTACTATTCTACTCGAAACCTGATCGAAAAGTACGACGAGTCACCGCCATCGTCCACCCCAAACGCCACGCCATTACGTCGCCGGAATGTCGCTGCTAGTGTGCCTCCGACACCATTGACATTGCAAACCCCATCGTCGCAACAGTACTCGGCAACCCCGAATCGGCAGACAGAACCGTCCGTCTTGCAGTTATCTCGTACGTGCATCACTGCTTGTTATGTCATCAAGCTGACGACTCCGACCCAGCGATACCGCAGCCGATACAAGCGACGCGAAAGCAGTGGTATGATAAACTTGCTGATGCGATATTGGGGGACGACGAGTCGTCTGAGAGCGTGGCAGCTTCACGATACGCACTCATCTGTCAAAAGTGCTTCGCGCACAATGGCCTCGTGAAGGAAAGCCAATGGGAAGATACACGTAAGCTACATCTTCAACCTTCTGAACGTAATTGCCCTTCTGATGCTAACCTCATGTCGATTTCAGAGTATGTCTGCCCCAAGTGTGGCTTCTTTAACCCTTCGGCGAGGTCTAAAAAGCAAAATACTTCTCGCACACCTTCGCCGCCTGACACGTCCACTCCTTCGCCTGCTCGATCTGTAGAGCACAAGGCGTCAACTTCGAACTCGAAACCGCGATTATCTGATCCTCATTTGGTGCCGGAAGAAGCGATGGAAGTGGACAGCAAGTGATTCATGTCGTTTCCGTTGCAAAAGTCTGCCGTGACCATTTTCATGATCTGAGATAGGAATAAGTCGGTTCTATGTGTCGTCCCCCCACGTTCCTTGTTTTTGGTTTGTCACTCGCCTCTGTTGGCTTTGTAGGCATTTCAATTCTGGATACTTGACAGATTTGGCATTCGACTGAGAATAACTTGCAGCTTAGGCTCATGGAGTGAACAGAAAGCGTATATCAGTCACCTACCAAGTCCCACTGGGTATCTGCATCGTCGCGTAACTAGGCGACATGATTGCGCACGGTAAAGGGGTCTAAATTATATACTTCTCGCATTGAACGTACTTCTATCATGACTGTTGGTTGATCAAATAAAAACCGGATGAAACACGTATTCTAGTTTTTTTTGGGGGGGGGAGGAGGGGGATGTAAACACCAGGAAGGCAACTCACTAAATCTGGTGGAATTCTGCGACGACTTGGGTAGATGGTGAGTCATACTGACTCTCCTGACTGCTATTAAGTGGCGGCAGCAATTTTGAAGTTTTGTTCTCATGGCAAATCTTTCTGGTAATCGCTGTAACGTTTTACTAGTATCCTTTTATACTGACCCTCTCGTATACTCGCCTAAGTGAATGCTTCGACATTCCCCCAAGAGTGTATTGCCCTAGCCAGGCAGAACCGCCAGGGCCGTGCCTGCTCCCCCACTGACACGAATTCCCCCGACTGCAGTCTTCTCTACGACGAATATGCCTCGAGGGTCTCTTCCGGCCTCCCTCCCAACGCTATCTCCAAGGTCGAGGCCGCCTTCTACTATTCGGGGATCTCTAGCTCCCCTCCCAAGCTGGTCTACCGCACGTCGAAGGATCCCTTCGTCATGCCCAGGGGACCAGAGGCATATCGTCGCTTGAAGCATCTCTATCCAATCTACGACCATAAGCTTGGCGACAAATGGGGGGACGTCGGTCCCAAGGTTCGTGACCTTCTCGACGAGCAGCAGGTCCGCTTTTCGACCATCGACCTCGCCCGTTTCCGCACGGTCCCGGACCAACAAACGCCTGCTGTTATCAGTCCCGTTGTGATCTGGATCGGCGTTCTTCCCGATAGTCTCACCGGTGAAGATGCGTTCAACTCAGCCAACGCCATACTCGCACTCCTCGAGGACGAGGGCATTATAGCCATCGACATTGAATTCCGTGAATCGGTGTTCAGGCGCTCAGTTGGTGTAGAGCTCTACGAACCCGCCTCGGACCTGGATGCAACCAGGCACGTCATTGATCCTCTCACTACTGCACTTGGACTTCCTATCGCTGCCGCGAAGACGCCCCACCTCCAGGGCACTATGGGCTTCTACTTCAAGAACGGTGACGACCTCTACGGTGTGACGGCCCGCCACGTCCTCTTCCCACCAGATGAGGACAATTCCGACTACACCTACAACCTCAACAGGCCTCGTAAGGAAGTCCTCCTCATGGGCACCAAGGCGTGGGACGACTACCTCAAGTCCGTCCAGAACCGGATCGGAAACCTTGGCACTACGGCGGAGATTTACAGGGAGTCGATCAGGAGGTTGGAGGGGAGGGCGGTAGGCGATACCCCTGTCGCTGAGAAGGCGAAGAAGGAGCTGAAGAAGACTCGGGAGTTACTGGAAGAGGCAACCAATGCTATCGACGAGCTTCAGGAACTCTACGAGCGGTCGAAGAAGGACTTCGGTAAGCAGAGCCAGCGTGTGATCGGCCACGTTGTCTGGTTGCCTGTTATCGCTGTCGGTACAGTTCCACATAGCTTCACCAAGGATGTTTGCGTCGTCGAGCTTGATAAGGCCAGGTTTTTGCCTAACTTTAAGGGCAACGTTATCGACTTAGGTGCGTGCTGATCTTTTTCACTAAAGGTGTAACTGTTTATATTCAGGGACTGAGATCGAGGGCGCCAAGTTTGTAAACAAGATGTATCCTCGCACGCACACGCAGTCCGGCTTCAAGTACCCTGCCGAACGCCTCCTCGTGCTCAGGGACATTCTCGCCGAGGATTCCATGCGCCACCCCAAGACGAAGGACCACGACGGCGAAAACTGCCTCTACGTCATTAAGCGCGGCCTTACCACTCTCACCACGATTGGTCGTGCCACTGGATGTTTCTCCTATGTGCGCGAGTACTTCTCCAACCAAACTCACCGGGACTCGATTGAATGGGCAATCCTCCCATACGACAGCGACTCAGGCGCGTTTTCCAAGGGCGGAGACTCTGGGTCGATGATCGCCTGCGGCACAGGCGAATTTGGTGGCCTCCTTACTGGAGGGTCTGGCAGGACGGAGTCATCGGATATTACTTATGCCACGCCGATGTTCTGGCTCTGGCTTATCATCAAGGCCAAGTTCCCCAATGCCAACCTCTACCCGGTCTTTGGACTATAATTCTCCACCACATATCTCCTACCTATGGCAGGAAGAGTATTCGATCATGTCCTTGAAAAAGTCGTCTCACGTAGTACGCTGTGTGCCGTGAATCTCAAGTACTGCAGTTGGACTGTGCAACGAAGGAAACCGTAGTGGTCACACGCACGTAGGCTGACAACTTGCTCCCTGCTGAATAGGTCCTCTAGAGACATGTGCGGTGAGGTATCATTGTGAAACTAGCCTGTTTCAATGGTAATTCGACGATTCGATACTTGGGAGCCTATATCAAGCCTAGGTATGCTACGATGCGCCACGTTGATGGAGCATACGGTTGGTCACATTCTACATTGAAACTCACCACCCTTATGAGGGATCTCTACCTTGCATAAAGTCGAGATCGGTGCGAATATCGTTCTCCGATGACCGTTCAGATCCAGAAACATGTATCTTTGAATCCATGGCACCTCGAAGGAAGTTGTTCAACAGTGCAAATATCGCTTTGTGACAGTTGTCAGAGCCATGGCGATCTGCTGAGGTCTCGCTGGTCTGCCGCGGCGATTGGTATTTCCATCATGGGTGTGAAATAGCTGAGCCTCACCCTACGCACGGACTTGCGACCTGTAATGAGTATGTTTTCAAGTTCTCCGTTTTTTCTTCGCCGTTTGCCCCTTCAGAAGTGCGGCTGTTGAAGCTGTAACAGCCGTTCTCACCCATGGAAACGATATCCAAAAGGCTGAGCCTGGAACCGAGGTTCTGAAGGAACCGGTTAGAAGACAAGCTTTTTAGTTATTCTTATCTTCATACCGTTGATACATCAATGAGCAACGGAGGTCGATTATGACGGAATATTTCAAATATCATTGACATAGACGACAACGGTTCAACATTTACACAACACTATGCTTTCTTACACCGACAAGCGTGCTCGTCACAGCACTTTGATACTCTGATACATCGTTCAGGATGGAAGTTGGAACCTATATAACTGCTCGAGGGGGTATTGGCCAGGTGGGGCTGTCGGGGTGTCATTGAGAGGTCCAACACGGATCTAAAAGGATTAAAGACGTGTTTCAGTCGTCTAGAATATCATCGTAATGTTTCACAGCTACCTGCGGGTCCCCTCCATAGGTCGGAGCGATCCATCCAATCTCTTCGGGGGTATCAAGTCTCTTGGTGATCCTGTCCACCCATTCATACACATACAATCACAATCGTCATACAAAGTTATCAGAATCAGGTGGGCCAGGGCGAAAGTGGTGAATACGACCTACGTATATGCATTTTGAAGTTCTCTGTATTTAATCACCCACTCTTGCACCGGTCCCCCCGCCATGGCAAATAACTTCCCTTCCACATCTACGACTTGCTTCCCATTGGTGGTAAGTGTGTATACGTGATCTTCGACTCGCTTGAACACGAACTGCACAAAGTAGGAAAGTGAGATGATCAAGTATTCATCATGCGCGGAGGAAGGAACGGCGATACGTACCACTAGAGGTTGGAAACTGGGATCCCTTTGAATCAAGTTGATTGGTATGATGGTGGGTTGGATATTGGGAATGCTAACGTAGGGGCTGCCCCCAGGGCCGTCAAGAGCTGAGGAGATAATGACCGGGGCATTCACTTGGATGTTGCTGGGCATGCTGACAGTGATGTGTGCGCTCGCAAAACTAGGTGTGGGGATTTGGGGACTCGACAAGGTCGACTCTGGGAGACAAACGAGGGTCGGACACCGACTCTATATCCACGGCATACTGTGAAGGCCATTACGGTCAGGTGAGCTGACGCAATACCACACTTGTCCTATTCGAGTGGATTTCCATTCGGCTTGTTCAGGCGAGACCACAAGGAGAAAACTTGTCAGAAAGGGGATATCCTTAAACCCTTTGTGGCCCGACTTGACCAACCCTGTAGGACAAAACTTGATTCCTCGGATTCTCATATCCCACGTACCAAGGCACCGGGGCCCGACTCCCTAGTAGATCACATAACATCTGATTTCACCGCCATATCCCCCATCGCATTATCTATAAAAAGGTCATCACTATCAGCACTTTAACCCGTCTATTCGGATGAGCTTCCACTATACCTGTCAGACTCTAGATCACGAGGAGAAAGCCATCGACATGTTCCAGGAGTCGACCAGTCCTGCTGGGCTAAAACTACCAAAAAAAGGTCATTGCTCGGACCCCCCAGATCTCACCTACCAAGCCCCCAGATCATTTGATGCTTCAATTTTGAAAAGCAGCCATAAGGAAGTGGTTGGAATTGGTTCATGGAGCCACCTCGAGACATCAGAAAACAATATATAGCCTCATGTTTTACCACCTCCACTTGGATAGTTCTATTAAGTCGGTGTCTGTAACAAATAAAGACTACTGGCAAGTCGAACAGAGCACTCACAAACGCCAGTGCTGATCGTGCGAGAACCCCTTAGTGGCAACCAATACCTTGTTTCTGTGAACCAGATTGGGGTAGTGTCATTCGACTCTGTCCGACGGCAAATGATCCCCAGCTCCCACGAAGTGGGTGGAGAATTTTAGTCAGGAACATTTCCGTCACCACTGGAGCACCATGTCATGGCTCTTGTGTGCACCAGGTAACATTTCAGGGGTTGAACGTCATGCCGTCTGTGGAATACATGCAACAGTGAACACGGCATGCATGAACTCTCGGTGTGGATTCGTACATGGCGAGGTATGCAACACTGGTATGCGTCCACTAAAGTTACTTACCTGATATAGCTACCATCAAGTCTTTAACATTGTTCTTCCAAAAGGTGTTGGAGAAGCAAGAGTACTGGTCTTTGATGGCATTGTTATCATTCATCATTCGACAAGTCGAACGGAAGCTGCCCCAATTCAGTTCACAGAAACGAGAAACTGTGTTGTACACGAAGGGGTTATCACATAATCACCACTAGTGTTCTGCTCAGCCCAGCCAACGGTCTTTATTTATCACAGACTCTGACTTGATGAGAGAAAGAAATCCGGTGAGGTGGTAAGACATGAGGGTATACATCAATTCTTCTCTGGGGTGATGAACCAATCGTGTGCTAACGAATAACCGTGGGAAATGTGACCTTCTTCCATATGGTGGTAGACCACCTCTCCCAGGCATCTCTCATCGCCGACTCGCCAGCTTATGCTCGGAACACGTATGTCTCGAGGCGGCTCTACTCAATAAGAAACTAGTTCAAACCGGTTCATTAAGGCTGCTTTTCATCGCTGATTTTAACTACAAGTATCTGTAAACCCTCGGTTCCAGCATGCCGTGTAGGCGACCAAGAAAGGCGGCCGTGGTATGACGGCAAAGCCTATCAAATGATCTGGGCATCCGAGGAATAAATTAGGTAAGCTTTCACTCCACAGGATTGGCCGACTCCGAGAACGAGGGCGCGTGGATGACCTTTGTATACATAATGGGTGGGGGACATGACGGTGAAATCGAATGTTATATGATGTACTAGGGAGCCCGGAACACTGGTGCGTGAAATATGGGAAACCCACAAACGAAATTATGGTAAATTTTGTCCAAGAGATTGGTCAACTCCGTTTAAGGCCTTCTCCTCGATGTTGATACAATAAGGCGCCGTTCACCCTCCGAAGTCGAAGTCGAAAACTTCGACTTCGACTTCGGCAATGTAGTCACGTGATGATTATATAAGCTGTGCACGCTCGTGCAAATGCAAAGTCCAAGTTTCAGCCTTCTGCTTTAGTAATGTAGTCATGTGATAATTATATAAGACAACAACACAACTTGTAGTTCAATAGATAACATTGTGATAACAGATCAAACAACTCTGCTATGGATCTTGAAGCACAGCAGCTCCAGCACCATCGTCGTCGCCGTCTTGCTGCACTTGTAGTAGCAGTGATGATCCAGGTGCTATGCCTCTATGACCTCCTTTTTCATTCTGACTCAGAACCAATCCCCTACCATACCTCAATCCTGACTGGTGAGGGGTGGATGCTAGAGCTCCTGAATGGTCATCCAGACAGGATACGGACTTGCCTTGGTGTCAGCCATGGGGTTTTTGATCACCTGATGCAGGTGCTCACCCATCATGGTTTTGTGCCTTCTCGCAATGGAGTTTCTGTGGAGGAACAACTTGGGATATTCCTCTACACCTGTGTTACTGGGTTGTCATCCCGGCATGTTGCTGAGAGGTTCCAGCACTCACCAGGGACCATCACTAGGTAGGGAGTTCATTGGACTGTCTGATATTTTTCTCACAATTTTTTAGATATTTCAAAGCAATGTTGGCTTTCTTTTCTGGGGGACAATTCTATGCATCCCAAGTGCAATTCCCCACCAACAACACTCCCATATCAACTATGATTACTAGTGACCCACGCTTCCGATTTTTCCAGGATTGTATTGGTGCAGTTGATGGCACTCATATTCGAGCATTCACTGCTGCTGAGGACCAGCCTTACATGAGGAACTGGAAGGGCTACCTATCTCAAAACTGTCTCTTCATCTGTGATTTTGACTTCTTCTTCACATATGCCCTCACTGGCTTTGATGGGTCAACTGCAGATGCAACCATGTGGCATGATGCACACAGGAATGACTTGCACATGCCACCTGGGAAGTACCTTCTTGCAGATGCAGGGTTTGGGACCTGTGATGCACTTCTGGTTCCCTATCAAGGTGTTCGTTACCATCTGAAAGAATGGTGCCAGGCTGGATTAAGGTAAGTTGCTATTCCATTCTGCTCAGTGTACCTGTAACTTCTATTTTATAGACCTCAAAACCGAGAGGAGTTATTCAACCTTCACCATGCTGGACTTAGAAATGCCATTGAATGGATATTTGGTGTTATAAAACGCAGGTGGAGGATTCTTCAAATTCCCCCTGAATATAGCATCCACACCCAAACTCAAGTACCTGCTGCTCTCTGTGCCCTCCACAATTTCATACGGCGCTATGATCCAGAAGAGTTCTTTGACCCTGAACTTGCCATAGACATAGGAGAGGATGATGGTGTTGGAAGCCTTGGTGATGGACCAGCAGATGCTGCAGAGAGGAGAAGGGCTGATAATAGGCATGACAACATTGCAGAGGAGATGTGGATTGACTATCAGCACCAGCTTACAATTAGGGGCCTTCTCTGAGCCTGAACATTCAGATTTCATGGTGTACAAATATATGTTCTTACAATTGTTTCACACTCATGTAGAAAAATAACTTCCATTCTCAATAGGAAGCTAGTCATAGTCATGTACATTTTATTATGTACATGTTTGTATAAAGGGGGGGGGGGACTTGAAAGGATATGCAGGGGGGGGGGGGGTACATTTGTATATTGTAAAAAAAAAAAACAAGACGAACACCTATCTCTGCCCATCCTGGTACTTCATCAGCCGACGCTGCACCCAAATCTGCTTCGCCAGCTCCTGATGCTTGAGGAAAATGTTCACTTCATCCGGGGTCGCGCTGAGGAAGTAGTCACCGATGTCGATCTGATCGTCTGTCGAGAGCTGCGGCATGCTGTTGATGTAGTCCATGGCAGCGTCGATGAGGGGATTGGTAGTGGGTGGTGGGGGCAATGGGGCAGCGATCACGTGCGTGAAATTATCGAGCCTGGAGGTGATGGTGGCGATGAATGAACTGCGATCTTCTTCAGCGCGCACTTTGGCCGACAGGGGCCAAGAGCGCTTCGATCCACCTTCGGACATCGCAACGGACTCGGCTTTCCTTTTTCTGCGACTGATGCTGGTGACGGCCGATGACGACGACGACCCAGCTGACGCATGCGACAAAAAACTTGATGGTGTGGAAGGGGGGATGGAGTTCGGATCCACGGACTGCGTGTCCTCGCGATGGTGAGTGTTGAGAGCATGCGTCATGTCGAGGAGGGAGAGGGAGGGAGGGGGGGTAGGAATGGTCGAAGCGGTGGGGGGTGCGGTAGAGGCAGGAGTATCGAAGGCAGAGGTCGTGGTTGTACAAGGCGTGGTAGTGGCATGTGGCCGGTAGATAAACCGACCTCGGCCATGCGAGGGGAGAAGGAGCTCGACGCTGGTGAAGTGGGGGAACCCAGAATTGCAAAATGGCTTCGCGTCTTTGTGTGCCTGACTAGATGTTAGTGGATGATCCGACAAGGAAAAAACTACATTACCTTTACATACCGATCCCAAAGATCGGCGTTGTCCAGCGAGATCATCGCACCGTGCTCGTCGTCGTAAGCAAAGCCAGAGGCCACCGATTTAAGATTGGCAACGGCGTAGTAGGATTTTTTAAGCTGGATAATTGTTAGCAAGGCAAAAAAAAAAGAATGATACGACGACTTACCGCCTTGAACTTCTGCTCACACGATTCAGCTGTCTTATCGCCGTTATCCGGACCCGGTGGATGATTATGAGCCATGTGGGCTGCTGCGGCGTTCCACGTAGCCTTCTTAAAGTTCCCATTGCCAGCCTGTGAAAGATGAGAGGCCAAGAAATCCAATAACGCGCCTTCCTCCTCTGTTGTCCATACTGCAGCTTTCTTGCGAGTCCTGGGTGGAGGCAGGGGGTTCCGTGGGTCTAGAGGATTGATTGTAAGGCTGTGCGAGCGCAACGAGCGGGTTGATCCTGCAGATGAGCCAGACATTCGATGATCATAGTAACCGGGTGACAATGGTTCGTACCTCAGGTGGATGCACATGACAGTTCACATCACATGAGCCTCTTAACCGAAGCTGAAGTTGAAAACTTGGACTTCACATTCGCAGGGTGAACGGCGCCTAAGTGTTCTCCTTGTGGTCTGGTCTGAACAGGCCAAATGGAAGCCCACTCGAAGAGGACAGGTGTGGTATTCCATCAGCTCACCTAACTGTGGTGGCCTTCACATCCCCTTTCTGATAAGTTTTCTCCTTGTGGTCTCGTTTGAACAGGGCAAATGGAGGTCCACTCGAATAGGACAAGTGTGGTATTCCATCAGCTCACCTAACTGTGGTGGCCTTCACAGTATGCCATGAGTATAAAAAGTCGCCGTCCGACCTTCGTTTGTCTCCCAGAGTCGACCTCGTCGAGTACCCAAATCCCCACACCGAGTTTTGCGAGCGCATACATCACTGTCACCATGCCCAACAACATCCAAGCAGATGCCCAGGTCATTATCTCCTCAGCTCTCAACGGCATCGGGGGCAATCCCTACGTTGGCGTTTCCCTGATCTTGCCTACCATCCTTCCAGTCAACTTGATTCCAAGGACTCCTGGCGTTCAACCTCCAGTGGTACGTATCATCGTCCCGCCCTCCACACATGATGAATACTCGATCATCTCACTTTCCTCCTTTGTGCAGTTCGTGTTCAAGCGGGTCGAAGGCAACATCTACACAATTACCACCAATGGGATGCAAGTCATAGAGCTGGAAGGGAGGTTAGTCGCCGGTGCAGGGCAAACCCCGGAAGAGTGGGTGATTAAATACAGAGAACTTCAAGATGCATATACGTAGGTCCCGTTCACCGCTTTCACCATGGCCCACCTGACTCTGATGACATCATATGACCGATCGTGGTTGCATGCGAATGGATGGATGGACAGGATCACCAAGAGACTTGATACCCCCGAAGAAATTGGATGAATCGCTCCGACCGATGGAGAAGACGCACAGGTAGCTGTGGAACATTATGGTGATATTCTAGGCGACTGAAACATGCCTTCCTTTTAGATCCGTGTTGGACCTCTCAATACCACCCCGACAGCCCCACCTGGCCAATATCCCCTTGAGGAGTTATTCAAGTTCCAATTTCCTTCACTGTGAACGATAGATCGAGAGTGTCAAAGTGCCATGTTGAGCACATTTGTCGGTGTAAGAAAGTACAGATTGTTGCGTAAATGTTGAACCACTGTCATCTATGTCAATGGTACTTGAAATATGAATATCAAATGAACAGAAACCGATATCAAGTCGACCATTCGATCAATGCATGCCTTAGGTATGGTGGCAGGAACCGAGTGGGACTGTGCTGGAGGAGGTATATATACACGGTTGCTAAAGATAAACTCGAAACACACCAATTTTCGCAGCAATACCCCATGGTGCATTCTCAAGGTAGCCGTATTCAGTAAGAAGCAAGTTCCAACCAGCCGATTACGGCTGCTTTGCATCGCCGATTTTGGCTGCAATGAAGTATCTGTACACCCTTAGTTCCAGCATGCTATGTAAGGGATGAAGTGAGACGGCCGTGGTATGACGGTGAAGCTGATCAAACGGTCTATGATCCAGGGGATCCGACCCGGAGGAATGAATTTTGGTAACTGTCGCCCTACAAGATTGGTTGACTCTAGTCACCCCGAGAGCGAGGGCTGGAAGCCTTGTCTTCGATTCCAATGTTTTCTCCTTGTGGTCTGGACTCCGACGGGTGGTGTGGACGCCCATTCAAATGGGACAAGCGTGATACGGCGTCGGGTCAGCTGATCGTGATGGTCTTTGTGGCATGCCATGGAGGATAAAAGGACGGTTTCGATGGCCTGGCCGCATCGTCTGCGTCAGCAAGTTTATCGTACCACTGCTTGCGCGTTGCTTGTATTGGCTGTGGTGTCACTGAATCGCAGACGTCAATTGATTGTCATAATGCGTAGTAATGTACATGCAAGATAACTGCAGGACGGGCGGTTTTGTCTGCCCGTTTGGAGTTGTCGAGTACTGCTGCGATGGCGAGGTTTGCAAGCAGTGACATTCCGACAAGGTAATGGCGTGGAATTTTGGTGCAGAGGATGGCGGTCGTCGTGGTTTCGAGTAGACCAGTACTTAATTTAATATCCTCCGTTTTGGTGTGTTATTTCTTGATCACTTCCACAAGCATCCTTTAGTCACGCAAGTATTTGACTATTGTCATCATTTTCGCAAACTGCAGTAAGGGGAACGTTATCGACTGATCTTTTTCACTAAAGGTGTAACTGTTTATATTCAGGGATGGAGATCGACATAAACAAGATGTATCCTCGCACACACGCGCAGTCTGGCTTCAAGTACCCAGCCGAATGCCTCCTCGTGCTCAGGGACATTCTCCCCAAGGATTGCAAGTGCCATCCCAAGACGAAGGACCACGACGGCGAAGACTGCCTCTACGTCATCAAGTGCGGCCTTACCACTCTCACCACGATTGGTCGTGCCACTGGATGCTTCTCCTATGTGCGCGAGTACTTCTCCAACCAAACTCACCGGGACTCGATTGAATGGGCAATCCTCCCATACGACAGTAACTCAGGCGCATTCTCCAAGGGCAGAGACTCTGGGTCGATGATCGCCCACGGCGAATTTGGTGGTCTCCTTACTGGCGGGTCTGGCAGGACGGAGTCATCGGATATTACTTATGCCGCGCCGATGTTCTGGCTCTGACTCGTCATCAAGGCTGAGTTCCCCAATGCCAACCTCTACCTGGTCTTCACTCAGATTCGTCTCTTTCTTCCATCTCGTCCTGTGCTACATCTCCCCCATATCTGGGGACTTCCTGTACAGTGTGGTTAGAGTGTCCTTTGAAGGGCAATGATTGCTGAGTTCTCGTGTTATGGCCCCCAAGTAATCTCCATTTGGATTAAATGTAATCTCACCCATGTCGCATATTGGGTCGGCCATTCCATGCCTAATCAAACTATTAATACTGTCAAATCACTGGCAAACTTTGGCGAAACGGCATTGAAGCCTCTCTGCCTGCAGTGTCTGGTCGAGATGGATGGGACTGGTGTCTTCGCAGAGGAAATGTAGAAGACGAGATCTTTTGAGAACGAGGCCTACGCTTTATCCAACTTCATGGTCCGCTTCGCAATGTTTTCCCCGCAACAAGAAAACAGGAATGATAAAACACCTCGTGTCCCTAAACCTTCGGGAGCGGATATCGCCTTGAACAAGTCACGAACAGCCTGATCATCTTAGTCGGTGACATCGTCGTCCCTTGCTAAGACATGCGTGAGACCCTTACAGGTATCGAATGCTGCAGCAAACACCTCTCCAGGCTTGCCGGTCGTCAGCACGGCTGCGAGGTATCGAGAGGGCCTAATGCGATGAAGAGCAGCTGAAGCCGCAAAAAAGAAAGCACAGGAACTGTGATCCTGGTGGACAAAGCCGACCTCCCGAAGTGGAAAAGAACACCTTATGGCAAGTACAACTCCCATCCACATCATCAGATAGAGGTGCCCATTGCGAGCTCCGGCCTTACGCTAACTGCGCCCTCAAGCAACGCAGCAGAAAAATCCGCCTCATCTCGGGAAGACCTTTGGTCTTGGAACCCCGCAAAAAGAAGGCTGATAGTCGCCAAAACTCATTGCAGACTCTAAAGGCTGACTAGCTGTCAGGCCGCCATCTGCGTCACTGAGTAACCGAGCTACTCTCCCAAAGGAGTACTTGTACACGATGAGGAGCCGGAGCTACTTAGCTATTTCACATATTACTTGAATTTCTGTCGCGATAGTGATAATGGTGAGGTCTGACGTGCTACATACCTGCGCTGGCTGGAACATGAGGCGTTCCGCTGTCCATATGAGAAATGGATGATGATACACATGAGTGTATGTGGCATTGATGTGGACGACTGTCCTTTCCTCGTTGGCACCTACCCTTGCGACCAGAAGTGGGAAGTCGGGTTATGTCAATTTGTCGCTGGGAGGTCTCCAAAGCGCAGGGCTGTTCTCTTATCCTGATCGCGGAAATACTTGAATAAAAAATCAAATGTACCGCCGACCTTGAATTGTTGCTGAAGCTGCACCCTGTGCTACGTAGGCGTGTGTATAGTACTCGCGAATGGTCTCCGTGCTGAGAGTTTCACAAATGAAGGGGGGGTTTTCAAGCGTGCGTCGGAGAGAGTGCTGTGGTGAGGTTGTTCTGAAATGTTGGTGGGGTGGGTTGAAAAAGATGGGCATGATGTTTCTTCTTTTGAGTACAGTTTTCAGAAAACGATGGAGGGAGGTGGTGTAGCCCTGGCCTGCACACGGAGGAGCCAGTCAGTGGTGGCGGTGCGTACGCCTCGACTCGGAATGGCAGTCACGTAAACCGAACTCCTCTTCAATGTCACCACAATCCATGTTCCACCATTAATGCCTGCCGGCCTCCACCTTCGATCGGAGCAATCCATCGGTTCACAAGCAGCCACGATTGTTTACGCCAAGTTATCAGAATTCGGTCGACCAAAACGAAAAGTGGTAAATGTGGCAGGTATTGTGAGATTCTCACCCACTCTTGCGTGGTCCTTCCACAGCAGCAAACAACTTCTCTTCCCACTCCATGGATTTGTCCCGCTGGAATACGAGCTGCACAAAGTATGTGGAGGAGTGTATAAAGTATTCATCGTGAGCCAGGTTCAGCAGAGCCCATCGCAGGTTACAGCGGCGTACAGTAGCGTTCTTGCAGAGTTATACTCACAAGAGCAGATGCAAAAACAACATCCACACCATCACCCCCCACTTTATGACCTCGACAGGACGAATGTCCTCAAGGTCACATTCCCATGCCATGCCAGGTCCCCTGCCAGGACCCTGAATGTCAAACCCCACTCAACTTGGCAAAACTACCAGAAGCAGCAGTCTCTCACTTGATGAAATCATCAATGACCTGGAAGCCGAGATCAAGGATGCAGCCACAGCCAGAACTTTTCTGGACCAGCTCTACACAATACAGGGTGAACCAACCATGCCAGAACACATTTTGCATGCCCTCTTCTACATATCTCAGACCAAGGGGGTAAACAACACCCTGTGCTCAGCAATCTGTGCCATGGCATACTTGGTCAGAGAACTCGCCACATCAGAACTAACTGAATCCATCATCACAGCAGTCTCAAGCAAAATAGAGAACTCAGTCGTAGCCGTGATATCCCCTCAAGTAGCCAACATCCTTTCAGCTGCCGAAAACCTAGAAAAGACCAATGAGGACACAAGGATCACCAACGATAACACCATCAAGAGGATCAAATCGATCACCAGCTCCCCCGGCCATGTGGACTCTCCCCAACTGGAATCCCATGTCAAAAATCTGATTGAAGAAATGGATGCAATAAAAACGACGCTTGCAGACATGAAGAATCATCTCAAGACCCAACCCCCTGCCTTCCCCACTCCATACAGGGACGTGCTCGCATCGACACCACCCAACCTGAACCACATCCCATTAGGAAAATGACTAGCACCAGAATACGCTAAGGCTCACGCAGCTATCAAGGAATGGCAGCTACTAATTGATCCTGACAGTAATCACCCCCTTCTAAACAATGCTGCAACAAGGGAGGCCACCATAGACCTCATCAAACAAGCCCTCGAAACAATAGACAGGGTTGACGGCCCCGACATGCAACTAAAATCAATCGCACGTCTATGCAATAATGGAATCCTCCTCGAATTCAGCAACCAAGAAGCGGTAGCGTGGATCAAAGAACCGGCTAACAAGAAAGCATTCCTTGAGAGACTAGGCAGAGAAGTCGTGATTAAGGACAGACATTTTAACATAGTAATCCCTTTCCTTCCTATTACAACCGAGACTGACAAACCAGAAACCCTACGTGAAATGGAAAACGAGAACAACATACCACAAGGCTCAATTGCCAGGATCAAATGGATCAAAGACCCAGCAAAATGCACCCCTGGCCAATGCGTAGCACACGCCCTTGCATCCATCACATCCCCTGAGATTGCTAACCAACTTCTCAGAGACAGCCTGTACTGGGGTCTGGACAGACTCCACCCACACAAAGACAAGAGAGAACCAGTCAGGTGCCTTAGATGCCAACAAATTGGCCACCTCGCAAGGGACTGCAAACAAACGACTGACACATGCGGTATATGCGCTCAACCTCACTGCACACAAGACTGCAACACCCCCTCCCCTGTCCCCTTCTGTGTCAACTGCCAAAACAACACCCACGCCAGTGAAGACAGAAACTGCCCAGACCTCATCAGAAGACGCAATGCAATGGACAATCACACCCCAGAAAACCGAATGCCCTATTTCCCCACTTCAGAAGAATGGACACACGTTGAACTACCAGCCCAGCCAACCAACCCGATCATACCCACAAGACCCCCAACCACAACACCCAACGTCAATGGTCCACTTAGACAAATAACACTAGGAGAAGCAATAAACCTACGATCTGGCCCACCAAGACGCAGACAACTCAACAGAATATGAGGTGGAAGAGGTGGCCTGCCCATGTGACACAACACTCTTCACAACGCCCCACCGGTTTCAACACCCATCCCCTTCCCGGCATCCTTGCCCCCCCCAGCAACAGAAAACCAGTCAGAGAACCTAAACCCACTTCCACCACCAACCAATGCCTGAAGACCTAAGACAATCCAACGTACTAACCAAACTCCGCATCTGGCAACAAAATCTAAACACATCCCACATTGCCCTACACTCACTAATAAACAGCCAATTAGCGAATGACTGGGACATCATTGCCCTTCAAGAACCACCAATTGACCAAATCGGCAATACTCGAGCCAACACCCACTGGAGGGTAATCTATCCCACGAAGAAAACAATGCAGAACACCAAACCACGAGTGGTAACTCTCATAAACTCCAGGATCAGCACTAACATTTGGGAACAGATCAAATTCCCTTCCACAGATGTAGTCGTAATCTGACTAAGGACCACCAAGGGCACGTACACCCTATTCAACATTTACAACGATTGCACACATGACCGCACGATGGAGGACCTGAGCACTTTCCTGGCCGCCAACATAAGAGACATATGACGATCAACAAGTGACCAGATGTTGTGGCTGGGCAACTTCAATAGACATCACCCTCTATGGGACAAAGTGCATAACCATCACCTGTTCACCACAGCAGTGCTCACATCAGCACAAAAGCTACTCAAGCTGGTAGCTGACTACGGAATGATCCAAATGTTACCCAAAGGTAAACCCACCTTGCAATCGTCATCCACAGGCAACTGGACATGACCGGACAACGCCTTCTGTATGGACTCCATGCTCGAAGACCTGATCAGCTGCAATACAAGCCCTGAAAATTGCGGGCCCAACACTGACCATATACCAATCCTTACATGCCTAGAAACCCCCCTTACACCATCCACCTC
Organism: Pisolithus tinctorius; assembly: GCA_024663395.1. NCBI lineage: Eukaryota > Fungi > Basidiomycota > Agaricomycetes > Boletales > Pisolithaceae > Pisolithus > Pisolithus tinctorius. Next base: position 3,951,991 of record JANFAH010000004.1, read on the forward strand.
CCCTCCAACCTACAACTATCGTGAAGTAGACTGGAAGAAGTTCAACACCACCCTCAAGACTGAGCTAGTCAGGATCGGGCCGCCCAGGACAATCACCAGCGAACAAGAGTTCCAAAGAATCGCAAGAGGAGTCGATACAGCTCTATGGAAGACGCTGGAGAAGGAAGTCCCAAAGACCCGCCCACATCCACACGTCAAACATTGGTGGACGAAAGAACTAATGACACTATGAGAGGAACTAAAATTGCTAAGTAAAACCGCATTCACTTTCCGTGCAATCCACGATCACCCCATTCACAGCCTCCACAAAGCAAAGGCGAAAGACTATGACAAAGCCATCAAGGATGCCAAGAGGCGTCACTGGAGGGACTGGCTTGAAGAAGCTAATGACAAGGACCTCTGGACCGCGAACTCCTACATCTCCAGGCCGCAAGGCGATGGAAGTAAATCCAGAATACCAACACTCAAACACACCGACATGGACAGCACCGCTACCATGATCAGCTCCAATGAAGACAAGAGCCGTCTGTTCGCACAATCCTTATTTCCACTCCCCCCCACTTCATTCGACAGTACCCCAGAACTACAAATACCCAGAACCAGCAACATGATGGCACCCAATCATGAAGGATCAGCTAGCGCACTCCATCAAGAACCTCAGCCCGTACAAAGCCCCAGGACCAGATGGAGTCGCAAATATCATTTTTCAAAAATCTCTGTTGTTATCAGAATACTTACTACCTCTCTTCAATGCAGTTTTCACCTTTTGCACATACTACGATCCGTGGAGGGAATCAATCACAGTCATCCTACGCAAGCCTGGCAAACCTGACTACTCCTCGGCGAAAGCCTACTGTCCAATAGCACTCCTCAACACCACCACGAAACTACTCTTGGCAATAGTAGCAGACCACATGTCTTATATCCTTGAGAAACACCACCTCCTCCTGGCCACTCACTTCGGGGGCAGACCAGGACGGTCGACTGAAGATTCACTACTTCTACTCGAAACCACTATCAGACATGCCTGGCAACAGAAAAAGGTCGTATCCGCCCTGTTCCTAGACATCGAGGGAGCATTCCCAAATGCAGTAACAGATCGTCTACTACATAACATGAGAAAAAGACAATTACCATTGGAGGTAGTACAGTTCACAGAAAGACTACTAACAGACAGGAAAATGAAACTCAGATTCGATGACTACGAATCAAACTGGTTTCCCATCAAGAACAGTATAGGCCAGGGTGACCTGTTATCAATGTTATTATATGTAATCTACAGTGCGGACCTAGTCAACACAGCTAAAGATAAAAACAAACTCACCCTCGTGTTCGTGGATGACATAGCATTCATAGCCATAGGCAAGACATTCATAGACACTCACACCACACTACTTGACATGATGGAATGAGAAGGCGGAGGCTACAACTGGTCCAACAAACACAACTCGAAATTCGAGACAAGCAAATTTGCGCTAATGGACTTCACTCTCAGCAGAGCCAAACTCAGACTACTGTTAATGATAAGAGGTTCCACCATAGCCCCAACAAAAACTCATAAATTTCTAGGCGTAATACTGGACCAGGAGCTAAGATGGAAAGCACATGCAGCCCAGGCCCTGGCAAAAGGTACAAAACAAGCCCTTCTGCTGAGAAGGATCTCCGCAATGTCATGGGGTGTCCCAATGAGACTCGTACAACAACTCTACCAGACTATGGTCATCCCAAAAACAATGTATGCAGCAGCGGTATGGCTGAAGCCAATCTTCGTCGGCACACACCCATCTGGATCGAGAGGCTTGAAAGGAATAGCTAGGCGACTCCTAACAATTCAAAGAACAGCAGCCTTAGCAGCCACAGGTGCCATGAGAACCACCCCCACCGACGCGCTACTCGCCCACACTCACATCCCCCCTGCACCACTACTCATCCAACACACGCTACACAAAGCCACGTTACGCCTATCCACCTTACCAGACAGTCACCTGCTTCACACGCTCGTCAACAAAATCATGAAATCCAATGTCAAGCGCCACCGTGTGGCCCTCCATCACCTGCTCCACGACATAGGAGTCAATCCTAAAAAAATCGAGAAAATCCACCTGTGCCCAGTACCTCCCAGTGCACGTCCCTCGCATATAATGGCTATAGCTCCAAACAAAAAAGAAGCAATCAAAGAACTCACAAAAGTAAAAGACTGCATGCTGATATTCACAGATGGTTCATGCATGGAAGGAGGGGTTGGAGCCACGGCAGTACTGTACGTGGACTACAAACACATCGTCACTCTGCAGTACCATCTAGGCAACGACTCGCAACACACGGTGTTTGAAGCCGAGGTGGTAGCAATGATCCTAGCAGCACATCTCCTAAACACCAGAGACAAGATCACATACCCAGTCACAATATTAGTAGACAACCAGGCGGCCATCAAATCGAGTGAGCACCCAACAGCAAAACCAGGGCATTATCTACTGATGCAATTTAGGTTGATGATCACTAAGACCCTCAAGGAGGAGCAATTGACAAGGAAAGACGTCACAATCCGTTGGATAGCAGGACATATGGATATTGAAGGGAACGAGTTAGTGGACAGGGAAGCAAAGCTAGCAGCAAAAAGAGCGGATTCCACCAGCCCACGGTGCGAGCTACCCCCCTCACTTAGAGACCACTTACCCTACAGCATATCCGCCCTCAAACAAGCCCACAATGCTAAGCAGAAGTCTCTATGGTTTAACCTATGGAAAAAATCCCCTCACCACAGTCGGATGTCACACATTGACCTGACCCTTCCCAGCACGTCATTCACCAAGCTAACTGCCCTGCTAACCAAAAAGCAAACAGGTCTCCTCATACAACTTTGTACTGGTCACATCCTGCTGAACAAACACCTCTACCGCTTCAAGCGCAGTGACACACCCATGTGTCTGCAATGTGGCGGGACTGTCCCAGAAGATGTACATCATTTCCTCTTCCAATGCCCTAGATACGACAGAGAAAGACACGTCCTAAGGAGCGAACTAGGCAGGGAGGCCACGTCCCTGGCATACCTCCTGTCAAACCAGAGAGCCCAGACATCGCTCATCAAATATGTATCTATGACCAAACGTCTACAGAACACCTTCGGTGAGGTACTCAAATAACAGAATGACATCAGGTGAAGCAGCACACAGGTCAATACTAGACTAACACAGCACACTACCAAAACATACACATGCCAATGCACCCACAGCTCACTCTGCCACACGCTCCCACCACACATCCCTGACACTCACGTCCTCACCCCCAATTCACTCATAATGTATGACAGACCACCATCCACAACTCCACTACCACCGGCATCATTCAGCAAACATGTTCCCACATCCATTCCCCATCCAATCCCCGCCATCTCAGTACCAGAACCCACTTGACAGAATCCAAACAAACGGACAGAGGAGAACATGTTCCCCAATGCACCAGCTGGCCTAAGGGCTGCTGGTTCAGTGTAGACAGAGGTTTAATGACTAGTCGACGTCCAAAGCCATCCCTACTACAAGACGGAGTGTCTAAAACGGCCGGTGGGAACAGCAGACTGCTGGGGGGTCGTCGACCCTGCCAGTAGGGCATTCACTCGTTTGTAGGGGGCCCTACTTAGTCATTAATATTTGCTAGTATAGTGCAACATAGGACAAAAAGTCCTCAAGCACTTTAATACAGAGATATAAAAAATAAAAATTAAATTAAATAAAAATTAAATTAAATTAAATAAATAAAAATTAAATTAAATTAAATAAATAAAAGTATTCATCGTGCATGGGGGAGAACGATGATATGTACCACTGGGGGTTGAACACCGGGATCCATTTCAATCAAATTGACTGGTACGAAGGCAGATAAAGTCAGGGAGATGCCAACACATTGGTTGCCTTCGAGAATCGAGAAGATAATGACCTCTTTGCCTGCTCTGACATTATTGGGCATGCTAACAGTGACCTGTTCACTTGCAAGACTAAATGTGGAGGATTCGAATACTCGACAGCATCGACTCTGGTAGATAGATAAAGATTTCTGGTTGCCGTCCCTTTTGTCATGACCATGACACCAGCGTAAGCCCCTAATGACTACTCTGCCCTCCTCTGACATGTTCCTGCGCTTCTCCGCCCTCCTCCAACGTGTTCCCATGCTCCTCCGACCCTCCCGACACATCTCCACACCTCTCTGAGTTCCCCTGTCCATGTTCTGACCAACTCCACTCAACTCCGCCCTAAGGTTGGTCACGTGGGCTGTCGGACTTGCGGCCCTGCATTCTAGATAGGGTTCTGCCCTCGTATCAGTTTTCTCCATTCTTCCACTTCTTCGGTATTTACCCTCTCTTCCTCATTGTAGTAGTTTCCTTGTCTCGGTTAAGGTCCCTGTCATCCCTACTCTCTATCCCTTGTGTCGGAAGGACTCTAACCCACTATACACTTATTGGTTTACATTCCGTACTGCACCGCCCTTGACCTACATCGTATATAAGGCCACGTAGTACTCTGATGTAATCAGTACGAATATCGAATAAAGTCCCCACCTTCAACTCCCTCTCGGTCCCCTCTGGAGTTTTGTCTCCACTCCCTCTGAGTCCGCTCCGCCTCTGAAATACGAGGGCTGAGCTCACGCAAGGGGGCAGCGCACTAGCTGAACCCAACGCCCTCTCATCTGACCTCCGACCTCTGACCTCCAGCTCTGACTCCGACCTCAGCCTCCGAAACTTCCCTTCATACCCCTCCGCTCACTGTTCATCAAATATCTTGCCACCCAGTGGTCAGATTTGCTTCGGTGTAGGAATAGGTATAATGAATGTGTACCTATAATGGTAATAGTCAGTAATGGGCGAGTTTAGTGCTCAACCCAAAAGGGAGGTTCTCTCTGGAGAAAGAAGTGTAGTAAAAAGTAAAAAAATGCGAACTAGAAAAAAGATACTTAGCTGTGCCTGTCTAATACTCTTGCCAGTCCTTCTGGCCCTTTGGGTACTCCCCAAAGTAATAATTCTAACCTCAAAAACTCGCCGAATTGCGAGACTAAATCACCCTGCTACTGAGGGCCTGTGACATGTACTTCCTTCTCATGGTAAACTGAACTTGCACGAACACAGCACGCGTGCTTAGTCAGCGACGCGGCTGCTCGTCACCAAGTCCAGGGGTACAAACACAAAAACAAAGGCAAGAAATAAAACAAGTCCTTCCACCCCTAAACTCCTGACCAAGATGGATTCTCCTAGGGAACTCGAACTCGTTCCCTACATCCGAGGGGTGGTTTAGAATTCGACCGTCCTCGGTCGCTCTCCTCCTCGCACGAACATCCTCATCCTCGCATCTGCTTCCCTCGACCTCACCACATATCCTCATGCCCTTCAAACACAACTCTTCACCCCTAACCTCCTCACTACTCGAACATGACCCCCTTCCTTCCTAAAACACGCTCCTGATCTCGCTGAACAACCCTCTTCATCCTCAAAACCTTTCACCCTCGAACACAACCCTTTTCCACCTACAGAGCGCCACCTGGCCTCTCGAACACACACCCTGCCTCTCGAACACTCCCCTCAAGGCCCAAACCTCGAACCAAAAGACGACGGAGATAATCTCCAGGCAAGCGAACAAGTGAGTAATAAATCGAGTGCAGAGCGAGTCAACGACAGCTCTTTGAGGCACAGTCTTTGTGCGAAACAGTAACAGAGTGTAACGCAGCTCAGCGGCTGGTACAGCGGATGCTGGCCCTCTACGAGGCAGCTCGAAGACGTATATATGTACCTAAAACAAACCTCGATCAGTCGTGTATTTACTATCCTTATATGCATATGTGCTCTCGACTACTGCTCGTCCTTAAGACGATCTAGCACCAAGAAAAAACAATGGAACTCGAAACTATAAGTCAGGGTGAGTAGAATCACCCGAAGGTTAGCACGACTCGGTTGAACGACGTCGCTCGAAGCAAAACTCATTTTAAAGAAAACTATATATCGACACGCTCACCGGGACCCTTGCCTCGTTCACTTGTCCCATTCCTATTTTCACGGCCTCGACTCCCTGTGCATGTGCACACTTGATTTCTCGTACCTCGTCTGGTACTCCATCAGGTGGCCGAAGCCCTCGCACTAAGTGTCGCCGAGCGACCTCGAGTCGCCCATCTTCGTCTACCACTTGTTCACTGCTAGAAACAAAATATCTCGAAGTAGCACATGTTTGAACTATAATAAAAGCTGTCACCTTAAGTCTGTAGATCCTCAAGCTCTCTTCGATGATAGGTCTTCGACCCCGATGGGTGTATGCGCTGACTTCTTTCGATCCTAAGCTCCGGCCTTCGACCTCGTAGTCAGGTGGACGACGTTTTGATGCTAAGTACTGATGGATGGCCTGAAGCCGCCCATCCTCGTCGATCACCTTTTTCTTTGCACTAAAGATTCTGTACCTCGCAGTAGAACATACTCGAACGAAAACCGAAAAGGTCACCTGGATTTTGTATGTCCCTTTCCTGAGTTTCCCCTCCCATACTGTCGCTCTTGGCACTCCTCTCGCCTCAAAGGATTCCACCGAATACCCTGTACTTCGTAGCCCTTCGCATATTCTAGAATAAAGCAGTCGTAAGCAAAGCCTCACAAGAATAAAAGAGGAAAAAAGGTTCTTGGGCTCTGTGCGTGAGCCTGCATTGCCTCTAATGCGCGGTGCATGCTCCTCATTCAACCGACCGCCCCTCAGAGCTCCCATCATATCTCGTAGTCTTTTGTACTTCTCCTTAGATACCAGGTTTTTCCTGACGTAGGTATAATCGAACAAATTATTGTTGTCGCTGATCCGGTTGTCCCTGGACTTGAACATTTCCTGGGCATCATTATACGCATCGAACAACTCCTCCAGAAAGGGCACTCACTCGTCGAGGACACCGGCTGCGATGGCTCCATCGATGACGGCTCGGGTGCCCCCGACGTAACCCCTGAAGTAGACGGAGGGGTCTTTCGCGCCTCGCCGTAGTAAGGCATTTCGTACGATGTATATATCGCCCATTCTCTTCAATATATCCAACACGTCCTGTTCGTCTGTGATGTCTCCCAAATAAAACGAGGCTTCGCCGTGTCTCTGGACGATATCCAACCCGGGGACGGTGTCTCCCTTCGCTAACTGTTCTATGATTCCTCGGCCTACAAACTTGCTTCGATCGGCAGTAAGGTAAGTGTCTCCTTCTTGAAGGGAGACGGTGGCAGGCCGTCCCAATCCGGACCTTCGTACTGCAGGCACGTCGATGCTCGAAGACTCGTCGACACTCTGTAAACGGTTGTATATCCTAAAACGATGTAGGTGTAAGTAAAACGCCGGAAAAAGAAACATAAAACTTGGGCCTTCGAGCCCAACTGGTGTAGCCTCGATACTCCTCGTGCGTTGCGCCTCTTGTTCCGACTTCAAACCTCGCTGTCGTGTTGCTATTCGTATTAAGTCTCGCGCGCGATTCCATAGAGTCACTTCACACTTGTATCTTGTGGCATTTCGCGCCCATCGTACTTGTAGCGCTGTAAGTTGATGCGTTCTTTCCTCGAAGTTGTTGTCTACTCTAGAATAATGTACTCGTAAGTAAAAAGCTGCGAAACCAAAACAAAAACTTGGGCCGTTGGGTGCTAAGGGCATAAACGTGTCCGGGTGTAGCTGGGAATGTAGCTTCGCCTTGATGGCCGAATTCACTGGGCAGTTCTCTTCTATGGCACGGTGAACAGATCGCGGTTTGAGTTCGAGGACGGTTCGCTCGACAACTGCGATGTCAACCTTCCTTTCAGCTGGCTGGGTGAGAGCCTCCTTCTCGTACATAGCCAGAGGTACTCGTATCGCACTCGCGTGGCTGTCATTCGGACTTCGTCGTGTACACCCGTTTTTCCTAGAGTAGCATAGTTGTAAGTAAAATGTTCTGAATCCAAAACAAACCCCAGAGCCATCGGGCTCAGTATCCACGCTTGTCAGACCTCGCACCCTCGGCGATCGCTGTCGAAGACCGAACTGTAGTCCTTGCAATCGTCTTGCTGTACTTCCTCACGTCCCTTGTTCGTAGACCGTCGTAGATTCTTGAATTGCGATCGCTGTTCGTCGTAGATAGTCGACTTCCCTAGAACGATGAAGATGTAAGTAAAGTATCCTAGAATCAAAACAGAACTCCGAGCGTTCAAGCTCGGTGGTCTCCATCGCGCTTCGCTTCCATCGGATGGCTGTTCTTGCCTCGCATGGCTGTCGCTCTGAGTCCAGCGCTGTTGTTGTCCTCGCTGCTATTGCTGTAGTCGTTGTCGTTGTCATCGTTGTAACCGTCGCCGTCGCAGTCGCTAGTCCATATTCTATTCTCGAGCCTTTGGCTTGTTCTATCCACTCGCCCCATTCATAGTAACACTGTCGGATCGCTTCGCATAGCTTCTCCTCGACGGTCCACTGTATTTCCGCATAGATCTTCGTAGATCCTCGCACCTCGACAGCTTGGATGTCGCTCAAGCGTCGTCTCACACATCTTAAGCCATTTGGCTCAGTATCCATGCTCATCGGATCTCGTATCCTTGACGACTGCGGTCGTAGCCCGAACTGTAGCCATCATACTAATCTTGTCATTCGTCCGTGCAACATTTGCTCGTAGATCGCCGTAGTTTCTTGAATCGCAGTTATCTGGGCATCACTCGGCCTTCGTCGTTTATAGCTATTTTCCCTATAAAAACGAAGATGTAAGTAGAATAAACCGAAACGAACACGAAACCTCGAGCCGTCAAGCTGATCGTTCGTGTCCACCGTGGCTCGTATCCACTGTACGGCCATTCTCGCATTGCATGGCCACTGCTCCGCATCCAGTGCCATCGACCTCGTCTCCTGTTCTCCTGTTGTCGCCGCCATCGTCGTCGTCGCCATCACTCGTCTATATACGATCTCCTCAGGCATAGTCTCTGTACTGAACGACAAGAACAATATCACCATCGTGCCTTCTGACCGTTCGCTCCATTCGTAGTAGCGCCATTGTATTACGTCGTGTAGTTTCTCCTCGATGGACCTCTGTCTTCCCTTGTAGATCGCTGTAATCCCTCGGATCGCGGCTACCTGGACGTTACTTGTATGTCGTCTCGTACATCCATTTTTCCTGGAATACAATAGTCGTAAGTAAAGCGTTCTGGTGTCAAAACAGACCTTTGAGCCGTCGAGCTCATTATCCGCGCTCCTCGCGCCCTGTTTCCATCGAACAGCTGTTCTCGCCTCGCGTGTCCGTCGGTCTGTGTAAAACGCTGTCGTCGCTGCCGCTGTATTCGTCGTACTTCTGCGCAACCTTCAATCGTAGTTCGTCATAGTTTCTTGTACCGCGATTGTTGTTCGTTGTAAGTACCCGACTTCCCTAGAGTAGAAACTCTGTAAGTAAAACGCTCTGACATCAAAACGGAACCTTGAGCTGTAGTGCTCAGTATCAGCACTCGTCGCGCCTCGTCTCCATCGAATGACTATTTTCTCTTCGTGCGGCCTTTGGTCAGCATCAAGTGCCACCGTCGCCGTCACTCGTGCCTGAGTCAATACCGCTATCGCTCGTTTGTAGTCCATCGTTGACCCTCGAATTGCGACCGCGAGGGCCTCCGTCGTGCTTCGTCGCGTATGTCCATTTTCCCTAGAGTAGAATAGATGTAAGTAAAACGTACCGAAACATGAATGAACCTGTGAGCCGTTGGGTTCTCCATCTGCATTCCCCGTGCCCCAATTCCGTTGAGCGGCACATCCGATCTTGCTTGGCCATCGATCCGCGCTAAGTCTAGTCGTCGTCGTTTCTCTTCTCGCTGTCGCCGTCGCTCGTTCGTAGTCCATCGTTGACCTTCTTTGTATCGCGATTGTCGCTGTTCGTCGTAGATAGCCGTTTTCCCTAGAATACTGACGATGTAAGTAAGGCGTTTCGAAACCAAAACGAACCTTCGAGCCGTCGAGCTCAGTACCCGTGCTCGTCACACATCGTTCCCACCGGATGGCACCCCCAACCTCGTACGGCCGTTTATCTGCGCTAAGTAGGGTTGTCGTTGTCGTCTTCGCTGTCGCTCTAGTCGCTGCCATTGTCGCTTTTGCTGCTGTCGCCATCGCTCGTAACTGCGGTACCTCGCACGTGGTACGTCGTTCGCCCCATTCTTCATATCCGATTGTCGCGATCTTGCGTAGTCGGTCAATAACTCTAGAGTCGTCAGTATGTAGTATTACTTCAGCGCGCGCGGCCACGACGCGCAGAGCGGTCACGTGACTCCGCTTAGTCAACACCTCTGGACTTTCTGCACAAGTCCTAACATCGAGCGTGCGCATCGATTCGCTCGATGAATCCTCGAATAAAACATATATTGCCGACATTGCGCGGCCGCGGGACATTTCAAGTGCGAGGTCGTCCACCCTTGCCGCGTGCTTCAACATTTCGATTCGCAAAACTTCTTCTGGCGGCTTCCTTCGTATGACGAGCCTCGATGGCTCCTCGATCTTGATCCTTCTTGCAATAACCTTTGTCTTGATGTATTCTGTACCTCTTAACGTCCTGTATGAGTTAGCATTCCTTTCATGTACTGACTTATCTGCCTCGTGGCCGCTCACGAGCGCTTCGAGTGCCTTGTCTTCAACTCTTGTAGATCTCGCATGTCCTTCGAGTCTTTCTGTTTCGAATTCGAGAGGCACCCTTGATACGAGTGACTCGTCTGCCAACTGTTGCACCTCTTCGCTGACCGCGGGAACCTCGACGGTGTTTTCTTCGAGACTTTGACATCTTAAGCTGAAAGAATCAGTAGCTAGTTGAGGACTTCGGCGAGAACAAAATGAAAAACCCCTTCGAGTGCACTCGCTCGCCTCGAATTCAAACGGCACCTTCGTCATGAATGGCTCTTCCACTGCCACTGCCACCGGCTCAACTCGCTCGAGCCCTGGTGTTTCCTGTAACTTCGTAGTCAGTAACTTGGTTGTACTCGAAGAAAACTCTTTTGTCTCAAGGTGGGTTGCTGCTGCTGCTTCGACGAGCCTGGCAGGGCTTCGGTCTTCACTATTTGTCTTCTCGGATGAACTCGGTGGCTGCGCGCAACTTGTCGAAACTAACTTCGGTACTTTCTCGCACTCTATGTACCTTGATAACTCTGTAGATCCCTGTACATTGTTCGTCAGCGAGTCATGTGTAGCTGTAGGCAGAAAACACTTCGTAGATAGATGTTGCTTGTCCGAACTCGATTCTGGGTCACTTCGTGGCTCATAGTAGTCTCCCGCGCTTGTTCGTGCTCGCTCCGAGCGAAATCCTTTGTGTAGTAGTCGTGTTGCTGTGTATGTTACCTGCTCCATGGGCCATGGATCGTCTGAGTGTTGCCATGGATCGTCGCGTCGCATTTTCCGAATAATTTCGCGCCGGAATTCCTTGTCGAAGCCTTGTACATAGAGGTCTTCGAGCTCGTCAGCCTCGAGTTGCTTCGAAACCCATAGAAACGTTGCTAAATCTAGAAAATATAGTCTGTAGTTCATCAGTTCTTCCTCTGTACGAATTTCTCTTCTTGCTCGGCTGTCAACGAGGCTGTAAAGGTCATTCCTCGAGTACTGTTGATCCATTTTTCGGGACCCAGGATACAAACGCGCGATGGCCACCACGAATTCGGGCCAACTCAGGTGATCTTCAACGAACTCATACCATGAGTCTGAGATTTCGCCGCTTGCATACCAGCAGACCCATTTCGCCCATTCTTGGTCATCGAAGCAATTCTCACGCTCGCAAAGACTTCGAACCTCTTCGAAATACCTAAAAAGGTCAGCTGCGCACCCTGAGAACCATGGTGCATCCCTCGAATGCCTCGGTGGCATTCCCTCGAGTTCTCTCGGCGCATTCTCACGACTTCTTCTCAGAAATTCAACTATTAATTTGCCTTCGGACTTGCTTCTCGGCTCGAGGGATCTTCGACTTCGACACTTGCTCGACATTTGTTGCTCGAAAATTAGCTCTGAAAATTTCCTGAATTCCTGAGAGTAGATGGTAGCTAGAATCAAGACTCTGAATACTTAGCTTGTCCAACTCAACCCAGCAAAACTTCGTTCGGTGATAAAACGGTGGCTTCTTTCCCCAAAATGGACAGAACCCCCCTCGCGGTGGGCTCCAGATGTAGGAATAGGTATAATGAATGTACCTATAATGGTAATAGTCAGTAATGGGCGAGTTTAGTGCTCGACCCAAAAGGGAGGTTCCCTCTGGAGAAAGAAGTGTAGTAAAAAAGTAAAAAATGCGAACTAGAAAAAAAGATACTTAGCTGTGCCTGTCTAATACTCTTGCCAGTCCTCCTGGCACTTTGGGTACTCCCCAAAGTAATAAATCTAACCTCAAAAACTCGCCAAATTGCGAGACTAAATCACCCTGCTACTGAGGGCCTGTGACATGTACTTCCTTCTCATGGTAAACTGAACTTGCACGAACACAGCACGCGTGCTTAGTCAGCGACGTGGCTGCTCGTCACCAAGTCCAGGGGTACAAACACAAAAACAAAGGCAAGAAATAAAACAAGTCCTTCCACCCCTAAACTCCTGACCAAGATGGATTCTCCTAGGGAACTCGAACTCGTTCCCTACATCAGACTTTGACCGCTGTACTCCACAGCCCAACCCGCTCCAACTCCGCCCTAAGAAGGAGCCAGGGGTGTTGTCCGACTTTGACACCTTTAGCTTTGGTGACATGGCACAAAGGACAATCACAATCAGGTGAGAGTTGGTGAAATGCCACACTTCTCATGTCCATTCCATTCAACCTGTCTGACCCCAAAGAGTAAACTATCACCATCAAGGAGATGACCTCGAACCACCACCCCTGGAGTGGACCAATTCCATGGGATGAAAGCTACCCTGACTTCATCCTTCGGATCCTCCAGATCTCAGGTATCAAGGCACCCTGGACTATAATTCTCCACCGCAATATCTCCTACCTATGGCAGAAAGAGCGTTCGATCATGTCCTTGAAAAAGTCGTCTCACATAATATGCCGGGTGCCGTGAAGCCTAAGTATTGCAATTGGACTGCGCAACGAAAGAAACTGTAGTGGTCACACACACGTAGGTGGTTCAGATCTGGCTTCCTGCTATATAGAGTCCTCTAGAGACCTGTGCAGTGGGGTATTATCATGAATCTAGCACGTTTCGATGACAACTCAATGATTTGATACTTGGGAGCCTATATCAAGCCTGGGTATACCATGATGCGCCATGTTGATGGAGCATACGATTGGTCACATTCTACATCGAAATTTACCACCTTCACGAGGGGTCTCCTTGCATAAAGTCGGAATCTGGGTGAATATGGATCTCTGATGACCGTTCAGATTCAGAAACGTGCATCCTTGAATCCATGGCGCCTCGAAGGAAGTTGTCCAATAGTGCAAATATCACTGTGACACTTGTCAGAGCCATGGTGATCTGCTATGAGGTATCATTGGCCTGATGCAACGATTGGTATTTCCATCATGGGTGTGAAATAGCTGACTCTCAACCCATGCACGACCTTGTCCTGAAACTTGCGACCTGTAACGAGTATGTTTCAAGTTCTCCATTTGTCCTTCGCCATTCGCCCCCTTCAGGAGTTGCAGCTGTGGAAGATGTAAGAATCGTTCTCGCCTATGGAAACAATATCCAAGGGGCTGGGCCTGGAACCGAGGTCCTGAAGGAACTGGTTAGAAGACAAGCTTCTTAGTTATTCCTTACCTTCATACCGTCGACGAGCGATGGAGGTCCATAATGATGGAATGCTTCATGGAGTATAAACTTGGTTTATCACTAAGCTAATGGGCATCATTCACTGGATCTCTTGTTCTTACGAGGCACAATCAGGTGCTACCCCCTTTCGTGTGACCTCACAGGTCTGACCGGTCAGGAATGGCATCATACCTCACTGACACATTATCTGGCATGCGGTATCATTGACCTAGACGACAATGGTTCAACATTTACACGACACTCTCTACTTTCTTACACCGACAAACGTCCTCATCATGGCACTTTGACACTCCGATCCATCGCTCACAGTGAAGGAAATTGGAACTTATATAACTCCTCAAGGGGGTATTGGCCAGGTGGGGCTGTCGGAGTGGTATTGAGAGGTCCAACACGGATCTAAAAGGAAGGTATGTTCTCAGTCGTCTAGAATATCACCATAATGTTCCACAGCTACCTGCGCATTTTCTCCATCAATCGGAGCGATCCATCCAATTTCTTCGGGGATGGGAAGTCTCTTGGTGATCCTGTCCATCCATCCATTCACATGCAACCACGAGCGGTCACACGAAGTTATCAGAATCGGGTGGGCCAGGGCGAAAGCGGTGAACGCGACCTACATGTAGGCATCTTGAAGTTCTCTGTATTTAATCACCCACTCTTGGGGGGCGTGCTCCACCGCGGCAAATACCCTCCCTTCCAGCTCTATAACTTGCATCCCATTGATGGTAAGTGTGTATATGTCACCTTCGACCCGCTTGATCACGAACTGCACAACGTAGGAATGTGAGATGATCAAGTATTCATCATGCGCAGAGGGCGGGACGATGATACATACTACTGGAGGTTGGACACCGGGAATCCTTGGAATCAAGTTGACTGGAAGGATGGTAGGCAGGTTCAGGGATATACCAATGTAGGGGTTGCCCCCGATGCCGTTGAGAGCTGAGGAGATAATGACCTCGGCATCTGCTTGGATGTTGTTGGGCATGTTGAGAGTGGTGTGTGCGCTCGCAGGACTAGGTATGGGGATTTGGGGATTCGACAAGGTCGACTCTGGGAGACAAAGGAAGGATGGTCATCGACTTTATATACCTATGGCATACTGCGAAGGCCATCATGGTCAGGTGGGTTGATGCAATACCACACTTGTCCTATTCGAGTGGACTTCCATTCGCCTTGTTCAAACAAGACCACAAGGAGAAAAGTTATCAGAAAGGGGAAGGCCTTAAACCCTCTGTGCCCGGAGTTGACCAATCTTGCAGGACAAAACTTGATTCCTCGGACTCTCGTATCCCGCGTACCAAGGCACCGGGCTCCGAGTCCCTAGTAGATCACATAAGTTCTGATTTCACTGCCGTGTCCCCATCTAATTATCTATAAAAAGGTCATCACTATCAGCACTTTAGCCCGTCTATTCGGATGGGCTTCCACTCTACCTGTCAGGCTCCAGACCACGAGGAGAAAGGTATCAGCATCTTTTAGGAGTCGACCAATCCTGTCGAGTCATTGCTCGGATCCCCCAGATCTCGCCTACCATGCCTCTAGACCATTTGATGCTTCCCCTATTATCAATTTTGAAAAGCTGCCGTAATGACGTGGTTGGAACTGGTTCATGGAGCCACCTCGAGGCATGCACAATGGGGTATCGCTGCTAAACTAGTCTGTTCCTAGCGATGAGATACCCGGAAGAGGTAGACTATCACTACGTCGATAGAGGCTGACTTCCTACATGTATGTATTCGCTCGCACATCATCAATCGATCCACCCAAAAAGGAATATATACCCTCATGTCTTACCACCTTCACTTGGATACTTCTTTCATAAAGTCGGTGTCTGCGCAAATAAAGACCACTGGCGAGCCGAACAGAGCGCTAATAAACGCTAGTGCTGATCATGCGAGAACCCCTTTGTGGCAACCAATACCTTGTTTCTAGGAACCAGATTGGGGTAGTTTCGTTCGACTCTGTCGCAACGATGAATGAGCCCCAACTCCCACGAAGTGGGTGGAGGATTTTAGTCAGGAACATTTCCGTCACTACTGGAGCACCATGTCATGGCTCTCGTGTGTACCAACTCACATTTCAGGGGCTGAAAGTCATGCCGTCTGCGGAATATGTGCAGCAGTAAATTTCGTCCGACAAGATGATAGCTGATGCTGTGAGTGCGAGAGCACTCAGCATGACATGCATGAACTCTCGGTGTGGATTCAATGCGATGTGCGTCCACAAAATAACGTGCTTACCTGATATAGCAACCATCAAGTCTTTAACTATTGTTCTTCCAGAAGGTGATGGAGAAGCAAGAGTACTAGTATTTGATGGCATTATTATCATTCGTCGTTCGAAAAGTCGAACGGGAGCTGCCCCCATTTATTTCACAGAAACGGGGAATTGTGTTGTACACGAAGGGGTTCTCACATGACCGGCACTAGTGTTCTGCTCGGCCCACCCAAAGGTCTTTATTTATCACAGATTCCGACTTGATGAGAGACAGAAAATCGGTGAAGGCGATGAGAGTGAGGGTATATATACATTTGTCTCTGGGCGATGAACCAATCGTATGCTAGTGAATAACCGTAGGAGATTCGACCTTCATCGAGGGCTCGACATGCACCAAAGTTTGGCAGCAATACCACACCGTGCATTTCTCGATGTGGCTTTACTCAATAAGACACTAGCTCCAACCGGCTCATTAAGGCTGCTTTTTATCACCGATTCTCGGTTCCAGCATGCCGTGTGGGGGAAGAAGAAAGGCGGCCGTGGTATGACAGCTAAGCCTATCGAATAACCTGTGATCCAGAAAGCCTTGGTACACATGATCTGGGAGATCCGAGGAATAAATTTAGGTAAATTTCACTCTACAGGATTGGTCGACTCCGAGAACGAGGGCCGGAGGGCCTCTCCTCGATGCTGATGCTTTTCGCTTTTTGGTCTGGACTCTGACGGGTGGAGTGGAAACCCATCCAAACAAGTAGGGCGAGTGCGTGGTACTTATTCTTATTGCGTCAGCTTACTAGCTGATTGTGATGACCTTTGCACACATAATGGGTGGGGGATATGACGGTGAAATCAAATGGTCTATGATGTACTAGGGAGCCTGGAATGGCACTGGTAAGCGAGATGTGGGAATCCCATGAACGAAGTTTGGTAACTTTCGTCCCAAGGGATTGGTCAACTGCGGGGACGAGGGTTTAAGGACTTCTCCTCGATGTTGATGAGCTTTCTCCTTGCAGTCTGGTCTGAACAGGCCGAATGGAAGTCCACTCGAATAGGGCAAGTGTGATATTGCATCGGCTCACCTGACCGTGATGGCCTTCGCAGTATGCTATGGGTATATAAAGTCAGTGACTGTCCTTCATTTGTCTCCCAGAATCGACCTTGTTGAGTCCCCAAATTCCCACACCTAGTCTTGCGAGCACACCCATCACTGTCAGCATGCCCAACAACATCCAAGCAAATGCCGAGGTCATTATCTCCTCAGCTCTCAACGGCATCGGCGGCAACCCCTACGTTGGCGTTCCCCTGATCCTGCCTACCATCCTTCCAATCAACTTAATTCAAAGGACTCCCGGTATCTGGCCCCCAGTGGTACGTATCATCGTCCTCCCCCCTGCACATGATGAATACTTGATCATCTCACGTTCCTATGTTGTGCAGTTCGTGTTCAAGCGAGTCGAAGGCGACATATACACACTTACCATCAATGGGATGCCAGTCGTAGAGCTGGAAGGAATGTTGTTTGCCGCGGTGGAGCAAGCCCCGCAAGAGTGGGTGATTAAATACAGAGAACTTCAAGATGCATACACGTAGGTCGCGTTCACCACTTTTGCTCTGGCCCTCCCGATTCTGATAACTTCGTATGACCGATCGTGGTTGCATGTGAATGGATGGATGGACAGGATCACCAAGAGACTTGATGCCCCCGAAGAAATTGGATGGATCGCCCCGACCAATGAAGGAAATCCACAGGTAGCTGAGGAACGTTATGGTGATATTCTAGGCGACTGAAACATGCGTTCCTTTTAGCTCCGTGTTGGACCTCTCAATGACACTCCGACAGCCCCACCTGGCCAATACCCCCTCGAGCAGTTATATAGGTTCCAATTTCCACTCTGAACGATGGTTCGGAGTGTCAAAGTGCCGTGATGAGCACGTTTGTCGGTGTAAGAAAGTAGAGAGTGTCGTGTAAATGTTGAACCATTGTCGTCTATCTCAATGGTACTTGAAATATCAATATCAAATGATCAGAAACCAATATCAAGTCATCCACTTGATCGTTGCATGCCTTAGGTATGGTGGCACGAACTGAGAGATACACTCGACATACACCGGTTTGGGGAGCAATACCCCATGGTGCATTCTCGAGGTGGCTGTACTCAGCAAGAACGTAGTTCCAACCGGCCTATTACGACTGCTTTCCATCGACAATTTTGGTTGCGACGAAGTATCTGTAAACCCTTGGCTGTGGCATGCCATGTAGGGGATGAAACGAGGCGGCCGTGGTATGACAGTGAAGCCGATCGTTGATCTATGATCCAAGGAGCCTTGGTACGCGAGACCCAGGGGATCCGACCCGGAGGAATAAAATTTGATAACTGTCGCCCCACAGGATTGGTCGACTCTAGTCGCCCCGAGAACGAAGGTCGAAAGCCTTCTCTTCGATGCTGATGTTTTCTCCTTGTGGCCCGGACTCTAACAGGCGGCGTGGACGCCCATTCGAATAGGATAAGCATGGTACGGTGTCAGGTCAGCTAATCGCGATGGCCTTTGTGACATGCCATGGAGGAAAAAAGGATGGTTTCGATGGCTTGGAAGAAATTGGATGGGTCGCTCCGGTCGCGTCGTCCCTCAGCATTGCATCAGCAAGTTTATCGCATCACTGCTTGCGCGTTGCTTGTATTGACTGTGGTGTCGCTGAATCGGAGACGTCAATCTATTGTCATAATAAGTAGTAATGTACATACAGGATAACTGCAGGACGGTCGGTTTTGTCTGCCAGTTTGGGGTTGCCGGGTACTGTTGCAATGACGAGGTTTGCAATTCCAGGGGTGTCATGGGCGCACTAGCAGTGACATTCCGACGAGGTAATGGAATTTGATACGGAGGATGGTAGTCGAGTCGTTCATCGTACTCCTCGATGAGGTTTCGAGTAGAATATTAGAGCTAGTTCGGTAACGAAGTCCCACAAAGAATCCAGGTGAAAAAACCCAAAAAAAAGTCCCAGGCCTTCATGACATAAGCATACAGAGTTCAATCGGAGCCCCAATTTAGGAGGAGAGCATCTGGTGTATGGCCGAGATGCCGTGCTAGAGGCGGGGTTATGCATCAAAGCTCCACTTGTACAGCATCTACTCTTGCTTCTCCCTCCGTTCGTTGCCATGCCCCCTCGTAAAGCAGCGAAATCATCCGACCACAAGGGCAAATCTCGTAGTTCACGGTCCCCGGATGGCCACTCGACGCAAGTGTCATGGTCAGATAAGGATACGTTTGCTCTTCTTGACTTCATCGATTCCCACAAGGCAACCGCTGGTGACGGTTTAAATTTCAAGGCGCCATTTTGGAATGCCTGTGCAGCTTCTCCGATGCTTGCAAACCTTGAGAAAGGGGGGCCCAAAACCCCTAAATCATGTAAAGAGAAATGGAAAAGGGTGCGTGAGTCAGTCAAACGACAGAATAACTAGCTGATATCACACAGCTACGAAGTACATACGCGGTCGTTGATCATCTCAGCCGTTCATCTGGATTTGCGTATTCTCTGAAGTCAGGGGCTGATATCGGTGTTGCAAACGAGAATTCATGGGACGGTTACGTGAAGGTATGATTCAATCCGATCGGTTTGAATGTCCTGTGCTAATGGTGACGTCGGCAGGTCCACAAGGATGCAGCGCCTTATAAAAACAAGGGATGGCTATTCTATGACAGGATGAGTGCGCTCATACCTTCCAAGTGCAAGGGCTTGAATCGCTTTTCGGCACTGAGTATCAACGATTCTTCTGGAGGCCCGTCCTGCACCAGGTTGAGTTCTTCCAACAGCGAGAGCACGGGGAACAACACGCCGTCCCCGGGGTCACCTTTCGTTGACTTCCCGATACCAGCGTCTGTCGGAGGAAGTGCACCTAGCGCACCGGTAACCAGTAACGACGTGGATATGTCGCCCATTGTTCCATCAGCATCGCCGTCTATGAACCAAACGATTTTCTACCCGTTCGCGACTGGAAGCGCTGGCTTCAGTATGCCAACAACTTCCTATGCTCCACCATCGTGGCCATCTGCCAATCAACCCTCGTTCCACTCATTTGCAGCTGGAAATCCCATCCCCCCTACACTAACAACTTCCCATCGCCCGGCGCCATCTACCGTCGCTTCGGTTCATAGCGGATCTACTTTTAACTGGCGCTCAGACCAGTCTGTTCCCCCCCCCGGCACACCTTCAAACTTCACCCCTCCAACTGCCCCGTCGTCGTTCAATGGCTCGTCTGTCAGCTCCGTCAAGCCATCCTCCAGTATTTCGGCTCGTATGGAGCGCTCCAGAAAGCGGAAGGCAGACGACGACGACGATCAATCTGTCGTTTCGGGTGCTCTTTCAAGCACTGCGGCTTCAACCGCCTCATCGGCACGAAAGCGACGCACAGGGAACATGATACTTGAACGAGTGGAAGAGGAAGTTGGAGGTATCCATGGTACAGTCCGCTCGCATATGACCGCCGTCACTCACGCAATCACATCCCTTGCGGAATCACCTGCGCCCGATCCCAAGCCCGATATCCGCCAAGATCCGGTCCATCCGTTGGTGACCGAGGCGACACAGAAGCTGTTGCTGTTGGACATGGATAAGTTCTCGCCAACCGACATCGTTAGGATCGCAAATCACTTCGAGGGAAACGTTTCCCATGCCAGCCTGTACTTATCATTTGCTAGCGATCCTGACCGTATGGCTACAGTTCGGCATGCATGGCTTGAGGCGAAGCTCAATGAGATTGGGAGACGTAGCCAGTAATTGTTGTACTTGCAGCTTGTAGTATCCACTTTTTACCTTGATGTTTGTTGCAATATCATCGGCGTTTCGGTTCTCTCACTCTGCCTCTGGAGATCGGAACTCAAAGAAATGCGATTTGGATCGTAAGGGTAGCGTAATGTAGAGAGAAATGATGGTATATAAATGCTAATCCGCGATGAACTCTCCCCTTCGTACTCGTTCGGCAATGTAGCTATTCCAAATGTTTTGCGCGATTGCACCCCGCCTCTCCGACATCCAAAGGCGTTCTGCGGTAGTTGTAACGCCATCGGCGATCACGCCGATTACCTCCTCTGACTCGTCCGGCGGCGGAGGTGATACGAAGCCTTCAATGTCGTCTAACTCCAACGGATCGTACATGCGGATGATGTTGTGAATACAACATAAAGCGGGAGGAATACGGGCCTGGACGTCCATGCCATACTCTGGAGGCACGACGAGAATTCGGAAGCGACGTTTGATGACTCCGATTATCCGTTCAATCACGTTTCGAAGCTGCGCGTGGCGAAGGTTGTAGCATTCCTCGGCGTTTACTGGTCTGTAAATTCCAATGAATTATGAGTAAATAAAAACATCGATAGAAATACTTACCGTACGTGCGCGCGGCCCCATTCTGCGAGATGGTATCGTTGCCCTCGGAATGGAGTCAGGAGTTGGGGGCAATTGGGGAACCCTGCATCGGCAAGGTAGTACTTGCCGTCTGGAATAGCGAGATCGCTCAGCCGCGCATCGTGATAGACCGACGAGTCGGCCGCAGACCCCTCCCACCCGCTAAGGACATATGTGAAGCGCATATCGAAATCGCAGCAGAGCAGGCAATTCTGGGAGGTGAAACCTTTGCAATTTCGCATCGCATCCCTTTCCTCCGAACTGGGAGCACACGCGATGTGCGTCCCGTCGATTGCACCGACAGCGTCAGCAAAAAAAGGGAAAAATTTGGGGTTATCGCGAATAGTTGGGTGGACGGGGGCATCACTGCGCGGCAATCGTACGTACTTGCTGTATATATCACGAGACGAGAATGCGAACAGAATTTTTTTGAAGTACCTGGAACGACGATTAATCCACCGAAAATGGCGCGGTCGAAGACTTACTTGGAGATCGTGCCGTTCGACCTTTGAAAACGTTCACCTACATGTCTGATGGACAAACCGGTGACAGAGGTATATAGAAAGATCGCGAGTTGCTCTTCGAGCGTGACGTGTTTGGAAGGACCGATTCCATGCTGTTGGAGCTCCCGCAACAAGATGTCGAATACGTGCTTGTGAACTGCGAGTTCTGTACGAATTCGCTCGGGATGGCCGTTCAACAATTCGGCTACCCACCCACTCCCAGTCAGGATCGACGTGTGGTATGGAATCGGGTCAGCACGCCGCGTCGCTTCCGCGACGGCCTGTAGAGCATCTGCCAACACGAGTAGCAGGGATAAGAGTTGGAGGTGATGGTGGATGAGGATAAGAATGAGGAGTTTGCGGCGTCGATAGTGGTCGTCGTTGATGTTGATGCGCCTTTCCTCGGTCTCGTCGTCTGCAGCATCAGGAGGATCCCCACCCATCAGGTTCCTAGTTACGCCCGACTCGTCAGCCATGATAGTTGTGTTGCGGTTATCGATATCGCCTATGTCTCCTCCTAAATTGGAGCTCCGCTTGAACTCTGTATGCTTATGTCATGAAGGCCTGGGACTTTTTTTTGGGTTTTTTCACCTGGATTCTTTGTGGGACTTCGTTACCGAACTAGCTCTTAGTTCTTCCTCAATTTTGGTGTGTTGTTTCTTGAGCACTGCCACAAGCGTCCTCTGAACGGATCAAGAACGGATTCACCCTCTTCGGCCACGAGTACCACGAGACATTACCCGCCTCGCAAACAAGATCGCACCAGAGGGCTGCAGATAGAGTAGATTGGAGTGCTACGCTCACAATATTAGAGGTCTAATCCCAGCACCGCCGTCATTCCTAGCCACGACTCGCGCCACATCCGCGTATACACATGCGAACCAACTGAGGATCGTCCCAAGCGTGAAATGCAGCGTCGTGTGTTGTAGTAGGGGGGCCTGGGGAAGGAGGTGGAGAACAGCCACATACAGACGGACGAAGACTCGGGCGTACACATGTACAGTTACACACATTAGCCTATAGCCTCCCCTGAGCTCAGTTCGTTGCTCGGAGGCTCTCTCTCGCTACTTCAACGCCGTTCCTGAGGACGGATCCCGGAGAAACGCGTCTGTTGTTTTTGCACGTCCACAGCGAGGGTGGAAAGGATTTGCTCGTGATCTTTGCAGCCACTCTGCTTAGGGCCGGTAAGTGCACACAGTCAGGAATTCATGTGTGATAACTGAGGGACCCCCTTGAACAGATGGGGGTGAAGGAAAGACAGGACGGAATTGGTGGAGAGATTTTGGAAAGACCTCTGAACGAAGCTGGCACAGTTAGATCCGTAGCAGGGAGCTCCCTACTCTTTTTTTGTCGGCCCGCGCGGGCTGTGAAGACTCGGATCCAAACCAGGCTTTCATAGCGTTGTGAGACAAGGTTGGACGTCAGGACTACGAAGTCAACTGTTGTCTGAAGGACATGCCTAAGTCCTCTGTTTGTTTTCACTGTCCGAACGGCTAACCCACAGAAACGTTCTGGTGAAATACCCACTACGGTATCACGCTATAGCAAACTCCACCAGGAGGCATTTTAGGTGGTGGTCTAACACGTAGAGGTCAGTTCCATGTGGCAGACGGCGATACCTCCGTTCAAGCCGGCTTCACAGTCCGTTTCTGTGTACATCAGACGACCCGATGGTTCATCAGGTAATCTTCCCGCCCAAAGCACCACTGGCAAGTTGTGCTATGCATATTATCTTACTCCTCACGACATGCAGCAGTTTCTTCACAAGCATATGACCATCCTATGGGTGATCTTACTCATTTCTTCCGTGCGCACGAAGTGCGGGATTTTTCAAGTATCATTGACATAGACAACAACGGTTGAACATTTACGCGACACTTTGTGCTTTCTTACACCGACAAACGTGCTCATCACGCCGCCTTAACTCTCCGATCCTTTGTTCACTCTTCAGGAAATGCGAACCTATACAACTCCCGGTCGAGGTAGCCAGGTGGGACTGTCGGGATCTCCCCAAGGCGTCCGATGCGGATCTAAAAGACAAGCATTTCTCAGTCCCCTAGAACGTCACCATAATCGATGTTCCGCAGTTACCTGCCGGTCGCCATCTTGAGTTGGAGCCATCCATCCAATTTCTTCGCGGGAATCAAGTCTTTTGACGATCCTGTCCATCCATTCATATGCAGCCACGATCAGTTATATGAAGTTGTCAGAATCCGGTGGGCCAGAACGAAGCCGGTAAATGCGACCTACGTATAGGCATCGTGAAATGCTCTGTATCTAACCACCCACTCTTGCGCAGGTTCCTCCGTCACAGCAAATAACTTCCCTTGCTGCTCGACGACATTTAACCCATTGATGGTAAGCGTGTATACTTCGTCTTCGACCCGTGTAAAGATGAACTGCATAAAGTACTTGGATGAGTGTACGAGGTATGTTGGGTGACGATTCGTACCCGTGGAGGTCGGACACCGGGAATCCTTTCAATCAATTTGACTGGTAGGCGGGTAGGTCGGTTCAGGGGAATGCCAACGTAGGGGTTGCCCCCGATGCCGTTGAGAGCCGAGGAGATAACGACCTCGGTATCTGCTTTGATATTGTTGGGCATACTGACAATGATGTGTTCGCTCGCAAGATTAGGTGTGAGGATTTAAGGACTCGACAGCCTGGGAGATAGATAAATGTCGCTGGTCACCGTCCTTTTATCTTGCGTGCCACGGCGCAAAGGATATCACGATCAGGTAAGAAGTCTTCGGGTTGGCGCAATGCTACATTTCTCACACCCGATTCGAGTGTGATTCCATTCAATCTGTCAGACAACAAAGGGTCATCGGGGAGAAGGCCTCGAATCCCCGTCTCTGGAGTTGACCAATCCTGGGGGACGAAATCCACTAAACCCTCTCCTCAGGTACCAAGTCTCCCTGGATCATAATTCTTCGCCGCAATATTCCCCACCTGTCGCAGAAAGAGCGTCCAGTCATGTCTTTCAAGAACGTCTCACAGAATACCCTGCATGGCGTGAAGGTTACACAGATACAGTACTGCAATTGGACTCCGCAATGGAAAGAAACCGTAGTGGTCACACGCATGTAGGTTGTTGGCTTGCTATGCAAGAGTACCAAAGGCCAAACCGTACACTTGCCGATGGTCGTTGTTTCAATCCGTACATTCCGAAATGTAGATTTCCTAGAATCAACTCCATAGTATACGCGATCAACAGTCACCATGCGCTTGCGATGAAAATGATGTGATTCCAGCAAGTTTAAAGTTACAGCGTGTTTACGTCACCACAGCTCTGACGAGACCCGACCTGTTGATCCTTCTAAGCCTATGGATGCAGCTGCACATCAGCCAAAGGCTCGAAAAAATCAAAGACACGATACCGACGCCAATCCAGTCCCCCCCAAAAAAGCATTTTTATCATATGCCCTCCGGCTTCCTTCCCCCCTTCTCTGTCCCTGAAGGACCCTCCTGTGGCGGGCTGACCTCATGCCCCTTCTCCTTGGCCCAAGCCTCCTGCCCACCGTACCTTAATTTCCTCTCCTCTCCTTTAGAACCGTCCCTCAATGACCAAGTCTCCTTGGAAGGAGTGGGAACATCATACGGCTCATCCCGACTTACGTTTTCGTACTGATCTTCCCACCTCGATTTTTGATTCTCTCGCGACATCCGCGCCGAATCAGGAGATCGAGACCATTCCCCAGAGTGTGCACTGGCTTGGGACCATTGCCCCGACGTCGGTGCGTCTTGAGCGGACTGGACGTTTTCGCATGAGGGATCGACGGCGTATACAGAAGAGGAAGGTGGAGATGTAACGACGTCATCTTTACAGTAGTCTTCGGCATTTGGATGGGGTGATGGTTCAGTGTCAGGTCGGAATCTATCCGATGGCCTTGAAGACGAAGATGGGGAGAGATTGGAGAGCGTTGTAGAGGAAGAAGAGAAATTCCCAGGGGCATGAGAGAGAGAATGTCTGGAAAGCGGCGCACAATGGTGTAGGTGCCTCTGGGCAACGTAGGGTACGAGAGCTGGAGCAGCGGGGGTGCGTAGCACCAGAGTAGAGATGGACGTGGCAATTGCGAAGGGAGACTTGAACGTAAGTCGTAACATCTTCCAATATCTGGAAGTGTCTGGGTACTAGTGCTTTTGACCGCTAGCCACGGCCTCCGGTTGATACATATATGGAGTTCTCGTATGACGTCATGATCTCACTGCATCTCACACGTGACTCTACGTCGATTAGAAGCTTGGAGAAGATGATTTCACCAACTCCCTGAAGAGCTAGCTCATGAGTGGACGAGGCTGTTAGGTATGTGGTTGGCACGGTTAAGACGAGCCAAACCAGGGGGGACTAGAGTTCCAGCAATGAAGCTCCGACGGTCAAAAGAGATGGTACGGTCACTATAGCGTGTTGCAAGTACCAGATCGAATGAGTTCCATAAATTCTGAATGGGATCTGTCTCAATTATTGAAAGCGTAGCACAGAACGGACGACAAAGCCGCTCAGGGATAACCACAATATATGAATGCCTCTTAATCAAAATTCATTCGGGAATACTCACTAGAGCGAATTGACCAATGACCTGCCTGACAGATGCGATTTCGTCCGTCCGTCTCGCCTTACCCCAGCTAATTTACACCCATTCCTACACCACCCCATGACATGCCGTCCTCTCCTATCTTATGCACGAGTGCCATCGCTCACTCCCCCTTCTTCTTTTTCTCCTCTACAATCACCACATTTGCACTCGGCACGGACTTAAACACCCCTGTCCTGCTCTCGATGAGCTCTAGCACGTCCTCCGCAACGTCCCCTTGTACGACGATCTCGTCTTGTCCTTGCGGGTTCTTCGTGACGGATGCACCAGTAGCGAATTTTTGGGCGAGGAATTTAGAAGCCTTTTTTAGCTCGACGTCTGTTGTTGCATGGGGGGAGGTGGTTAAGATATTTCGTACGAATTTAAGATAGGATTGTTACAGGAAAAAGTTTGGGATAAGAACGGGAGCGGGACGCACCAAACGCTTCAAGCCCATGGATAGCCGTAACAAACTTCCGCTTGTTCCTCTCCATCCGTTTTATCGAGACTTGAGACGCCATCTTCTTCTTGAGTGCCGCATCCGCCTTTTTCTCCGCTTTGGCCTCCTTCTCGGCGGTGTCCTTCTCGAGTTTAGCTTGCGCTTCTAGACTGAGGGTTCCGAGCTTGGACTGGAGAGCTTCTGCTCGATACACATCGCCAGTGGAATGAGTAGCAGGTGGTGTCGTCGATATCGTATCGGATGAGCGAAATAAATCCTTCGCATATGTACGGTAGAACCCACCATCTGAATAATACTTGTCATACAACGCCGGATGCGACTCTTTCAACCATTCTTTGCATCGAGTGAAGCTGGATCCAAATTCGCAGTACTCGGGTGGAAATGTGCAGACTGCGTGTCGTTAACGATGAGCAGTGTCGTGTAAAGTGGTGTGCAAGTCGACTGTCAACAATTTTCGTCAAATGGACGAGCAGGCAGCACCTACCCTGGCAATACAGGACTTCGATAGGTTGGACAGGTTCGGGTTGGGTCTCAGAAGACATTATGAATATTGCAAAGATGGCAGTCGACTCGCGATGATAGTAGACGAGAAGATAACATGACATCTACCATATACGATAGATAAACTAATGATCACACATCTTCAAAAGATCTATCCTCCCGTGATGAATAGACACATCCGTTCGAGCTGTATAGTGACGAGTGAGAAAAAGAAAAAGGAAAATAAATATTGAGACCCGTAGGTCTACCACTCCGGAACAGCGTGTCATCCTTGTGCAGGGGCCATGCTAATCTTCTCTGTATCGTTCCAATTTTTACGTATGTCACCCCGAAGGGGACACTAAAGTTTAGCCTGTTTTGTTGCGCGGCAGCAGGGTTTTGCATTTTGTTTGTCACGCGAGGATGGCACAGTTGCCTTTTTGCGCAAACACAGAGCTGCCTTTTTTGGAAGAAAGGACTCGGTCGCATGCAATTGCACTCTGCACTGATCGCTACACCACGTCGCCCCAAGTTTTCCGTCCCAGTACTCTTTGACGTCGCATGGTTCAGATTCAGGGCGTATGTCGATTGCACTGGTGTCGGTACGGCGTGGGATTTTCCCGCTGAGGGCTAGGACAAGTCCACTTCCAGCTGCCGTGGTCACTCGTGATCATGAGTGTGGCTTGTATTCCGACCAACTTCACCTTACACCCGTGGACAGATGCATGACCTGACCCTTTCCTTGCAGGTAACAGTACAAAACATGCTTGCGAAAGCTACATACTTGTTTTCTAGCGCACGGTGGAAGATTCTCTCAAGGAACAGCCTGTCGCCTTGGTTGAACAATATGCTTTCGTGAAATGACGTGCAGGCGCGCGAGGTGAAAAAGAAATGATGATGACACATTAACCTCCCTGACACCATAGACATCACTATTAGGATAAAAGTGATGGTTATCCAGACTGCCTTCGACTTCAAGCCTCACCGGCGGCGCAGGGCGCGTGCACTGGAACTGTCATAGACATTTTGCTACACCCCGATGAACCAGCGCAAAATCCGTAATCGAGGTCACCAGTCGAGTATTCACCGTCGCTGGTTCTCATCATCATTGCGAGCTGAGTAGCACTCACCAAAGAAGAAAGAAACGGTATTTGATTTCAACAGCGTGAAATCAGACAATTTGCGAAGACTGTATACAAATCGTACGACAACTTGCACCATGCCTAAAACAAAGCAACTTCTGTCTTATTTTCTTGATAACACCTGAACAGGAGTCGGGGGAAAGGGGTGACTGCGGCACCGCTACGACTGGGGTATTTTCCATCCGACTCGTCGGATAATGAATGGTATTGACACCATTAAAGAAGCTCGGCCTTAAGAGTTCCCGTGGGACGAAATTTACAGAAGTAAATCATAGAACATTTGATTTCACCGCCATATCCCCCACCTATGATGTGTGCAACGGCCATCACGATCAACTGCGGAGCTGAGACAGTACAAGCCTTCACTCGACCTGCCAGAGTCGAGACCCCATCGAAAGGAAGCCCACTTGAACCGAACATGAGAAGTGTGACATTTCGCCAACTCAAAGGCTTCTCACCTGATCGTGATGTCCTTTGTACCGTGCTATGGAGGACAAAAGGACGGTGACCAATAACCTGTATCTGTCTCCTAGGGTCGACAATGTTGAATCTCAAATCCTACACCTGGTCTTTCCAGCGAACACATTACTGTTGAAATGCCCAACTGTATTAAAGTAGACACCGAGGCCGTCACCCCCTCATTTCATAACGACATTAGTGGCAACCCCCTACATTACCATTCCCCTGGTCCTTGACAGATCAAATGGAAGCCCACTGGAAGACTTCTCACCTGATCGAGATGCCCTTTGCGCCGTGCCATGGAGGATAAAAGGACGGTGGTCAGCGACCTTCATCTATCCTCCAGAGTCGACGCTGTCGAGTCCCCAAATCCCCACACCTAACCTCGCGAACGAACACGTTACTGTCAGCATGTCCAACATTATCAAAGCAGATGCCGAGGTTGTTATCTCCTCAAGTCTCATCGGCCCCGGGGGCAGCCCCTACGTTGGCGTTCCCCCGACCCGTCCTACCGTCCTACCAGTCAACTTGATCGCAAGGAATCCTGATATCCAAGCTCCAAGGGTACGGATCACCACCAATATACGTCGTACACTCATCCACGTACTTCGTACAGTTCGTCCTCAGGCGGGTCGAAGGCGACATATTCACACTTACCATCAATGGGATGCAAGTCGTCGAGAAGGACGGGAAAGTATTTGCTGTGATGGAGGGACGCGCGCAAGAGTGGGTGATTAGATACAGAGAATTTCAAAATGGGTATACGTAGGTTGCATTCACCGCTTTCGTTCTGGCCACTGGATTCTGATAACTTCATGTGGCTGCTTGTGGCTGGATGTGGATCGACGAATGGACAGGATCGTCAAGAGGCTCGACGAACCCGGAGAAATTGGATGGATTGCTCCGACCGACGGAAGTTCGCAGGTAACCGTGGAACACTTGTTATGGCAACATTCTAGAGGACTGAAACATGCTTGTCTTTCAGATCCGCGTCGGACGCCTCAGGGAGATTCCGACAGCCCCACCCGGCCAATACCGCCCCGAGGAGTTATATAACCTCGCATTTCCTCTGGAGTGAACGAGGAATCAGAGAGTCGAAGCGGCGTGATTGATTTTTTCGGTGTAAGATAGCACGGAGTGTTATGTGAATGTTCAATCATTGTTGTGTAGTATGTCGATGATACTTGAAAAATCCCAGACTTCGAGACCAGTGCTGTATACTATTATCAGGACACTATTGAATCTCACGTTGCACACAGAAAGGGATGGTGGACCTTTTTTGGACGGGGGTGGTATTGCCTTTGCCGCGTACTAGAGTAGAGGCTAGTCCTCTACGGATGCCGTGCGAAACACAGCGGACACAATTTCACGTGAACTCTACTTGTGCAACAGTAAAAGACTCGGAGAAGCTAGACATCTCCATCTCTAGTCTCCCCTAGGCAAACGAAAGACTCGACAGAAGACAATCGTTCCTTCTCAGTCATCTTAGTCCCACTGGCAGGCAGGACAGCGAGGACATCCCCTAGCTCATCCCCTATGGTGGTTGCACATCCCGTTCCGTTCCAGAACAACCAGCATTTTCTGACAATCGTAGGCACCACCAAGCTTGGAAATGCTGAGCCTGGGAATGTTGACCAAGTGGACGACATTTGTGCACTTCACCTGTGCAGTGGTACTCCCGAGACTGACAGCACATTTCATTGATTGCAATCCATGGGACGACTAGCAGGGCACTCGACGGCGTTTTCGCATGCAACCGTCTCACCTGGCCCCACTCCATACACCTCATTCTCAATTCCACTGTTCAGTATGAGAGCTGGGTGCGATTTTGTAAAAATAACCAGCGACGTGACCACAGATGGGCAAGAAACAGGGATGAATGAAGGCGATTTACAAGCACTCAAACTTGTTCACTACTGGCACCACCTCTGCTTCCTTTGCCTTTCCTATTGCTATCCCGATGCGAAGGTAAAATCGGTTCCTCCGCCGCAATCCCACTTCTATATCGCGGTCCCAACATGATTGTTTATGCGCGAGATGCACGTTCTGGTCCCCGTGTATTCTCTCTTTTGGTTTGCGAGACGAATCCGGGTACTGAGATTGGGACAGCGCTTGGAAGTCCGCTGCAATTGACGACGACCCAAGTGGAATTCCAGACGGGCTGGCCACCCCGACACTTCCTGGCGTTGCACAATTGTCCTACGTGACCCGGGCGTTCTCAGGTTGGGCCCACTGCCTCCCCCTCTTGGTTTCGTCGCCGTCCCCTTTCCAAATCCGGTCCCCATGGTGTCCGTTTTGGTTCCTGTGGTCATACCCATCTGAGTACCGGCTCCCGTAACACCCTCTCTATTCACGTCCTCCACAGACGATCCGATGTCAAGCATCTGCTTGGGTGAGGCAAGAATGTCAGGTGGTCTCGCTTCTTCTTTTATTTCCCGTTCTCCTTGCTTTCTGGCTCGCATCGCACGAGACACTTCTGTTCCGCTTGCAAACCCATAGAACATCTGATTTCACCGTCATATCCCCGTCCTATTATGTGTACAAAAGGAATCCCACTCGAATCGAGCATAGGAAGGTGACATTGCGCCAGCTCGAAGACTTCTCACCGATCACATGTCCTTTGTACTGTACTTTGCAGGATAATTGTCGGCGCACGCAGATTTGCCATTTTTGGAGGAAAAGACTTCCATACTCTGGAGTCGATAACACACCCCGCGTGCCTATGTACACCACGTCGCCTAGTTCTTACCCCGATTCGTCTCAATTCCCTCGCAGCCAATTGCAGAATGTTCTCATATCGAAGTACTTGTTGATGAATTCAACCGTACAATGGGATATATGATGTTTTTGGGTCGGAGCGGTCATTAGAGAACTTCATTTGTCACAGACGCCGGCTCTATGCGAGAAGGAAATTCCGGGTGACGGCGGTAAGATATAAGGGTGTATATTGTTTTCTGGGTTGATTGACCAATCGTATGCTAGCGAACACATACATCGCCGTAGAAGAGTCGGCCTCCGACGTGGCGACGGTCCACCTCTCCCGGGTATCTCATCGCCGGGTTATGCTCAAAACGCAATACTCGATGAGACCGGTTGAACCGGCCCATTTCATCGCCGATTCCAACTGCAAGTGTCTGTAAGCCCTGGTTCCTGAATGCCATGTGGAGGATGGTGCCGCGCGAAGCGGCCATGGTCGATTAAGACTTCGAAATGGTTTAAGCTACATGCTCATGCTAGGTAGGGGATACGGCGGTGAAGTATCAAATGTTCTAAGATCCACGGAGCCTTGGTACGCGAAATCTGGGGGATCCGAGGAATGAATTTTGCCCCATAGCATTCTTCGAGTCCGGGAACGATAGGCTGATGTTTTCTTCCTTGTGGTCTGATGCCCGACAGGTTGAGTGGTAGCCCACTCAAATGGGAAAAGTGTGGTATTGTATCAACTCTCCTGACCGTGATGACCTTCGTACATATAATAGGTGGGGGATATGACGGTGAATTCAAGTGTTCTATGATCTACCACGGAGCCCGAAGCCTTTGTACGCGCGACATGGAGATCCGAGAAATGAACAATTGCATGTACTGTATCTGTGTGACCTTCATGGCATCCGGGGTACTGCATGAGATGATTCTTGTAAGGACATGGTCGAACCCTCTTTCTACCCACAGGCGGGAAACATTGCAGTGAAGGATTATGATCCAGTGAACCTCGGTACCTGAGACTTACTCATTGTGGTCCGACAGGGGAATGGAAGCCCGCTTGATCTTAAATCCCGTGGGCATGAGAAGTGTAGCATTGCGACGACTCGAAGGCTTCTCACCTGATTGTGACGAGTCCTTTGCGCCGTGCCATGGAGGATAAAAGGACGGTGACCAGCCACCTTCATCTGTCTCCCAGAGTCGATGCTGTCGAGTCCCCAAATCCCCACACCTGGTCTCGCAAGCGAACACATCACTGTTAGCATGCCCAACAATATCAAAGCAGATACCGAGGTCGTTATCTCCTCAGCTCTCAACGGCGCCGGGGGAAACCCCTACGTTGGCATTTCCCTGATCCTACCTACCATCCTACCAGTCAACTTGATTTCGAGGAGCTCTGGTATCCGACCTCCGAGGGTACGAATCACCACTTAACATACTTCGTACGCTCATCCACATACTTTGTACAGTTCATCCTCAGGCGTGTCGAAGGCGACATATACACACTGACCACCAATGGGATGCAAGTCATCGAACTGGAAGGCAAGGTATTTGCTGTGGTGGACGGACGCACACAAGAGTGGGTGATTAGATACAGAGAACTTCAAGATGCCTATACGTAGGTTGCATTCACCAGTTTCGTTCTTGCCCGTTGGATTCTGACAACTTCATGTGGGGTCGTGGCTGCATGTCAATGGATGGATGGACAGGATTGTCAAGAGGCTCGATGAACCCGGAGAAATTGGGTGGATCGCTCCGACCGATGATAAAAGCCCGCAGGTAGCTGTAGAGCGTCGATTATGGCACATTCTGGAGAACTGAAACACGCCTTTCTTTTAGATCACCGTCGGACCCCTCCAGCAGACTCCGACAGCTCCACCTGGCTACCTCGAGACGGAGTTGTATAGGTTCGAATTTCCCAGCGAGTGAACGAGGGATGGTAGAGTCAGAGCCGCGTATTGAACACGTGTGTTAGTGTAAGAAAGCGCAAAGTATCGGGTAGACGTCTGTAAATGTTCAGCTGGAGTTGCGTACGGATGAATTGAAATAAAGCTGCTATATGCTTCTGCAAAAGAAACTGTGCTGCATGTCTTGACTGGAGCTGTATACTATCTACGCGTTCAACCAGTCAGCTAAGGAAAGAGAGTATGATGCTTGCAGGAAGGGGTCTACGTGTACGTAGTATGCTATGGTAATGCGAGGGTTAATGCTTGAAAGGACTGGGCGAAAACCGGTAGGTTTTCCGGCCCGAAACCAAGTCCCGAGTTGCCGAGCTGAGTTGTGAGGGAGGGCTGGGTACCGAACAGGTCAGCTTCGAGCGAGACGTCGAGATCGAGGCGTCGGACAAACGGCTGTTGACTCGGCTGCTTTAGACGGACCGTGAGAGGGAGTGGTGGGCGGGAACGAAGAAAACGAGAGACTAGTGTGCGGCTCAGCTGAGCCCTGAGGCGCAAGTAAGAGTACGAAGAAGAGAGGCGAAAGGCTAACTGTATTCCCACGCGTAGACTATATTCTCGGTACGCTACGCGCCTTTGCTACTGAGAATTGCCACTACAGGACACTGCCTAGTCTTTCGTTGTAGACAGAAAGGGACTTCCTTGAAGCTTGGTGGCATGTATTTACCCATTACCGCGTAGAATAGACCCCATATGGATGCGTGCGAAATGCAGTGGGTATTTCACCCGAATGACGCTCCTGTACCGGGGTTGGCCGTCCTAACAGTGATAAAAGAGGTCAAAGGTGAGAGTTCATCCTAGACCCACAGGAAACATCCGTCAGACACGGCGGGGCAAGCTCGACCATTTCCGAGATCTGAAAATTTGAGGGACCAGCGACTTTTCTTTTTTCTTCTCAAGTCACACACATAGCCTATAGTTATGTACGCTGTGCTAGCCCGCGCACGTCGCCCTGTTACTCGTCTCCATCTCGATTCCCCTGACTCATCCCCTGTGGATGCCGTTCCGTTCAGGGATGATTAACATTTTCTGACCCGTACTCAAACCTGTTCACTACTGGCACCACGTCTTCTTCCTTCGTCTTTCTCGTTGGTATCCAGGTAGGAAGGCAAAAACGGTTCCTCCACCGCATTCCCACTTCCACTATCGCGATCCCAACTTGGTCGTTTAGGTTCGACATGCTCGTTCTGGCCCCCATGCGTTCTCTTTTTTGGTTTGCGGAATGAATCAGAGTACTGGGATTGGGAGGACACTTTTTCGGGTGCAGATGATGACGAGCTGGCCAGGTCGACGCTTCCTAGCGTTGCGCAATTATAGTAAAATCTGCGTGACCCGGGCGTCCTCGGATTGGTCCCTTCTTCTGTACTGCCTCCCTCTCGTGGTTTTGCTGCCATCCCCTTCCCGAATCCAGTCCCCGTCGTATCCGATTTGGTTCCAGTGGTCATACCCATCCGAGTACCTGTTCCCGTAACACCCTCTCCACCTCCCCTGTTCTGCTTCACGTCCTCCACAGACGTTCCGATCCCAAGCATCTGCTTGAGTGAGGCAAGAATGCCAGGTGGTCTCGCTTCTTCTTTTACTTCTCCTTCTCCTTGCCTTCCGGCCCGCATCGAACGAGACGCTTCTGTTCCACTCGCGGACCCAACCTGTTCGACGAACCCGACACCTTCCTCGTTCCCGCTTAACCGTGATCTCGGTGCTTTCATGCCGCTCTCAGAGGGGGAGGCTGCATCGAGGGACGATGGGTCATCCGTTTTATCTGCGTCTCCTTCAAGCCGTGAG
Source organism: Pisolithus tinctorius (assembly GCA_024663395.1). NCBI lineage: Eukaryota > Fungi > Basidiomycota > Agaricomycetes > Boletales > Pisolithaceae > Pisolithus > Pisolithus tinctorius. The sequence continues at coordinate 3,987,378 of JANFAH010000004.1, forward strand.
GTGGAACTGGGATGCCGGGTTTCAAGTGCGGGACGTGCAGCTTGTGAGAGTGGATCCTGCGGATGCCGTTGAGCAGGATCTGTGACATGCCCTTGGGACAGTTGATGGTCCTTGTTTCCATCGTCTGTGGGAGATGTGGTAGGTTTTGTGTTTGCGTTCCTGTATTTAATGCCAGCGGTGGTGTCGACACTGCGAGTACTGGCAGTTTTGGCAATGGCACGTCGAGGAACGCAGATATCCGCCCTTGAGCACGATATCCACACGCGCGGCGTAGTAGCCCGTAAGACAATCATGTCAAGTTTTTCGTCTGGTTCGCTGGAAGGCCGTAGTCATGCTACAGATCTTGGGTGTCGAAAAACGAGCGGACGGAAGAAAGGAGAGATGACATCATACAGACGATCATGACGTCACGCATCACCGATACGGTGTAAGGGTTTTACTATATTAGGACGCCCCATAAATGTACTAGATTGGATAGCGTGTGTAAAGCTACATTAACAGAAAGACGTCGCTTTGAAGTAACACCAAAAGAACCACACAAAGGGAAAGAAGAAATCAAAGCGAAAGTCGCGAAACGATCGGCTTGTTTACCGACGATCCACAAGTACGTCCGCCATCCACACGTCGTCATGTAAATTCCAACATGCGAGGAGAACGAGTCTATCAAAGCTAATACCACCCGTACTCGTTCGCCAGTCGTACGCAAGGGGAGAGGGGGGATATGTGGATGATTTCTGTGGGGGACTGGTTAGTATATGTGAAAACGTGAGAGGGTATACCCGAAGAGAAGAAGTGGGGAACAAAGGGTACTGACCATAACGAAGCCATGGAATGCATTGGCAATGTCTACGGCGAGCTGCCCGCGCGTCAGCGGACCAGAAGAGGTAAACAGTTCGATAGAAGAGCTCCAGTCGACGTGTTCGTACCCCGGCCACTAATCATCCGTTAAATCGTGGACGTGGAAAGCCTACAAGCATTTAGACATACCGAAATGACGAGTCTAATCCTAACCACGCGCAACGCCTTGCCCATCGTTGCCCCAACATGCTCAGCAGCACCTACAAGCATTCTTTCGAGCGCACAGCCTGATCTAACGACCAGCTCCCGCATTGGGACACCCATCCCTCGACTCGGTGCCCCAATCAGTTCAAATATGATCGGTGCAGCAGGGAACGCGCGCGATTGCACGGCGGTGATCTTCTGTGGCGGTGACTGCGGGAGTCTCACGAATGAGGGATAGGGAAGGTTCGTTGGGAAAGGCGGGACAAGTGTCGGACATGCGTCCGAGAGAGTGCTATCTTGAGATTGGAAGGTCGGCGGGACAGGTTGGTGGAGTGGGTTGAAAAAGTTAGGCATAGCGTTTCGTTTGTTGAGTGCGACTTTCAAAAGACAATGGAAAGATGAGGACGTACCGTAGCATTTGCTTTATATGTTGGCCGAGGTTGAAAGGCTCTGAAAGGATTGAAAGACGGGAGTCTCGCCAAACTCTCAATCCTTTCAGATCCATCATCGGAGACAAAGGATGGCCTTGAAGCCACGAGGCTGCCCTCGTTGCGCGCACCGAGAAAAAGAAATCACAACCGAGACGTGAAGGCGGTGTAGGAAGGCCGGGACTCAATTGAATGTGAACTGACGGAGGTCCTGGTGGGGACACAGACACAAGCCTGTGGTGCGCGCGCGCTTTGAGAATGGAATGGCAGTACACAGACCTTGAGAACCACATGTGGACATCGAACGCATCAAACGTTGGGTTTCGGCTGCAGGTGGTTTCAATGGCGCAGTGCGAATAATAATTTTTTCGCTGTACTTCGGCCTGAAGGAAAGATTTTGTGTTCGGGTGTGTGATGTGATAGTCAGTCCATACACCTGCTTTCCCACGCACGTCGCTGTAATCCTGAGGAGAGGACCCGGAGTCACAATGATATGGCCCGGCATTCGGTTACCCCTGGTGCCGCCATAAAGCTCGCGGCGGTGGCCTCGAGGCCACCCCCTCAACAAGGATACTACTGCTGGCCACGACAGTGTTATTCAAGACGCCGTCGACTTGCTGTATCGAAGCACTGCTTACATACGAGGCGCGGTTAGTTGCTGAGGGTGCTCCATTCGTCGGTTAAATACTCTCTTTGATGCTGCTGGCGTCTTCCCTTCCTTCCTCTCATGGAGCGACACGAACAGCAGAAACAAAGTCCTTCCCCAACGCAGATCCTACGACGGGCGGCAGGGCTCTTGACGACTCAGGGCAAACCTGTTCGAGCATTTCAAGACGCCTTCAAGCCACAGTGCGATACCACCACTCCTGAATGTTCCCAGCGCGACTCTACTGATAGCGGCCTCCGTCGTTCTCTTTCAAATCGGCTCTCCAAAGTCAGAGCTGGACCTGTCGTCCGCGCCATCTCATTGCGTAGCCCCTCTAATAATACCCAGATTAGGAAGCGGCACGGCAGAGCTCTGTCAGAGTCACTTCCCCATACCTCCAACATTTATAGCTTGACCGAGCACCCCGAACCCACTCAAACTTCTTCACCAATCTCTTTGGATACCGTCGCAACCCCCCAACCATTAGTTCAACAGCACTCATTCCAGACAATTGTACGCAAGGCATCCATGGCCGATGTGCCTGTCCCAGAACTCTTACAACATGGGGTTCCCATGACCAAGGTTTCCCCCGGATCACAAAGGAGCTACATCTTTCGACTTGACGCAGATCAGGGTCAGATCATCTGGGAATCTAAGAAGTTGAGGATCAGTGCGTGTGGCCCTGCTCCTAACCTGCAATCGTCTATTTCTGACTTGCGCGTGCGATGCTATGCAACCACACGTGTAGTACCTATCGAGAACATAAAGGAGCTTCGATTTGGCTCGGACGCAAGATACTATCGTCAACAGTTTCAACTCGCTCGCGAGTACGAGGATAGATGGATAACCATCATCTACATCCTCGATGGCCAATACAAGACACTTCACTTGATTGCTTCTTCAAAGATAGCTTCCAGCTGTGGGATATTACGTTACGGAAGCTACACGCAATCCGTCAAGAATTAATGATCGGTCTAGGAAACGAGGAGATGCGACACGCTGTGTGGGTGAGGCAGTGTTGGAAATCGACCGAGCATCAAAACGATCAGAAACTGTCCTTCGATGAAGTCGAAAGACTTTGCAAGCGCCTCAATATAAACTCTTCCCAAGATGATTTGAAGCGCTTGTTCAAGGTGGGCTGAACTTCTTATTTCGACAATAGACAACACCCTTGATACCCTTAAAGCAAGCGGATTCAAAACGCAGCGGCTTTCTTGACTTTATCGATTTTCAGAAGTTTGTCAAACTCCTCAAAGCGCGACCAGAGCTCGATCTCCTCTATAAGAAGCTGTCTTCGAAAAACGGCGGAAGGTTCACGTTCACAGTTTTCGAGGCCTTTATGCGGGACTGTCAAAAGGCATGTCCCGTGCCGCATGATCCTAAGCATGCGTCGGCTGATATCGCCTGTAGTCTTCTCTCGCCCAGGAGGAGCTGCGAACGATATTCTTGCGCTACGCTAAGAAATACGAGTCGAAGGCTGGGTCTACACCCGGTTCACCTTCACTACCGTCGTCGCCGTCGGATGGCTGTGGTGATGTAACCATGTCTCTCGACGCGTTTACCGCCTTTCTGCTATCCTCTGACAACTCTGCATTCACGGATCAACATGGAAAAATATACCAGGATATGACTCAACCACTCTGCCATTACTTTATCTCTTCCTCCCACAATACGTATCTCGTCGGTCACCAGCTTGTAGGGGACAGCACAATCGAGGGATACATCCGCGCTCTTCTTCATGGCTGTCGAAGTGTCGAGCGTAAGTGCATCCATCATTTGTCTTATCACGTTTTCTGACGCCCTCTCAGTGGATATCTATGACGGTGACAACGAACCAATGGTTTTCCACGGCAAGACTTTAACGTCGAAAGTGCCCGTCCGAGAGGTCTGCGAAGCAATATCGAAATACGCATTTGTGACGTCGCCTTACCCGATCATCATCTCTGCTGAGGTACACTGCTCCGTTGCTCAGCAAAACATGCTTGTCGCGATCATGCATGAGGTATTTGGAGAGGCTTTGGTTAGTGCTCCTATTGGGGAGCATCCGAAGATCGATAAGCTTCCGAGTCCCGAGGAGTTGAAGGGAAGAGTATTGCTAAAGGTGTGTGTGAAAACTGCAGGTGTGATCGTATCGTGACCGGTTGTACTTTCTGTTCCAGGCGAAGAACCTCTACGTTTCGGAACGAGAGCGGATTCGTACAAAGGATGTGGTCGTCGATACGGAGTCATCTTCGACAGAGACGTCAGCTTCGGACTTAGACATCGGCCACGAAGTTAAAGAGGAACTGCGCAGGGCTAAGACACAGAATATCGAGGCTATCAAAGGTGCGCTAATCCGTCCGTAGTTTACCTGATAGGCGCAGCTGAAGGCGACATGCCAGAGCTGAAGGAAGAATTCCGCAAAGCACGCAACGTCTTCAACCGTGTTCGTGGGCATCACCAAGTACCGGAGAAGTCTGTTACCACTGCCCTTGTGGGCGCAGCAACAGCAACATCGACAGCGATTGCCGAGCAGCCTGTGAAGTCCGACAAGCAAGGCACAAAAGTGAAGATGTCTGCCGCCCTCGTCGCTTTACTGGTGTACACTGTCGGTGTGAAGTGTAGAGGTATCAATAAGAAGGAACATTATGCTCCGGAGCATATGTTCTCCCTCTCTGAAACCACCGCCAACAAGATTATGAAACAAGGCATGGTGGATTTGATCAAGCATAACAAAGACCATCTCGTCAGGATATACCCCAAAGGCCTACGGCTTAATTCCACGAATTACCTCCCGCATCGGTATTGGGCGGCTGGTGCGCAACTCGTTGCGCTCAACTGGCAGACGTTCGGTATGATCGCGCTCCCTATCACCTCTTAGTTTTTTATGTTGATTGGCCCTCTAAAAAGACTTGGGATATATGATCAACCATGCAATGTTCCAGCGCAATGGAAGAGCTGGGTATATTCTCAAACCGGAAGCGCTTCGTCTGCCTGACAAGGGAGCACTGGCTCTCCGGACTGTACACTACCTGGACGTTACTGTGAGTACTCTCTTCTTTATGTGGGATTGTTCCCATGCTTAGCACCTGTACTTGGTGTAGATCATTTCAGCACAATCACTCCCTCGTCCGAAAGACTCCATGGGTCGTGAGGTAATCGATCGGAACATCGTAGATCCCTATGTGGAAGTCTCGATATACACTCCAGACTGGGCATATTTCTCTTGTTCGTCCTCGTCTTCGGGCTCGTCGTCCCCGTCCACTTCATCAGGATCGAATGGTTCGGGCACGACCCGTGCCATTACTGCGCGAACGAGCTCCGTGAAGAACAACGGATTCAACCCCGTCTGGCAAGAGAGTCTTCGTCTGACCTTTGAGTGCGCCGCGAACTTGCTGGACTTGGTGTTTGTGCGGTTTACGGTCCTGAGGGACGGTGAAAATGAGAGTGAACCTATCGCGGTGTACTGTGTCAACTTGGCAAGTCTAGCTATGGGTAAGTGTGACTTCATCCTCTTTCAACTAGTCATTTGGTTTTCTGTTGTACGACGGGATTGCTGATTTTTTTGTGTGCTGTGGTTGTTAACAGGGTACAGGCACCTACCTCTACACGATTCTCAACTCTGCCAGTATCTGTTCTCGACGCTGTTCGTGAAGTGTTCATTGCAGGATGCTTGAATCTTCGACTTATACCCATCCACGCTCATCACGGATCGTCCGTCACAACTTCCCAAGCATTCAACTAAACTAAACTTCGATGTCAACGTATCTTTTTTTCCCATCGTTCATGTCTCACTGCAAACAAACATATCGATCATACCGGCTGATCCTGGCGTGCATGCCCATCTATTAGCCTCATGTCCCATGTACAAGTGTACTTTTAGCGCAGGAGTATATATACAGTAGAACCAAATCATAGTAGTCACACGAAAGGCTGCAGTGAAACGGACAGCACAAATATTTATGTGAATGAGATGATCACTGCAACACACCTGGCTCTAGGCTACCTGAAGATCTCCGGCCGGTAAGTTACTTACAATGACCTGACTTTTCTAATGGCTTTCCCGGATAAGAGGGACGCAGGAGGGAACCTTGAAGGACGGTGCTTGCTGGGCCGGTAGCCGAACAGAGCGCTTTCGAAGAAAGAACATGAGGCCGCCGCGTGTTCTCAGCAGCAAGGCTCAGGCGCCTGCAGGCGCCGTGCGACTTGCACTAACTCCTTCGCCCTCCCTGTAGTCGCCCCACGGCCCTCTACCGCAATGGCCTCGCCTCTGATACTATCCTGTACGATTTGAGACTATCAGCTACCAATTCCTGGAGACTGACTTCACGAAACCCCTGTGGGCAGACATCGAGTTGCAGAGCGCCCAAGGCTTAGAATCCGTCGAACTCCAACTCAATAGCAGTGAATACACTCTTACTCGAAGTCAAGAGAAGAGCGACACTTTTTCGAAGGCTTTTGACAAGCCGTTGTTAGTATCTTTTCTCAATGCCACCTCTCAGGTTCACGACTGACCCATGATAGGACATTGGGCACTGAGCCGCTTTCTCTTTCTGTAAGCAGAAAGAGGCCGTGGTACAGTTGCTGTGGCGGAACTGTTCCAGAAACCATCCAACTTCGCTCCGATGAAGTCCGGTCCAAGTTAGATGGACAAGGTGAACACCGGATTATATATAGTTCCTAAGTGGGATCCTCAAATTCGCACAGAGTCTCTTCACGTACGAGGCAATTTAGCCATCAAGCTCCACTTCGTGCCCCAAGCTCAGTCAGGTGTACGCAAATACCAGTTGTTACACGATAGGTGTTGACTATGGATCTACAGGTTACGCCTCCGACTGTGCCTGAAAAGTCCGGGGCTCCACAACCAATCACTGCGCAACCAGTCGTTACTCATTCTACTCCAGCCGTACGTGGGAAGCAGGTGATACCGGACAAGTGCTGATAGATGGCAACTAGCAGGACACAGCTCGGAGTACTGGTACACCTGTACCTGTCCACTCACCTCCAACTGCCGACAAATCTCCAACTGCAGACACACTTGCACCTGCCAATCGCGAGGGTCTACGGCCAACCACTGAAGACCTCATTCGGGAGTGTCCTCGGTGAGTCAACTTCACACTTGTCAGTGTCTCACTTATCGCCATGTGATAGTTTCCGAGTCTTGGTAGTTGGAAAGGTAACTTGAATTTGCTTGCTGTCACTTGCCTAGGTTCTAACATTCTTACAGTCAGGCGTTGGAAAATCCACTTTGATCAATCGAATCTTCGGTGTGAGCACTGCGGTTGAGTGGTTCAAACTCTGTCCCTACCTGGCGTTGATGATGGCCATAGAATGTAGCAAAGGATAAACCAGGGGAAGCAGACATTGAACAGGAATTCACTTCGCCAGAGAACGACCGGCTCATTTTGCATGATAGCAAAGGTTTTGAGGCGGGCGATGCTGGCAACTATGAAACTGTGAAGTCATTCATAGTAAAGAGGAAGAAAGAACCCAAGATCAAGGATCAGCTTCACGCGGTCTGGTACGTAGTTCTGAGACAGCCACCTTGAAGGTTTTGACGGAAGGGTCTATATGATAGGTTGTGTTTTCAGATACCCATTCCGACGTATGGTGAACGACTTTTGGAGGACGCTGCAGAAGCGTTTTTGAAAATTAGGAAGGAAGTCCTAGGGAATAGTGAGCAATTATACTGTTGTTTCATCTGCGGCATACCAACCGCATTCAGCGCCGACGATAGTCGTATTCACGAAACATGACCGGCTTGTGAGTTTCATGCGGCAGAGAATGCCAAATGATCCTGAAGCAGGGCAACGATATCTACAAGAGGAATGCGTCCAGCAAATCAAAGACTTTACTGGAGAGAATATTTCACATGTTGCAGTTAGCTGTGGGTGTTACTCCTTCGATTCCGTTTAACCACTCAGCCCAGAGACCACCAGCGAAACCCAGATATGAGCACGAGCTTAGGGACCTAATAAGCCTTACTCAGGACATGGTATCTCTGAGTTTCACCTCCCCGGGGAATGAAGTATCGCCAGTGCCTCTGGCAGCTGCAGGGGCACAACGAATGTTGCCTATATTGAAGGTTCAGTTATCGATTGCGTAGGTGTCAATCATTGCGATAGCTACATATATATTGACTTGCTTGTCAAATAGCGTAGGAAGGCAGAGTGGGTGCGGGTATATGAAACGCTTAATTTGAAGCTCATCTTTTTACAAGGATACTGGAGGGTAATGGGTGCCAGCGCAAATTTTCCGGGTTACACGATGCAGGATTGCCTTGGTGTCATACACACTGACATCGTAGCGGTCTGGAATTTTTATGATCCTTGCCAAGTGAGCATTGCCGCCCTAGCGGCGAGCGTTACTATGGTGTACTGACATCTCCCTTGTAGTACCTGAATAGTTCTGAATTCCGCAAGGTGATGATGAACATGGTTGAGAGAGTTGATGCACCTGCCGAGTCAAATTCCCTGTCTCGCACTGACACATTAACCGGGTGAGTGCTGTTGTTCGAACCCGCTGTGCGACAGACTCAAAAGAATCGCTGCACATCAAGGGGAGTCCCTCTCATCGCCCTAACTCCGGTAATGCTGCCATTTAATGCTTTCCTTAACCTTGGCAGGTGGGTTTTTGCAACATACAATCGACTGTAAGTGGCACTTTTGTGATGCTCTCGGCATCAGGTGACTTTCGACCTTTCAGACAAGGCGTTCCCACGAGGTTCATGGCTTACATCGTTGATTTGACGCACGTACTGGAGATACTGTTTGCACTCACAGCTGAGATGAGGGCAAAGAAGCTTACTCGCACGGCGATTAAGATTGCATATAAAGCCTACCTTGAATCGGAATGGATGACTCACGCCCACACGGACATCAGGTATTTCCGATGTTCGACTAAGGATCGTGACGATGTCCTCGACAAGATCACATCCATGATCCCTTCAGGCGACAGGGAAGACCGAGTTTCTCGGGCGCTCCAAAGCAAGCCGTCGGTTAGCTTGGAAAGAGATGAAGAGTGGACGAGCGAAGAAGTCTCTCAATGAAGCCTGCGCTTTCCTTTAGTATCTTTTCCTGACGTTTTGCGTTCTTTCACTAGTCTTCCTGCTGTATCACGCTACTGATGTTACTCCCGCTGTATCCTGCTGTATTTGCACGTAGCCGATTTGAAGCAAGTATTTCCTGACAGACAAGCCCTTGGGCAGTTGAGCGTCGGTATCAAACTGATCCGGAGGTGCCAACTCCCTGTCCGCATTCCTGGAAGGTTACGAACAAGAGCCCTGCAAGGGATGCATCAGATGGGCCACTGGCACAGCCTGTGCTAGGATTGGCAAGTTGAGCTAGCTTAGGATAAGTAAACGGATTGGCATGTATTCGAAAATTTCTATTCTACATGAAGGCGAAGCCCGGCGCTCTCGACGGTGGTGGTTGCAGACTCGTCGTACAACGTGGAGCGCTGTACTTTGAATGTACCTGCGGAAGGAGTTGATTTCCGAAGGTCAATTTTGGTTGTGCTCGTCTGCCTGACAAGGGGGCAAGGCTCTCCGGACTGTGCATTACCTGGACGTTACTGTGAGCACTCTCTTCTCTATGTGGAGTTGTTACCATGCTTAGCACCTGTACTTGGTGTAGATCATTTCAGCACAACTACTCCCTCGTCCGAAAGACTCCATGGGTCGTGAGGTAATCGACCGGAACATCGTAGATCCCTATGTGGAAGTCTCGATATACACTCCAGACTGGGCACATTTCTCTTGTTCATCCTCGTCTTCGGGCTCGTCGTCTCCATCCGTTTCATCGGGATCGAGTGGTTCGGGCACGACCCGCGCCATTACTGCTCGAACGAGCTCCGTGAAGAATAACGGGTTCAACCCCGTCCGGCAAGAAAGTCTTCGTCTGACCTTTGAGTGCGCCGCGAACTTGCTGGACTTGGTGTTTGTACGGTTTACGGTCCTGAGGGACGGAGAAAATGACAGTGGACCTATTGCGGTGTACCGTGTCAACTTGGTAAGTCTGGCTATGGGTAAGTGCGACTTCATCTTCAACTGACTAGTTATTTAGTCATACGACGGGATTGCTGATTTATTGTGTTGTTGTTGACAGGGCACAGGGTCCTACCTCTACGCGATTCTCAACTCTGCCAGTATCTGTTTTCGACGCTGTTCGTGAAGTATTCATTGCAGGATGCTTGAATCTTCGACTTATACCCATCCACGCTCCTCACGGATCGTCCGTCACAAACTCACAGGCACATCGCTCATGTCTCGCCGCAAATATTTCGACCATACCGGCTCGTCCTGGTATGCATACCCATCTATTAGCCTCATGTCCCATGTACAAGTGTACTTTTAGCGCAAGAGTATATATACAGTAGAACCAAATCATAGCAGTCAAAATCTTCGAAGAAACGTGTGCTATTGACAAACATATATGCTTGTGTAGAATGAAAACTTCTCGCCCTTGCTGTTCTTGGCGTGCAGAATGGTTGGATTTATCAAAGAGGCCTCTACTGTCGCGTTGTGTGACACGTTTAGTTAGGTTGACCAATTTGATTTGAAGACACAAGATCAGCACCCGAGTAAGTTTTTTCTTTTTCTTTTTTGGGTTACATAAGAAGTCGAGCTTGTATGGTAGGCAGTGGTCCAATTCGAAGCTAGCATCAGTAAATTGGGCAACTTCTCGCTTATAGTCGCTTGGGGTGACAGCAATCAACGGGGTTTACATAGAGCTTACGACAAAGAGATCTCGAGTGCTGATTGGTGGATCAGATAGCAAGGGAAAACAAATAAATAAAATCACAATCAATAGTTCTGTATTACTTGTTTTCGCACTCGACTTAGTTCACGTACTTAGTTCTTCACAGTATCTGAGCGCCATTAATGAACGGTACACATCGATTTTCACTTCGTCGACTACAAGCTACAAGTCATCATGTATTGTATAATAAAATTCCTTGCTCGAGAAGGAATTGAGGTAGAAATCGTCATAGAGTTCCAGCGATGTCTCTGATGCAACATTCTGACTGACAGTTTCTCTGTATTTTGGTATGAGCTCGACTGCATGGATAACGTCCAATAACGGAACAATTGTACCAACCCGGTGTCGAGAATGCAATCCGGAGTTATGGTAGTGTCTCGGAGTTTCACCCAGAGGGCTCGGAATTGTTCCCCGACCCTCGGAATTAAATTCCGATGTCAATGCGCTTACTAATTACGGTACTATAAATTTTCCGCACCGTTCTTTTCCACCTCAGTGACTACTTCGTACACTGAGGTGAGTATAGCTAGATTCCACTCGTTTACTTGGTACTGACGTAGTGTAGAAACTCATACCTTCGTTAGGTACTAATATAGTGACTACTTCGTACACTGAGAAACTCATACCTTCGTTAGGTTATGAGCCCCGCTCTCGCGCTCTAATTCCGAAAGAGTTAATACGCAGCAACAATACCCACTATGGCAAAAGACGATCATTCCTTACAAGTCCCAACCCTAAATGCGGACGGAAGCAACTGGCTATACTACAAGGCTCGGGTTGAATGGGCCGTCAGCTCGAAAGGGCTGATCGGACACCTGACTGGCTTGGATGCGAAACCAGAGGACCCTTCAGCAGGGAAAGACGCCTCCTGGAAGCCCACAGCCACAGAGCAAAAACTTGTCAGTGAATACCCAGAAAAACTTCGGCAATGGGCTAAGGACAACGGATACGTCAAGCAAGTGATTGCTGTGTCGCTCCTGGAATCTCTATTCCTTCGAGTCCTGAAGGAAGAGACTGCGAAGAGTGTGTGGGGTGTCCTCACCGACCTTTTCCAAAACCGCTCTCGTGTCATCGCAATTGATCTTCGGAGAAAACTCCAAGAATCCCGCTGTTCGGAAAAAGGCGATGTCCACGCTCACTTTGACAAGATGCGTGCACTGCGCGAACAACTTGCTGCGCTTGGACAGTCAATCACAGACGACGACTTTGCAGCCATCATCCTCAGTTCACTTCCCGCTTCTTACGACTCCAACCTTGCAGCTATGACGTCTTCGGCCCTAGTCATGCAAAAGGACCTATCTCCAGACTTCATAATCAAAGTTATTTCCAATGAATATGATAGGCGCCAAACGCGGACGAAGAGAGGCAACTCCGGAAACTCCGGAAATTCCGAAGATGCGGCTTACTCAGTGAAGGATGGAAAGAAGTCCACCTGTGAAAATTGCGGAAAGAAAGGTCATACGAAAGACCAATGCTGGGAAGAGGGTGGCGGAAAAGCTGGGCAAGCGCCCAAGTGGTTCCAGAACAAGGGAAAAGGGAAAAAGAAGGAGAAAGGTACTGGAAAAGCGGCCACTGCGGCCAGTGCATCAGCCAGCTCGAGTGCGCAGACCAGCGCTGACTCGGAACCTGATGGAGTTTGGCTAGCACACCCACAGGACGACGACTGGCTTACAGAAATTGCAGAGGAAGAAATTCCGAACCCCCAGGACATCGTTAACGACGAAGAAGATGCATATACGAACAACTACGACTGTGTTCTCCTTGCAGGCAAAAGCCTAAATTCCGCAGAAGAGACAATCCTGTTCGACTCAGGCGCTTCACGCCATATGTCCTCCTACCGCAGCAAATTCCTCGATTACAAGCCAATCGTACCCAAACCTATCACCGCTGCCAACAACCACACCTTCCATGCCATCGGGAAAGGCGATCTCGCAATCTCACTCCCAAACGGCAATACCCAGACCCATATTCGACTCAAAGACGTGCTCTATGCCCCCAAGATGGGAATTACACTCGTTTCCGTTAGCAAACTTGACGTTGCTGGGTATGCGGCATTATTCCGAGACAAGCGTTGTCAAATTTTCGATGCTCGAAAAAGGAAAGTAGCTGAAATTCCGATGCAAAAAGGCCTCTACTGCCTTAAATGAGCTCGTCGTGCCTTCGCAGGCCTGGCCAAGGCCACAGAATCCTTAACCATGGAGGAGATTCACATAAGGCTTGGCCACATTGCTCCCGAAGCCATCCAGCGCATGCTCAAGGACGGCACGATTACCGGAATTAAACTGGACGAAGCACATCCTACCATGGGTGCGTGCAATTCATGCGAATATGCCAAAGCAACTCGGAAGCCCATCGGGAAGGAGCGCGACCCACCCCACCGTGAACATCTTGGCGACGAGGTCCACACAGATCTCTGGGGACCTTCTCTGGTCCAAACCCCTGGCCACAGCCAATACTACGTGTCATTCACGGATGACCACACCCGCTACACCAAGCTGTACCTCCAGAAGACAAAAGCCGAGACCTTCACATCGTACAAGGCCTATGAAGCATGGCTGAACACGCAGTTCGACACCAAAGTCAAGCGGCTTCGCTCAGATCGAGGGGGGGAGTATCTTAGTGCGGAATTTTCGGAATATCTGAAATCCCAAGGCACAGAACGACGCATAACCATCCACGATACCCCTGAACACAATGGAGTTGCAGAACGACTCAACAGAACACTCGTTGAGCGCGTACGTGCGATGATTCACACCAGTGGCCTACCCAAGAACCTCTGGGGGGAGGCCATTATGCATGCAACCTGGCTCAAAAACCGCTCGTCAACTCGCCGTCTAGGCACGAAAACTCCCTACGAAATGCTCTACCAAAGACCACCTGATCTCTCAAAAATTCCGGTCTGGGGATGTCATGTCAAGGTCCATGACACCTCTGGCTCCAAACTAGACATGCGAGCCCAAGACGGACACTGGGTAGGTTTTGACCCTGAGAGCGATGGCCACCGTATCTACTGGCCTGACACATGAGCAATCGGAATCGAAAGAAGTGTCATTTTCGAGCGCCGGGATGTGTCTGTACCACATGGTGTGCCGCTCAAGGGGGAGCAGGGGAATTCCGACACCTCAGAAAGAAATTCCGAAGCCTCAAAACGAAATTCCGAAACCTCAGAATGGAACTCCGCAGCTTCACAGGGAAATTCCGAGGCCCCGCAGATGGTCGAGCGACCCACCGAAGCAACTTCGGAAATTCCGAGACTAATTCCGGACCCACTCGGAGACAATTTCGAAACACCTCCACCTCAACCTCGTCGTTCCACTCGCCAGCGCTTCGAATCAGACTATATGAGGCGCCTACGTGCAGGGGAAGGCACTCGTGATGGGCGCATCCCTCTCGACTTCGTAAAAGAACTCCGAGAGAGCGATAGCAACCCAAACAGCCCGAAATCCCGAGAAAACGCTACCTATGTATTTGATGAAGAGCTAGCTGCCGATGAAGATGACACTAACATCATGTATGCTATGGTGGCAGGGATGGCTGAAGCCGAAGGGCTAGACCCATCAACAGTCCGTGAGGCGAAATCCCGAGCTGACTGGCCAAAGTGGCAAAATGCCATAAATGCAGAATTAAACAGCCTAGAGGAAGCGCATACCTGGGATGTCGTTGAGTGCCCCAAAGGTGCAAACGTTGTAGGATGCAAATGGGTCTTCAAGATCAAACGCAACGCTGCCGGAGAAATCGAGAAGTACAAGGCCCGCCTAGTTGCTAAGGGATATTCTCAGATCCAGGGTGTTGACTACGACGAAACATATGCCCCCGTCGCAAGACTCGCATCTCTCTGCACCATACTAGCAATTGCTGCACGCAATGACTGGGATATTGATGTATTCGATTTCCACTCGGCATTCCTCAATGGCAAACTCGGAGATGGCGAAGACATTTACATGGAGCTCCCTGAGGGCTACGCTATAGGGCGGAATTTTTCCCGTCCAGTTGGGAAGCTAAACATAGCATTACACGGCTCGAAACAAGGCGCGCTTCGGTGGTACCAGAAGCTATGCGCTACTCTTGCAGATCTTGGGCTCACCAGGGCACATGCAGACTGGGGAGTGTTCTATGGTCGCATAGGATTGGAAATTCTCATCCTCGCCAGCCACGTCGATGACTGCACTGTAACAGGCAGTTCCCCATCGTTAATTCACTCGTTTAAACAGGAGATCAGCACTCGTTTTAAAATCTCCGACCTAGGGCCCATCAGTTGGCTACTTGGGATGAAGGTGACATGGAACAGAGAAGCCCACACCATATCCCTGTCGCAGCAGTCCTACATTGAGGCCATCCTGACAAAATACAACCTTGCTGACTGCAAACCTGCCGCAATTCCGATGGACCCTGGAATAAAACTCTCTCGCAGAGAAATTCCGCAGCCAGCTGAAGAAGCTGCACGCATGAAAAACGTACCCTACCATGCTGCTGTAGGCTCCCTCATGCACCTTGCTGTTGGAACACGCCCAGATATCGCATTTGCTGTCTCCACAGTCGCTCAGTTCAACAACGCACCCAACATGACTCACTGGGAAGCCGTGAAATGAATCTACAGGTATATCTCAGGCACAAAAGCACTTGCTTTAACGTTTGGAAATTCAGAACGAGGCCTCGAGGGCTATACCGATGCAGATGGAGCTTCACAGGAGCACCGACGCGCTATAAGCGGATATGCCTACCTACTAGATGGTGGAGCTATCAGTTGGGCTTCACGGAAACAGGAACTCATAACGCTCTCCACTGCTGAAGCAGAGTACGTCGCAGCGACTCACGCAGCCAAAGAGGGCCTGTGGCTTCGACGACTCATCGGAGAAGTTTTCCGACCACTCAAACACCCTATCCCGCTGTATTCCGACAGTCAATCCGCCATCGCGCTTACCAAAGATGGCAGCTATCATGCTCGCACAAAGCACATCGACATACGATACCATTTCATTCATTTTGCTGTGGAAAACAATTCCTTTCGTTTAATTTATTGTCCTACTGACGACATGGTCGCCGATACCCTTACCAAGCCTCTACCTAGCATCAAGGCGAAACACTTCGTGTCTGCACTCGGACTTCGTTCCGATTGAGGGGGAGTGTCGAGAATGCAATCCGGAGTTACGGTAGTGTCTCAGAGTTTCACCCAGAGGGCTCGGAATTGTTCCCCGACCCTCGGAATTAAATTCCGATGTCAATGCACTTACTAATTACGGTACTATAAATTTTCCGCACCGTTCTTTTCCACCTCAGTGACTACTTCGTACACTGAGGTGAGTATAGCTAGATTCCACTCGTTTACTTGGTACTGACGTAGTGTAGAAACTCATACCTTCGTTAGGTACTAATATAGTGACTACTTCGTACACTGAGAAACTCATACCTTCGTTACCCGGGACTTATTGCCATTGGCACTGATGTTGAACATACGACGGACGGTGTACATTCCGATCTTGGGTTGGTCAGACGGTGTTGCCACAAAGGCAAAACACTGGACGTAGAGCAGTGGGTAGGAAAGGTCAGGGGGGAGGGCGTTGCCCCTTGTAGAAAGTGCAAACACTGCGCGCACTTGGACAACAAGTGTGGCTGGGAGATAACGACCATCAACACCAGGAAAGGCAGTTTTTAATCCACTTACCTGGTGTGCTGAAGAGGGATGTAATACGAGCCAGTACGGTGTCACATTTTCCATGGGGGTGTTCATTCGAAGGTGGCAAGGCTTGAACCTGTTGGCTTGGTAAGATGGTAAGTGGCCGGAGCCGCAACTGCATCTGGATCCGGAACTTCAACCATCCTCAGAGCAGTCAGCTATGGAATGTGGAGTTCCGACCAGCTATATTATTGATATGGGAAAGGAGTAGCAATGGAAAGTCAGGAAGGCAGTATGTGGTGGATAAGTAAGATGCTGGCTTGTCGGCGAAGTCGGGCCTCCGAGTGACATGAAATGCAGTGGTGGCATCATCTGAAACGAAACCTTGTAAGAAGTGATTGTGGGGGGTTGCAGACCCAGTAAATGAACAGTTTTCTTCTGGAACAACCAGGGGTGTGTGAGGTATGCTGCCATGCTCTGCAGATAATATGCTGCCAAGTGATGTATCATCGCGGTGGAGAAGAGTGTACAGGTCAAACCGACATATGGATTCCTCATGGTCGAGGCATAGCACGATCTGTTGTGTGAAGCCAGTCTTCTGGTTGGTACGCAGGAACGGATTCTTGCAATGAGTGATCAACAGGCGTTTGCTCACGTCTGCTGTGTACTGGATGAGGGAGCCCATGTTCTGTATGCTAGAGCCAAATGACTGAAATAATTCGAGTTTTGGTATCTGGAAATGAGGGATGCCACCAGTTTTTCCTCTCTGTGCGCCTGCATCTAGTATGGCCTGCTTGTAAAGGTGAAAATCTTCTAAGCATGTTTCCATTTCTTGGATGGAGGAAGTCGTGAACATTGGAGCCTGAGCACGGTAGATGAAATCGACTATTGTGTGAATGGCACGGACAAAATCTGGACCTGCCACACCTGCTATAGTTGCAATGATTGTGTGCTGAATATCCTGATGCTCACATCCAGTCATTTGTTTCACGCGCGATACCCCAGTGAAATGGCAAGTGCCAATGTACTTGTGGTGACAGCGATAACGAGCATCCAGTTCATCATCTCCGAGTACCCACTTGCACCATTTGAGAACGTGATCAAAAAACCACTTGTGACAGGAGTGAAGGATTTCACCAACAAGGAAAATCACAGGATTTGAAAACTGCCAGTCTCGCCAAAAGGGAAGCTGAATGCCGCTAAGGTGATGCTTCTTGGCCGCCACTTGGAACTCCTGGATCTTCCAAGGATCTATATGCTCACCTGTCACTGAGCATATATCATGCAGTGTCTTCAAGGTGAGCTGGCCATCGCGAGATGTATGTTGGATCGCATCACCAAACTGGCTCTGTATAGCAGTGGTGACAGGCGAAGCAGACCTGGCAATACAAGTAATGCGTTAGATGACTTTTGTACAGTAGTAGCGAGTGGGGGGTATACTTGGCAACACAGGCGATCATCAACTGCTCTGGCAGATCGGCGGTGTATGCGGCAAGAGGTGTGAAACAATATCGAGTATTATTGAGAGCATCGGCCATAAACATGCCGTTGTGGGCAGCAACCTTCAGGTTGGCGCAAACCATGTCGATGCATCGTGTCATAACCGTGCGTTCGTCATAGGTCTTTACTCACTCCGCAACCTTTTCCGCCGGTCATTCGCTCACTCCGCACCAACTCCGCTCACCTTCTATTGTCTACGAACCATCTCCGCTCCGACTGTTGTCGGACTTGTGTTACTCTCCTACCGGACTGAGCGGTCCGTTCTCTGAGGGGTCATGTGACTACCTTCGCAGTCAGGTACTCCGCAGCGTGCTCACCGCATGGTCCAGCGTCTGGACTGTTTCCTTTTCTAGATGTTCTGTGTTACCCGTTCGTATGTCCTCCGTCTACCCTTCATTCGTCGTCCAGGAAGTTTTACTTGAAAATTTATGAGTCTCCATATGTCAGTTCCGATTCCGGTTACTGTACCTCTGTAGCGGTATAAAAGCATGTACTGTACTCCGCTGTTCTTCAGTACAAATATCAACTTAGTTCCTACTCCCTCTGATTCCGTCTTCTGTCTGTCGGAGTTATCTCTGACTCTCCTTCTGTACTTTCCCTCTGAAATACGGGGGCTGAGATCGTGCAAGGGGGTAGCGCACGAGCTAAACCCGACGCCCTCACTCCGCTCCGCCTTTGTTTCGGCGGTCTTCATTCCTGCCGACACTCCGCTAGTCGGAGTTCTGTTCCTGTGTGTCGGACTTGCTTCTGGACCACTCTCTAGACCCTATATAGCGTCGGAGTTGGTCGGAGTAGGCCCGGACTTGACACATCGGTGCCATACATGAGCCTCTAGGATGGAATGAAATTTGGGGTGTGTGAGAAATTCGGGGATTGGGGTATATGCTATACATGCCCATGCATGTGCTGTTGCTTTCATACGGACTTCTGAGTTGATGTTGGCAATCGTGAGGAATAACAGGTGCATCTCACGATCTCTGCTCATTCTTGTGACCGGTGCCTTGTCCGATGCAAGGATGATGGGCACGATAGTAGCACCATCTGGAAGCTCATTCTGTGGTACATTTAGGAAGGTAGTATGATCACATGGACAAACCCTCACCTGAATGCAGTGTGCCTCATTGCCTGACATCCACTCGCCATACTCATGTTCAGTGCCCTCATAAATGTAGTACGGATCATACATCATATGTTCTGCGAAGGCTGGATTCCCGAATATATCCCGCATGACTTCCAATGCATCACGCCAGTAGAGATGAACAGGCTCTTTTGTAGTGTAGCCCTCAGCACAGATCTCTGTGCATTGCCAAGCTGACCCTTTGGGGAGTGTGTCCAACCACAAAAGAAGCTGCTCGGCAGTTCGAAAGCTGGGCTGCATATCTTTAACCTGCACAGGTGATGTAAGATTTATCAAATTGAAATCAGTTTGTTTCTTACCATTTGAAGCTTCAAGTAGTCGTTGATCTGCATTTGGGAAAGGTTGCGGTAGAGGAATTTCCCCAATTCCCATTCATCCTTAGAGGAGAAAGGGAAGTAAGGGTTTTCTTTTCGGTCGGGCTCAAACTCGTTTAGCTTCATATGCTCCAGAGTATTCAACCGGCCCATATCATAGATGTAGCCAGATTTTGGGTGATATTGACTGACCTGTGGGACACCAGATTTCGGTGGCACATGGAAGGCAGAAGGAATGGGGAGGAGGTGCTGACTGCAGTTGGGATCATCCTGCAGATGGAGGCAGACTGCCATAGTTGAGGGGAACACCTTCCCACAAGCGGGACAATTCGTTGAACGTCTAGGTGATTTGTTAACATTAGACTAACCTGAGAAGAGAAAATGGAACACACTGATCATTCGACAGCGACACATAGTTACCACCCCCACTTTCTCCCATTGGGCCAGTAGACTCGAGTTCTGCACTCATTGTGGTTAGTTGATTATCAGCTTTGTCGAGCGAAATTACTAAGTCTTTCAAACTCCACCACTCCTCACCGAACGATCACCAAGCAGAGGTCAGTTATGGAGAGATATGAAGGTAAGTCTACCCAATCATTATGGTCCGACAGTCCATTATGACAGCCACACTATCAGACACTCCTCCTAGCACAAAAAGTAAATTGAAAGCCCCCAGTTCTTCCTTCATGGGCAAGTCTGCTCGTCAGCATTCATCTCCATATCACAAGCACTACCAATCTTTGTCACCCCAGGCCTCCTTTATGAGGAGGGCTTTTTCAGGTGTTGCACGCTCCCCTCTACGTGCAGATGGTGGGGTAGGAAAGGTATTTCTGGTTATATTCCCATGAAATTTGACTTGAGCTCTGCCAGGTTGAAGAGGCCAGGAAAAAGGCCACCAGAGCAGAACTTGAACAGTTTCACTTTCCAGGCGACGTTCTGTGGGAGGCCATAATGGCTCAATATGCTGACTGCGAAGCAACTCGTTACCGTATAATCACTGCAACTTGGGAAATCGAACGACTTGAGAGGTGGAAGTGCTTCTTCGACCGTTCCCTGAATTATCTCCAAGAGAAGAATACTGCTTCAGTGTTGAGATTCGAATTTTTCAAGAGGTGCTGTCTAGATCTTGGTGGAGTTGAGGGCCACCCAGAGGAGAGGGACATCCTAATGGAATCATTGCAGAGAGACACCGCATCGCTGGGTGTCTTGCAGAGGGAATTCAAGGACTGTGAGGAGGTCGCTATTTCTCTGGGTGTCCTCAACGAGTCGGAGGAGTCTCAGAGCTTCTACTTTGGGGTTAGGGATTCCGATGACGCAGAGGATTCTAACCCGAGCGACACTGAGGTTCCCTTAAATACAAGTGACCCAGAGGCCCCCCCCTCAAGTGACCCAGAGGTTCCATACACGAGCAATCCCACCGAGATTCTTTTTCTGACGGAAGATTAGTGATTCTGAATGTATGTGTTATGTGTTCTTAACCTTGAGCCCAAATGATGGTAATTACTTCACAGATAAGCCTCATGATTTGTAACATGTAGAGACTGTATCGCCTCGTTGTACACCACATCGAACGCTATGTAATATCCTTGCATGCTGTCCATGCATCTTTATCATCCACTTGTGATGTTCTAAATGAGGAAAGAAGTCCACCAAATCACACATACTCGCTGACTTGCCTAATTTGCATTCGCTGACCTTGTCTTCACTGAGAGAAATCTACGTTTGAACTACTCACTAGGTTCCATTGGATAGCGATGGGGGGGAATCGGGGATGAAAGGTGCATCGGTCGTACTCCATGCACCCGGTGTGGCATATCTGATGATACTGGCAGGAGATGAAGAAGCCTGCAAAGGGCAGTGGTCTTAACCCATGTCTGCAGCCTGATGGGTCTCAACTTGGCATTCCCAATGAATTTACTCAAGACCCCAGCCAAGCCTCTCAGCCCATTTTGTTGGCACTTCATGAAGAGCCACTTTATGAGACAAGTACGAGCAATGATGTGGGAGGTCTTCTATCATCATTCGACCAAGCCCATTCATCACCAGCTGTCGACTATGCGCTCTCCTCAACCACGACGAACTCTGCAACCTCATCATCAACAGCCAATCACATGTCATACATCTGTGCATTTCCCTCATCGTCGACAGCTGATTGCGTGTCATACAACTATACACTTCCCTCATCGATGGCTGATCATATGTTGTACTTGACGACCTTAGCCCACATGATAGTGCCATGGGAAGTTGAGACACTGGCTCTGCCAAGCACCACTTCGATGCGCAATCGCCTCCCAGAAGCCTTGATGGGGTCACATTACCCAGCGGGTGACACCCTCCCATTTTGTGAGGCACCAGGTGCAGCTGCGGTGATAAGGCCGATGTGTCTTCCAACGCCGACAACTTCACAATACCCTTGGGAACTGTCACTTGAGGCCTCCCAACGAATTTCACAGATTGCCCGACCCAGCCCCTACCCCACTGTTTCAAGTGGCATTCGGCGTGTGTTTGCATATGGTCCCAAACATCCCTCCGAAACAGAATGTGGTGTTATGCTCGCAACGAGTGACTTTGTCAAATGGACTAGGCACGAATGTCACAAGGTGGATCTACAGGCCGAACTTATCGTAACCCCTATGGTCCAGCTTGTTATTAACGAGTCCAGGCAGAGGTTCGTTCCACTGGCAAGTTCCTTTGGGATCGCAACGGGGAGCGAGCAAGGACGAGTTAAAGATGATAGCTAGATTGCAAGAAATCAAAAAACTGAGGATACACGGTACGATACCTTCTACTTAAATACCCTCTCAGGGTTTGTACTGTATCAACATCCACAGTTAGTTGTAAACAAGTAAACGATGAAATAGAAATGAGTCAAGTGCTGCGGGGACAGCCAAACCGACTGTGGATGCAGTCCGCAGTGAGGGGCGGCAGCACCGACTTAAAGGATAACAACATCTGAGCAATATAAACGAGTCAGAAGGCAGGACGGAGCAGGAAGTAAACATAATTGAAATATATGTCCATCAGCTGTGGGCGCAGCTACAAGTCAGAGTGACAATGATGTCCGCAGCATCAGTTGGTATTGGAAATACCACCACCACCGGTGATCCAAAGGCTCTACATGCCAACAGACTGAGGACGACCATGGTGAGGACAAGCGACATGATGAGACATGTGACCCACATGACTTGGCGATTTAGGGGAAAACAGCAAAAAAGGAAACATGTGAAGCTGGAGCGTAACATCACCCCCCCTCTAAGGTCCTCAGACCCTTGAGGACGAGCAAAGGGAGCGGGAAGCGGACGGGGTTGCAGGACAGCGAGAGTGGGTACGAGTGGCAACGGGCGCCAGAGGCGATGGAGACGACGGCGAGGCGGCGGCAGGGATGGAGGTGGGAGTCCAACGTGAACCCTGTCCATTTTGGCAGGACCAATGCCCCAGGTAATGGCACTGGTAGCATGCATGTTGGTAAAGGGGATGCCCCTCAGGGACAGGCTCCTGTCCTCTGAGATAGTATTGAAGGTTAGATTCAGGGACGGGGATGAAGGGAACCGCAGGGATAGGGTCAGCGGTGTAGATGGCATTGTGAAAATCCTTCCCAAGCCCAGCCCAGCTGGCATTCTGAAGGAGGGCCTCCCAGGTGGAACCATTAGCAGCCATCCCAAGATGACGACCAACCTCTTTAAAAACCATCGCATTGTCCAGGAACTCGAGGGGCGGGTTCCACTGGACATCCTGATCTGCTACGGGTTTGACTTCGGGGATCACCAGTTTTTCTTTAGGTTTAATTCGTTCGAGAAGTCGCGAGGCCGTGGGGGTAAGGAACTCCCTGATCTGTTGATCTCGAAGATGATGATAGGCTCCACCGGTTACCGCTTCTAAAACGTCTGCATATCCTTTTTCGAGCATGGAAGTCATGATGACCTCGGCGAGAGGGGCAGTACCGGAGAGCTGACTAGTGCGAACCTTGTTGGTAGCCCGCCCTATTACGTCTGCTGCTCTGTAGATTTCAGACAGCAGCCCAAAATACTTAACTTGTTCCGGTGTACACCTGTCAATGTTGTCCCCATCATTGAAGATGTCAAGCACCCTAACAATGTCCAGGTAGTCACTTGCTGAGATTGGTAATCGCGGCTTGTCATCCCTGGCAAGGGCGACTGAGGCGAGCAAGTCGAGGGTGACGTTGCGGGAGGAGACAGGTTTGGTGCAAATGTCAGAAGTGCCAGGAGCATTGGTGGGACCGGGGGTGGGCTTTCCACAACCAGCATCATCGTGAGGGACCTCTTCATCCTTTCCCTTTCCCTTGGGCTTACTGTCTCCACTGACGGAGACTCTGGGCTTTGGGGCTGGTACTCGGCGGATCGTGAAGCCCTGCTGTGGACGTGGTTGGAGAGGGCAGCGACAGGGGTTGGTACCTCCCACTGTAAGATGGGGGACGAGGTGTCCGATTCAGAAACGCAGGTGGCGGCACGTGGGGGAGGGGAGCGGTGATAACAGGCGATGGGGGGGACGAGTAAGTCGTCCCTATCAGCTGCAGGGTTGTAAACGGATTCTCCAAGGAGGTCGGCATAGTTGTTTTCGGTGTTGACAGAGTGAGGGGAGTCCATTAATTTTTGAGATGTCGAGCGAGCTTGTACTGGTCAAGAGCTTCTGACAAGTGGTCTTTTATATGTTCCTCAGGCTCCCAAGTCTTTGATGAATGGGGGAAACCCTTCCACTTGACCAGATAGCGGCGCTGACCTCTGCGACCATCAGTCTTATGATTTAGTATAGCCTCCACCTCCCATTCGATCTCGTCGTCAACCAATTCTGGTAAGGGTGCTGCAGGCACAGCTCCATATATCTCATTTTCGACATAGGGGAAGATCCATGATGTGTGAAAGACCGGGTGGACCTTCCAAGCTGGAGGCAGTTCCAAACGGAAAGCAACTGGTGACACGACTTGAGTCACTTTGAACGGTCTGAGACATCGGGGCGCAATCTTGTCACATTGGTTTTTGATCCTAAGATGGCCAGTATTGAGGAGAACTTGATCTCCGACTTTGGGTGGTTCATAGGTTCCTTTGCTGCACGAATGCATCACCTCCTGTGCCTTCTTATGCACGAGTATGGCGACATCCTGGGAAGATGTGAGTCACTCCAATCTTTCATCCATGGACGGAACCAGAGTGAGTCGTTTTTCAGGGTAAGGAGAGGGATCGTATCCAAGAATCAGCGAGAATGGAGTCATCTTGTGGACGGAGTGAACTCGAGAGTTGTGGGCAAATTCAGCGGACGGGAGTTTGGCAGCCCACGAGTTTGGGAACTCGGAGCAGTAAAGGCGAAGGTATCCTTCAACCTCTTGGTTTATGCACTCGCTCTCTCCATTAGTCTGGGGATGGTATCTGCTACTTAGCTTTGTTTTGACCCCTATAGCCTTATACAGCTCCTTCGTGAACAAAGAAGCAAACTGCGGTCCGCGATCTGAGATTACCGATTCAGGTACCCCAAAATGGGAATAAATGAATTGATGGAAGAGCCGGGCGATCCCGATGGAGTCAATGGTTTTATGGCACGGAACAAACAGGGCGGCCTTTGTAAGACCCTGATCGACAACTGTGAGAATAGAGTCGTATTTTTGTTCTCCCAAGACGGGGAGATCCGTGATGAGATCCATAGACACTTGCTGGAACAGAAACGCGGTTTTGGGGGTGTCGTGTGGAGTTACGGGTGGTGTCGGAGGATGAGTGATGACCTTCGTTGTTTGACACAGCAGACATCCCGCGATGTAGGACTTGATGTCTTTATTCATACCTTCCCACCATACTTCCTTACACATCTTGGCAAACATCGCTTTCTGTCCAGGGTGTCCAGCAGATTCATGGTCGTGATAAGACTGCATACAGTGACGGTGATCTTCTGGTGGGATATATAACCGGGTAGTTCCGAATCTTTTTGTTCCATCCTCAGCTGTGGTGACATTATCCTTGGGTTCCGGACCTGTCGAATCCTTTGACGTATCGTTCTTGACGTGTTCGTACAGGTCGGCAGAAATGGTGTAGATCCCTTTTGCTCCTTTGATGGGTTCCCTCGTGGGGCAAGCACTAGCGGCCAAACTCTCCTTTGGTTTTTCCTCAGATGGGCGAGAGTAAGGCTTGGGTTTCGACCAGGACAACCTGGCGGGAAGATGTCCCACATGCGTGAGGCGGTTTACTTTTAGTTGCTTTTGTAATTTTGTAAGCGAAAAAGTAGGAGAAACAAGTCAAACTTGTGGTTTTGAAGGGTCCACCCCCTCCAGAAGCCAAAGGTTCTCCAGGAGAACCGTGGCCATAGGGGCAGGCTCCTCCACGAGGCTTTTACGAGACAGAGTATCAGCAGGAACCTGAAGGCGGCCGGCCTGCCATGAAAACTTGATCGGATAGGACTGGATGGTGGCGGCCCAGCGTGCTTGATGCAGAGTAAGTTGTTGAGGTTCCTGATAGTACTCCAGGTTTTTATGATCGGTGAAGATGATCGTGGGTTCAACAGGGGAAAGAAGATAAGGTCAGAACACTTTGAGTGCACAGATAACCGCGAGCATTTCCAGGTCATACACCTGATAGCACTGTTCAGTGCCGACCAAGGACTGCGAAAGATAAGAGCAAGGATGCCATTCCCCATCGGCCCCTTTTTGCGCGAGAATGGCCCCAGTGCCTAATTTCGAGGCATCGGTGAACAGCACAAAAGGTTTGGTGAAGTCAGGGATTGCGAGGACTGGAGAAGAGCATAACAAAGACTTTAGCCTTTCAAAAGCTGCTGCTCTCTCAGGAGTCCACTGATAGGGGACACCTTTCTTTGTAAGGTCATGAAGAGGTCGTGTGATGCTTGAGAAGGAGGGGATGAATTTTCAGTAGAAATTGCAGAAACCTAAGAAGCAACGAAGCCCGGTCAGATTTTCAGGGGCTTCCCACGTTGATATGGCGTCGGTTTTGGTTGGCGAGGTTTCCATTCTTCCTTTCCCAATAATCATTCCTAAAAACTCCACTTCTTCGGCTTCGAAACAGCACTTGCTGATCTTAAGGCATAGCTCTTCATCTTCGCAGATTTGGAGGAACTCTTGAACCCGGACATGGAGTTCTTCTAGTGTTTTGGCATGGACAACGACATCGTCCATATAACCAACTTGCTTTCCGCGTTGTTTCTCGAAGGTTTTATCCATATACCACTGGAAAGAAGGTGGTGAATTACACTGTCCAAAGAACATTACCATTGGTTCGAAGAGACCTCGAGGGGTTATAAAGGCCCCTTTCCATTCGTCTCCTTCCTTGATGCGAAGATTAGTAAACCCCCACCGAATATCAAACTTAGCATAATATTTAGACTTGACGAGTTTGTCGAAAAGTGCTTGAGCATTCGGTAGTGGATGAGCGTCTTGGATGGTGAAGGAGTTAAGATATCGGTAATCTTGAATTAACCGTTTCTTCCCATCCTTCTTGGCGACAAAGAACACCGGAGCGGCCTGCAGCGAAGTCGAAGGTCGAATTTTCTTGCATTTAAGGTTTTCTTCAAGAAATTCGTCTAAAACTTTTAGTTCGTCAGGAGACATAGGATACACTGCTGCCTTCTTTGGCTTAAAATCATCCCTAAGTCATATTTCATGATCCAACCTGGGTTGATGTCTGGGAAGCAGAATATCATCTTCTGTGAAAACCTTGGCGAATTTCTTGTAGCGATCTGGCAGTCAAACTTCTTCTTTTGACGCCGCTTGGGCTGCTTCAAGTTCTGTGGACAAGGTGGTTTTATTAATAGACACCGGTACCTCCAGTGCGACAACTTCCTTGACGGAAGGCTTTTCTTTTTCCAGGTATTCAAACCCATCATCCCAACATGTAATCTTACCGGTTTCCCAGTTCATGTGGGGTTTGTATTCCTTGAGGAATGGCATCCCGAGAAGGACGTGTTCCTTTCTGACGAGGGGTCCGACATAACATTTGATGCGGACCATTCGTTCCTTGATCTCCATCTTGATGGTACATTTTTGGGTGACCCATTCTTGGTCTTTTCCGGTGAACGAAGTCGTTTTAAACTTGCGTTCGATGCAATAAGTCGGTATTTGAAGTTTTCATACCATCGCTTCAGAGATAAGTGATACTTCTGCACCTGAGTCGATACAGGCCCATATTCCTGCCTTGAAGTCAGGTAAGATGACCAGTCCGAGTGGTGAACGGATACACATATTCGGTTCGTCATCTATAGGGGTGCATTTAGCCAACAAAATTGAAACAGGACTGACTGATGCAGGAGAAATTTCAGCAGTCCTCTTTAAAAACCCAACAACTTCTTTTCCTCATCATTGGCTTCCCTGTCCCTGACATAGGCGGTCTTCGTTCTGTCCTCGGAGACAACAATACGAACGTTCGAAAGTTGTTTGGCTTTACAGTCACTCTTGTAGTGACCCTTCTTGTTGCAATTAAAACAGGTGATGTCAGCGGCGGATCGCCGGACATTCTTCTTTCATTTATCAACATCCATAGCATCAGGATCTCGGGCATCTTTCCAGAAATGAATGAACTTCCTTTCATACCGAGATTCTTTCCCTTCTAGGATGTGCTTGGTGGCGATTGCGGTTCAGGCTTCTCCCGTGACCTTGATCCATTCTATCACCATAGAGGGTGCACGTCCTGAGTTGAGAATCCAATTATGATATTCCCTGTTGAGGCCTTTTCCAAAGAAAATCCCCGCCTCGCACAACTCTTCCTTTAGCTGAGCTTTATTGATGAGCCCAGTAAACTCTGCAATATAGGCTTCAAGTTCGTGAGATCCCTGTTCAATGCTCGAAAGATGAAGGATAGCTAGAGTGGTTTGATCACCAGACTCAAAAGTGGCTTTAAGACGGGTGATGAAAGTTTTGAAATCGTCAGTGTAGTAGATCTGGCCATCTAGAAGCTTGTTTTCATTTTGATAGTTCTCGGTGAAAGAAACTGCGGCTCCTTTGGTCATATAAGTGAGCACGAATGAGATCTTGAGAGCTTCAGTTGTATAGACATGTCAGTTGAGGTTAAGATAACCTTCCACTTGAGTAAGCCAGGTTTGAAGACCATTATGGCTTCCATCGTATTCTCCTGGGCGTCCAACGTTGAACTCCCTACCACCATTGGGTGGCCTTACATAGGCATCATCATCGTCGTCATACCAGGATTTCCCCTTACTGCCACCACCAACGTGTGGCTCTGGGAGTATGTCCTTTCTGAAACAACGTGCGTACCAATTTCGGAGTGCGCTTTCGGTAGGTGCACCAGTCAGGAATGGGTCAGAGTTACCCATTGATCCAGAGATCATCCTGCGGGCTTCTTCCATCATGTGGATCCACTGATCTTCTACTTGCTGATGCATTTCTTCTTCAGTATATAATTTCGGAGGCATTTCTGGAGGAGACTCTCCATGCCCTTGCATCATTGACATTACGTTAATTTGCATGGCTTCCTGTTCTTCTTTGAGGACTGATCCGAAAGAAGTCTCAGACTTCTGATCGTCTTCTTCTCCTGAACTAGCAGCGACTTCCAAATCCCTATAACGGGATAAAATTGAAAGATGAGGGTTCGAAGCGGTGGCTGACGGTCCCAATTGACCAGATGGAAACGGGGGTAAAGGAGGGTTTCTTCCTAGACCAAGCAGGTTAGGACGAGGAGGGATCGGAGGCTTATGCTTCGACGAGTTAGACACTTTAATGGATAGTGACAATGAAGACTGAGGGAGGATTTATATCCCGAGGGAAACCTGTCAGTTGTTAAAAAGGGGAGAAAGATTCCAGACTCTAGGGAGGCGATGTATTAGTCCTGTGTGGGCTGCCTGTAGAGCGTTAAGCCGGACGAAGAGTTGATTTGATTAGGACTTGGTTTGTTGAAGTTCAGTAACCAGGGACGAGTTTGACTTTGCACGAAGAGGTCAAACGAGTCCCGAAAGCTGCGTGGAGTTTTTCGATTTTGTTATGCTCGCAATGAGTGACTTCATCAAATGGAATAGGCACGAATGTCACGAGGTGGATCTATGGGCCGAACTTATTGTAACCCCTATGGTCCACTTGTTATTAATGAGTCTGGGCAGAGGTTCGTTCCACTGGCAAGTTCCTTTGGGATCGCAATGGGGAGCGAGCAAGGACGAGTTAAAGATGATAGCTAGATTGCAAGAAATCAAAAAACTGAGGATACACGGTACAGTACCTTCTACTTAAATACCCTCTCAGGGTTTGTACCATATCAACATCCACAGTTAGTCGTAAACAAGTAAACAATGAAATAGAAATGAGTCAAGTGCTGCGGGGACAGCCAAACTGACTGCGGATGCAGTCCACAGTGAGGGGTGGCAGCACCGACTTAAAGGATAACAACATCCGAGCAATATAAACGAGTCAGAAGGCAGGACGGAGCAGGAAGTAAACATAATTGAAATATATGTCCATCAGCTGCGGGCACAGCTACGAGTCAGAGTGACAACGATGTCCACAGCATCAGTTGGTATTGGAAATACCACCACTGCCAGTGATCCAAAGGCTCTACATGCCAACAGACCAAGGACGACCATGGCGAGGACAAGCAACGTGACGAGACACGTGACCCACGTGACTTGGCGATTTAGGGGAAAACAGCAAAAAAGGAAACATGTGAAGCTGGAGTGTAACACGTGGTTCGTTTGTCAATATTGGTGTTATCAAAGTATGTCGCATAATTGTCACACACAACCATGTTGTAGCTGACTTCGAGCCAGGCAGGAGCTGAACACACAATCACAACCCACCGCCCAACTCGTCGCATGCTCCCGCCATCTTCTGTACCGGTACCACCCCCAGCTTTTGAAGTTCCAACGAACAAAACAGACGAAACTCTAATTCAAAATATTACACAAATCCCATCGGATCAACTCAACAAGGTGGTGCAAGAAGCGAAGAATGGCATGCACTGCTGACTCATCTGCATAAACTCTTTCCCCTCCCAAATCGAAGCAAACTCATTTGCAGAGGATGCACTTACTGACACACTCAAAACACTAATGAGAGGTATGGCCTGTTTACATTCATTCAGCAATGGTTTGTGACCGCTATACCAGATCCCTGCTGGGTTGTGGATCAAACCAAAGATGGCAAGATCATTTCACAGGTCCTCCAAGTGGTCAACAATGTTCGAACCCTCTTCAAGAATGTTGCACGTGCACAGGTTTTACTCGGGTATAACATTAATGTGCACGATGATGGTCTCCTGCTTGACCCAGCACACATTCGAGAATCTGTCCGTGTCCGTGTTCAACATTTACTTCGGGATTGTAGATTTTTATATGTGGAGGTATGCTTCTCACTATTCCAAGCACATTCCCCTGCCAACAGCCAAAGCAGGATTCCCCCTGACGATTTGGGCATCGTGCTCTGACACATGTCCTGATATCTGCTGTCTGGACAATGCCAGGGGCGCTCTACAAGTCATTGGACACAAATGATGCAGCTACTATCAACGGTCTGGTCACACTGGCAGGTGTTGCTGTGAGCAGTGCATTGCACGAGTACCATGAGGGGGTAGTTTCTGTGGTCGAATTCTCGAATATCCTTGCAGGTGAATGTTACAGGGAGATAGTCCAACTCATTAATGGTATGTTAGATGACGAAGAACAGTCTGCTCACTATAAAGCATACTGTGAAAATGTAGCACTACTAGGCCATAGTTATCAGGGTGGTACTGACTAAGAATGACATTCCATTTTGCTGGTAGGCTATGAACAGTCTTTCACGATAAGAGCTGCAGTTGTATCTAATCAGTCCAGCCCACATATCGCGCAATCCGAAAAACAGATTCAAAAGACAGATCGCCACTGAGCACAAAATCTTGCTAGTCTAAATGCGGAAAAGCTAAGCGCTCGAAAAGCTGCTTTTCGAGCGCTTAGGTATACTGATGTAGATAGCCCTCAAGCTCAAGGGCCTTCGATATCATTTAGTGCCTGATCAGGGGCATGTTGACCTATGTCACAAAAACAGACTTTTGAGTTGAACCCCCTGTCATGGCCCACCGGTGCCTCACGAACGCATGAATACCGCGCGTTTTAGACACACCGTTCTTTTGTTGAGAGGTCAGCTTTGGACGTCTAGTGTCGAGTTGTCCTTGGTGTTCTTGTAGTACGAGGAAGACCAGTTACATAAAACGGACAGTACAGATATGTGAATGAGATGATCCAGTACACCTCTATCTCTGTGCTACCTGAAGATCTCCAACCAGTAAGTTACTTACAATGAGCTAACTGTTCCAATAGCTTTCCTCGATAAGAGTGGGAAGCAGGAGGGAACCTTGAAGGATGGCGCTTGCTTGGCCGCAGGTAACCGAACAGAGCGAAAAAGGACATGGGTCATCGCGTGTTCTCTGCAGCATTGCTGCATTGCACACAGCAAGGCTCAGGCGCCCGAAGGCGCTGTGCAACTTGCGCTGATCCCTTACTCTTCCTGCAGTCACCCCACAGCCCTGTATGATGGCTTCGCCGCTGAAACTCTCCTGTATGACTTGAGACTGTCAACTACCAATTCCTGGAGACTAACTTCGCGAAACACCTGTGGGCAGACATCGAGTTGCAGAATGCGCAAGGCATAGAATCCGTCAAACTCCAACTCAATGGCAGTGAATACTCCATTGCTCGAAGTCAAGAGAAGAGCGACACTTTTTCGAAAGCTTTTGATAAGCCATTGTCTGTATCCTTTCAGCTACACGTCAATCCCACCTCTCAGGTTCACGGCTGATCCACGATAGGTCATTGGAAACAGAGCCGCTCTCTCTTTCTGTAAGCCGAAAGAGGTCGTGGTTCTGTTGCTGTGGCGAAACGGATCCAGAAACCGTTACATTTTGCCCTGATCATGTTCAGTCCAAGTTAGATAGGCAAGGTAAACTCCGGCCTATGCATCGTTCTTTAGGCTCCTCAAATTTGCACAGAGTTTCAGCACGTATGGGGCAGAGTATCCATCAAGCTCCGCTTCCTGCCCAAACCCAGTCAGGCGTACGCAAAAAAACAGGCGTTACACGATGAGTGCTGACGGAAGGTTTACAGGTTACGGCTCCGAGTGTACCCGCAAACCCTGTGCCTCCGCAATCGACCACTGAGCAACCAATCGCTGGTCATTCCACATCGGCTGTAAGTGGGAAGCGGGCGGTACTGGACAAGTGCTGATAGATGGCAACTAGCAGAATGCAGCTCCGAGTGCAGGTACACGTGTAGCTGCCGACATACCTGCACCTTCCAACACACTTGCACCTCCTAATCGCAAAGATCTACGGCCAACCACTGAAGATCTCATTCAGCAATGTCCTCGGTGAGTCTTAATTTCACACTTGTCAGTGTCTCACTTATCGCCATGCAATAGTTTCCGAGTCTTGGTAGTTGGAAAGGTAACTTGAACTTGCATGCCGCCACTCACCTAGGTGCTAACATCCTTATAGTCAGGTGTTGGAAAGTCTACTTTGATCAATCGAATCTTCGGTGTGAACACTGCGGTTGAGTGATTCAAATTCTGTGTCCCTACCTGGCATTGATGACGGCCATAGAGTGTAGAAAAGGATAAACCAGGGGAAGCAGACATTGAACAGGAATTCACTTCGCCGGAGAACGACCGGCTGATTTTGCATGACAGCAAAGGTTTTGAGGCGGGCGATGCTGGCAACTTTGAAACCGTGAAGTCATTCATAGTAAAGAGGAAGAAAGAACCCGATATCAAAAATCAGCTTCACGCGGTCTGGTACGTAGTTCTGAGACAGTCACCTTGAAGGTTGACGGGAGGGTCTATATGATAGGTTGTGTTTTCAGATACCCATTCCAACGTACGGTGAACGACTTTTGGAGGACGCTGCAGAAGCGTTTTTGAAGATAAGGAAGGAAGTCCTTGGGAATAGTGAGCAATTATACTGTCGTTTCGTCTCCGGTATACCAACCGCATTCAGCGCCGACGATAGTCGTGTTCACGAAACATGACCGGCTCGTGAGTTTCATGCGGCAGAAAATGCCAGGCGATACTGAAGCAGGGCAACGATATCTGGAAGAGGAATGCGTCCAACTAATCAAGGAGTTTACGGGAGAGAATATTGCACATGTTGCAGTTAGCTGTGGGTGTTACTCCTTCGATTCCGTTCTCCCACTCAGCCCAGCGACCACCAGCGAAACCCAAATATGAGCAGGGGCTTAAAGACCTAATAAGCCTTACTCAGGACATGGTATCTATGAGTTTCACCTCCCCGGAGAACCGAGTATCGCCAGTGCCTTTGGCAGCTGCAGGGGCACAACGAATGTTGCCTACATTGAAGGTTGAGTTATCAATTGCGTAGGTGTCAACCATTGCAATAGGTGCCTATATCTTGACTTGCTTGTCAAACAGCGTAGGAAAGCAGAGTGGGTCATGAGAGCCCGAAACAATTTATTTGATAACTCATCTCTTTACAAGGATACTGGAGGGTACTGGGTACCAGCGCAAATTTCTGGGATTATACGATGGAGAACTGCCTTCGTGTCATACACACTGATATAGTGGCGGTCTGGAATTTTTATGATCCTCACCAAGTGAGCATAGCTACCTTACCAGCGAGCCCGGCTACGAGATACTGACACCTCCGTTGTAGTATCTTAATAGTGAGGAATTCCGCAAGGCGATGATCAGCATGGTTGACAAAGTCGATGCAACGGTCGAGCCAGATCCCAGCCTCTCTCGTAGCAACACATTATCCGGGTATGTACTGCTATGGGATCCTGCTGTGTAACGGACTCAAGGAGAATCATTGCATGTTAAGGAGCCCCATACCTCTTACGGCTCTAGCCCCTGTAATCCTGCCATTAAATGCTTGCGTTACTATTGGGAAGTGGGTTTATGAAACCTACCAGCGACTGTACGTGGCACTTTTAGCATGTTTCAAGCGTCAACTAAGTCAGATCCTTTCAGGCAAGGCGCCCCTACAAAGTTCATGGCTTACATCGTTGATTTGACACACGTACTGGAGATCCTATTTTCACTCACACCTAACATGAGAGCAAAAAAGCTTACTCGCACGGCGATTGAACTAGCATACAGTGCCTATTATGCATCGGAATGGATGACGCACACCCATGCGGACATTAGGTTTTTCCAGTGTCCGACTACGGCTCGTGATGCTGTCCTCGACAAGATCACATCCATGATCCCTTCAGGTGACAGGGAGGTTCGAGTGTCTAGGGCGCTCCAAACGATTCCACGAGTTGACCTGGAGAAAGACAAAGAGTGGGGCCAACAAGTCTCTTGAATCATGCGCTTCGTGCTCTGGCATCTTTTCTTGGCGTCGTTTTGCGCACTTCCACTAGTTTTCCTATTGTATCACAGTGGCAATACTTCTGTCGTATCTCGTTGTATTTGCAGGTTGTAGCTGACTTGGATCAAGTGTTTCCTAACAGACAAGTCCTCAGGCAGCTGGGCGTCGGTGTCGGACGCACCAATCGCGTCACCCATTTGCAATACCTATGAACACTTAAACCGTCCAACGAACTTTCACACGCTGTACTGGGATCGCTACCATCGTCAGTACATAATTGGAGTTGATCTGACTTAGGATAAGTTAAGTAAATGGATCGTCATATATTCGACTTCACTTCAAATTTCTGTTCTACATGACAGCGAAGTCAGGTGCTCTCGAGTCTCGACGGTGGCGGTAGCAGACATCGTACTAGCCGTGGGATGCCGTACATCAAATGACCTATGTCTTAACTGCGGCAGGAATTGGAGAGGGATGAGTGGTTCGTTAGCTGAAAGTCAGATTCTTCCGTAATTATGAATGGACTGGGTTGGCTTCATTTCATTCAGCCTGATTGGGGGTGAGGCTCTAGGAGGGTAAACTAACAGTGCTGATGGTTTCATGTCGTTGTGGCGGAATATGGCTGGAAGGGTGGCCCGTCAAGTCCAGCCTTATACATGGATATAGCTTTACATAGCTTTACAATGTTTATATAAAGCAGTTATAGAGGTGTACCAAAGCAAAGCCAATGAAGGAATATCAAGGAATGAGGCCAGTAGTGATCGAAGGGTCACTGGTCACCTGCAGTGTGGGGGCCAACAACCTGCATATCATAGCAGTCAAAATCTTCGAAGACACATGTACAACTAACAGACGAATTCGCTTTGTAGAATGAAACTTGTCGCCCTTGCTGTTCTCGGCGTGCAAAATTGTTGGATTTATCAAAGAGGCCTCTACTGTCGCGTTGTGTGACACGTTAGGCTGAGTCTCCACTGCCAGATAAATCTCTAAAACAAAAACACAAGGTCAGCGCCCCACGCGGTAAGTTGTCTTTGGAGTTCTTGTAGTACAACGAAGACCCGTTGGAACGGACGGCATGAATATGTGAACTAGGTGATCCAGTGCACGTCAACCTCTATGGTACCTGAAGATCTCCGGTCAGTAAGTTAATTGCAATCATCTGACTTTTCTAATAGCTTTCCTCGACAAGAGTGGGAAGTAGGAGGGAATATTGAAGGATAGTGCTTGCTTGGCCTGTAACCGATCAGAGCAGAACGTTTTCGAAAAAGAACATGAGGCGTCGCGTGTTCTCAGCACTGTACACAGCAAGGCTCCTGCAGGCGCCCGAACGCGCCGTGCGACTTGCACTGACCCCTTACTCTTCCTACAGTCGCCCCACAGCCCTGTACGATGACTTCGCCGCTGAAACTATCCTGTACGAGTCGAGACTGTCAGCTACCAATTCCTGGAGACTGACTTCATGAAACACCTGTGAGCAGACATTGAGTTGCAGAACGCACAAGGCATAGAATCCGTCAAACTCCAACTCAATGGCAGTGAATACTCCCTTGCTCGAAGTCAAGAGAAGAGCGACACTTTTTCGAAAGCTTTTGATAAGCCATTGTCTGTATCCTTTCAGCTACACGTCAATCCCACCTCTCAGGCTCACGGCTGATCCACGATAGGACATTGGAAACAGAGCCGCTCTCTCTTTCTGTAAGCCGAAAGAGGTCGTGGTTCTCTTGCTGTAGCGAAACGGATCCAGAAACCGTAACAATTGGCCGTGATCATGTCCAGTCCAAGTTGGATAGGCAAGGTAAACTCAGGCGTATGCATCGTTCTTTAGGCTCCTCAAATTTGCACAGAGTTTCAGCACGTATGGGACAAAGTATCCATCAAGCTCCGCTTTCTGCCCCAATCCCAGTCAGGTGTACGCAAAAAAAAACAGGCGTTACACGATGAGTGCTGACGGAAGGTTTTCAGGTTACGGCTCCGAGTGTACCCGCAAACCCTGTGCCTTCGCAATCGACCACTGAGCAACCAATCGCTGGTCATTCCACATCGGCTGTAAGTGGGAAGCGGGCGGTACTGGACAAGTGCTGATAGATGGCAACTAGCAGAATGCAGCTCCGAGTGCAGGTACACGTGTAGCTGCCGACATACCTGCACCTTCCAACACACTTGCCCCTCCCAATCGCAAAGATCTACGGCCGACCACTGAAGATCTCATCCAGCAGTGTCCTCGGTGAGTCTTAATTTCACACTTGTCAGTGTCTCACTTATTGCCGTGCAATAGTTTCCGAGTCTTGGTAGTTGGAAAGGTAACTTGAACTTGCATGCCGCCACTCGCCTAGGTTCTAACATCCTTATAGTCAGGTGTTGGAAAATCTACTTTGATCAATCGAATCTTCGGTGTGAACACTGCGGTTGAGTGGTTCAAATTCTGTGTCCCTACCTGGCGTTGATGACGGCCATAGAGTGTAGAAAAGGATAAACCAGGGGAGGCAGACATTGAACAGGAATTCACTTCGCCAGAGAACGACCGGCTCATTTTGCATGACAGCAGAGGTTTTGAGGCGGGCGATGCTGGCAACTTTGAAACCGTGAAGTCATTCATAGTAAAGAGGAAGAAAGAACCCGATATCAAAAATCAGCTTCACGCGGTCTGGTACGTAGTTCTGAGACAGCCACCTTGAAGGTTTTGACGGAAGAGTCTATATGATAGGTTGTGTTTTCAGATACCCATTCCAACGTATGGTGAACGGCTTTTGGAGGACGCTGCAGAAGCATTTTTGAAAATAAGGAAGGAAGTCCTAGGGAATAGTGAGCAATTATATTGTTGCTTAATCTCCAGTATACCAACCGCATTCAGCGCCGACGATAGTCGTATTCACGAAACATGACCGGCTCCTGACTTTCATGCGGCAGAGAATACCAAACGATCCTGAAGCAGGGCAACGATATCTGCAAGAAGAATGCGTCCAGCTAATCAAGGAGTTTACGGGAGAGAATATTGCACATGTTGCAGTTAGCTGTGGGTGTTACTCCTTCGATTCCGTTCTCCCACTCAGCCCAGAGACCACCAGCGAAACCCAAATATGAGCAAGGGCTTAAGGACCTAATAAGCCTTACTCAGGAAATGGTATCTACGAGTTTCACCTCCCAGGAGAACCGAGTATCGCCAGTGCCTCTGGCAGCTGCAGGGGCACAACGAATGTTGCCTACATTGAAGGTTGACTTATCAATCGCGTAAGTGCCAGTCATTGCGACAGTGCATGTATTTTGACTTGTTAAACAGCGTAGGAAAGCAAAGTAAGTCTGGATGTATGCAACACTTTATTAGAGGCTGACCTTTTTACAAGAATACTGGAGTGCGCTGGGTACCAGCGCAAATTTCCCTGGTCATACAATACAGGACTGCCTTCGTGTCATACACAATGACATCGTGGCGGTCTGGAACTTTTATGACCCTTGTCAAGTGAGCATTGTTGCCCTAGCAGCGAGCCTTACTACAATGTACTGACATCTCCCTTGTAGTACTTGAATAGTGAGGAATTTCGAAAGGTGATGATGAACATGGTTGAGAGAGTCGATGCACCAGCCGAGCCAAATTCCCTCGCTCGCACCGACACATTGACCGGGTAAGTGTCGTTGTTGGAACCCGCTGTGCGACAAGCTCAAACGAATCGCTGCACATTAAGGGGGGTCCCTCTGATCGCTCTAGCTCCTGTAATGCTGCCATTAAATGCTTTCCTCGGCCTTGGCAAGTGGGTTTTTGCAACATACCAGCGATTGTGCGTGGCACTTTTGTGATGCTTTCAGCATCAGATGACTCAGTGACCTCTCAGACAAGATGTTCCCACAAAGTTCATGGCGTACATTGTTGATTTGACACACGTGCTGGAAATACTGTTTTCACTCACGGCTGGGATAAGAGCAAAGAAGCTTACTCGTATGGCGGTTAAGATGGCATATAAAGCCTACCTTGAATCGCAATGGGTAATGTACACCCACACGGAAATTAGGCATTTCCAATGTTGGACTGCGGCTCGTGACGTAGTTCTCGAGAAGATTACAACTATGATCTCTTCAGACGGCAGGGAGGTTCAAGTTTCTAGGGCGCTCGAAAGGATGCCATCGGTTGACTTGGAGAGAGACGAAGAGTGGACGAGCGAAGAAGTCTCTCAGTGAAGTCTGTGCTTTCATTCAGTATCTTTTCCGGACGTTTTGCATACTTTTACTAGTTTTCCTGTTGTATCGCGGTACTAACGCTACTCCTGCCGTATCTCACTGTATTTGTACGTTGTAGCTGATTTGAATCAAAATTTTCTTGATGGAAAAGTCCTCGGGCAGTTGAGAGCGTCGGTATCAGACCGATCCGGAGGTGCCCACACGTCACCCGTTTACAACACATTGTCCACATTATAACGCACCTCCCGCCTGCATTCCTGGAGGTTTACGAACAGAGCACTGCAAGGGACGCATCAGATGGGCCACTGACACAGCCTACACTAGGATCGGCAAGTTGAGCTAGCTTAGGATAAGTAAACGAATTGGCATGCATTCGAAAAATTCTGTTCTGCATGAGGGCGAAGTCAGGCGCTCTCGACGGTGGTGGTTGCAGACTCGTCATACATCGTGGAGCAGTGGCTGTACCTCAACTGTACCTTGAATCCTTGTACTCGTGGCAGGAGTTGATTTCCGAAGGTCAATTCTGGCTGTGCTGAGCGACAGATTCCTCCGTGATCATAATCTCGAACCAGACGTTACAGTCCCCCTTTAGAATTCTCAGGGGTGACCCACAGTGATAACGTCCGGGTCAAGACTACCGTAAATGTAAATGGATTATGGGAACTTCGTTTCAGTCAATTGGAGGGTGGGGCTGTGGAGATTCATGTCGTTGTGCCAGTGAAGTATGGCTGGTATTGGAAGGAAGCTAAGGGTCACCTGAAGCGGGCCACCTGCAGCGTGACGGCCAACAACCTGCCAACAGTACTTCTTGGGCGCCTGACGACAGCATGTAAACGCACAGCAGCTTTCTAGTCGCTCATCATCTCGAGCCATGTCTTTTCCTTTACAGTTATCTTGTATGTCTTCGAGATTGTTGTTAAAATCTTTACTAGACTAATTTTGTGGGCAGATATCGCGTTGGAAGACGCAAGAAATGTCAAATCCGTAGAGCTCGTCGTCAATAACATGGTATACCCTGTACCTCGAAGCCAACAACGGAGTGACGCTTTTCGCAAAGGCATAGATGAACCTTTGTCAGTCTCGTTCAAACCGCGCGCCGTCAAGCCCTTGACTGACCTGCCGTAGAACGTTCGCTGTGGGGCAGCTCTCCGTTTCCGTACGCCGAAAGAAGTCGCGTCTCCGTTTCTGGCATCAGCCGCCTGTTGAAACCTTCACGATCGGTTCGGGCGATGTTCTCTCCAGATCGTAAGGACATGGTATATTCCACCGTGTACATCTTTCCTTCGACTCCTGAGATCTGAGGCCCTTGCAGTGTTTCGGCAGAAACGGGGCGAATTACTCGTCACCCTCGGATTCGCATCCCAAACCCAAATATCCGTACGTAAATAATAGATGCGAGTGAATGGGTCCTGACAGAGGGCCCGCAAAGTAGAGTTCCGAACCCAAACCCATCTTCCCCTGCAGATACCGAGATTCTACAACCAAATACCGAGCAGTCGGTAGTAGTGCGAAGCGTACCAACCGTAAGTGAAGAATCAAGCGCTGCGAGACGAGTCCTGATATGGAGGGCTTACAGCGTGTTGCAGTCGGCAGTACAGGCACATCTGAGCAGTCAAACTCCGAAGGTTTACAGCCAACCACGGAACTGATCGACATTTGTCCTCGGTGAGTACCAAATCCCCATGTTTGGACAGTTGGTTCATCTATGTGCAATAGCTTTCGAGTCTTGGTAGTCGGAAAGGTAATCTCGGCTTGCACTCGTCACTCGAGCAGATGCCAATAAAGATATCCTTGTAGTCAGGTGTAGGGAAGTCGACTCTGATCAATCGAATATTCGGTCTAGAAGTTGCGGTTGAGTGATTGAAGGTTATCATTCTTACCTTGCATTAACGAACCCTATAGCACGTCGCAAAAGATCGACCAGGGCAAGCAGCTATCGAGAAAGAACTCATTTCACAGGAAAACAACAGATTCATCTTGCACGACAGCCGAGGTTTCGAACCAGCCGAAGGCAGCAACTATGACGTTGTGAAGTCATTCATGGAAAAGAGGAAGAGAATGCCAGAGGTCAAAGATCAGCTTCATGCGGTCTGGCACGTCCTTCTGAGATAGATATTTGAAGGTTCTGAGAGCCGATCTACACGATAGGTTATGTTTCCAGGTACCAATTCTAAAATACGGCAAACGACTGCTGGAGGACGGCGCGGAAGCATTCCTAAGAGAAGCGAAGGAAGCCTTAGGAAACAGTGAGCAAAACCATTCTCTTCGTATCTCCTGTTTACCGACTACTGCTAGTCCCGACCATAGTGGTATTTACCAAGTACGACAGACTTGTGAGTTTCGTGCGAAAGAAGAAGTCAGCAGACCCTGAGGCGGGAGCGAAACGATATTTACAAACGTATTGCATCGAGCCAATTCAAGACTTCACAGGAAGTACAAACATTTCGCATGTTGCGACTAGCTGTGGGTATCACATCATCAATTCCCTGCTACCATTCAACTCAGACATCACTAACGAAACAAAAGTACGAGCGAGGGCTCGAGGAGCTGATAAACCTCACTCAGGAAAAAGTATCTAAGAATTTCGCCTCCCCGGGGAATGCAGTATCGCCAGTGCATTTGGCGGCTGTAGGGGCCCAACGAATGTTACCGACATTGAAGGTCGAGTTGTCCATCGAGTAAGCCTCGTTCATGGCGATCATGACATCTGGTCTAAATCGATTCCTATTTAGAGTAGGAAAGCAGAGTGAGTCTTGGCGTATAAAGCAACTTATCAGATTATTCAGTCCCTTCTACCTACAAGGATACTGGAGGGCATTGGCCTCCAGCGCAAATTTCCAGGGCTATACCATGCTGAACTGCCTTCGTGTCATCCACACCGACATCGTGCTAGTTTGGAATTTTTATGATCTTGACGATGTGAGCCGTGTGGCCTTATTACTGAGTTCTGTAGGGCATACTCACATCTTCCTCTTAGTATCTGAATAGCCTAGAATTTCTGAATCTGATGATGAGCATGGTTGAGACTGTTGATGCGGCCACTTGGGCAACAGCTGAACCTTCCCCTCTCGGACGTAGCGGCGCGTTTGCCAGGTAAGTGCCGTTGTACGAATTGCTACGTGACAAGCTCAAGGAAATTCGGGCCCGAGGAGAAGTATGTAGTACATAAGTCGTGATGATACATAACAGACATATGAACTAAATGTCGTCAAGAAACAACCGTGGAGTTTACCTGCGTGATGGCAAAGTGTGGCTCTACTCCTTGATAGAAATGATAGATTTCACCTGAGGTAAGCCCAATGAGGTTATAATCATGAGCATACCTTCTAATACAGTGGATGACTTCCCATGAGGATTTAGAGACGATTCGTCCTGTTTACAAGGTCACCACTGCGAATGTTGAAAAAAGCCTCTCAATTTTCAGGGTAAGATGCTTTTTTCAACATTCGCAGTTCGCACGCACGGCCACCTTCGGCATATAAATGCACGGCAGCTTCCTAGACGCCCACTATCTCGAGCCATGTCTTTGCCTCTACAGTTATCCTGTACGGCTTTGAGATGGCTGTTAAAGCGTTTACTGGACTAACTTTTTGGGCAGATATCACGTTGGAAAACGCGGAAGATGTCAAATCCGTAAATCTCGTCGTCAATGACATGGAATACTCTATACCTGGAGGCCAACAGAAGCGTGGCGCATTTCGCAAGGACTTCGATGAACCTTTGTCAGTCTCGTTTAAACTGCACGTCATCAAGCCCTGGACTGACCCACCGTAGAACGTTCACTGCGGAGCAGTTCTCCATTTCCGTACGCCGAAAGCAGTTGCGCCACCGTTTCTGGCAGTCACCCTCTTTTGAAACCTTCACGATCGATTCGGGCGATGTTCTCTCCGGGTTGGAAGGACGTGGTATATTCCACCGTGTACATCTTTCCTTCGACTCCTGAGACCCTTGCAGTGTTTCAGCAGAAACGGGGCGAGTTACTCATCACCCTCGGATTCGCATCCCAAACCCAAATAGCCGTACGTAAATAATAGATGCCACTGAATGGGTCCTGACAGAGGGCCTGCAGAATATAGTTCCGAACTCAAACCCATCTTCCCCTGCAGATGCTGAGAGTCTGCAACCAAATACCGAGCAGTCGGTCGTAGTGCGAAGCGTACCAACCGTAAGCGAAGAATCGAGCGGTATGAGACGAGTCCTGACATAGATGGCTTGCAGGATAGCGCAGTCGGCAATGCAGGTACAGGTGTAGCTGCCAACACACTTGCACCTGCGAATCGTGATAGTCTACGACCAACCACTGAAGAGCTCATTGAACAGTGTCCTCGGTGAGTCTCAACTTCACACTTGCCAGTGTCTCACTTATTGCCGTGTAATAGTTTCCGAGTCTTGGTAGTTGGAAAGGTAACTTGAACTTGTATGCCGCCACTCGCCTAGGTTCTAACATCCTTACAGTCAGGTGTTGGAAAATCCACTTTGATCAATCGAATCTTCGGTGTGAACACTGCGGTTGAGTGGTTCAAATCCTGTGTCCCTATTTGGCGTTGATGACGGCCATAGAGTGTAGAAAAGGATAAACCAGGGGAAGCAGACATTGAACAAGAATTCACTTCGCCAGAGAACGACCGGCTCATTTTGCATGATAGCAAAGGTTTTGAGGCGGGCGATGCTGGCAACTATGAAATCGTGAAGTCGTTCATGGAAAAGAGGAAGAAAGAACCCGATATCAAAAATCAGCTTCACGCGGTCTGGTACGTAGTTCTGAGACAGCCACCTTGAAGGTTTTGACGGAAGGGTCTACATGATAGGTTGTGTTTTCAGATACCCATTCCGACGTACGGTGAACGACTTTTGGAGGACGCTGCAGAAGCATTTTTGAAAATAAGGAAGGAAGTCCTAGGGAATAGTGAGCAATTATATTGTTGTTTAATCTCCAGTATACCAACCGCATTCAGCGCCGACGATAGTCGTATTCACGAAACATGACCGGCTCCTGACTTTCATGCGGCAGAGAATGCCAAACGATCCTGAAGCAGGTCAACGATATCTACAAGAGGAATGCGTCCAGCAAATCAAAGACTTTACTGGAGAGAATATTGCACATGTTGCAGTTAGCTGTGGGTGTTACTCCTTCGATTCCGTTCTCCCACTCAGCCCAGAGACCACCAGCGAAACCCAAGCATGAGCACGGGCTTAAGGACCTAATAAGCCTTACTCAGGACATGGTATCTGTGAGTTTCACCTCCCCGGAGAACCGAGTATCGCCAGTGCCTCTGGCAGCTGCAGGGGCACAACGAATG
Organism: Pisolithus tinctorius; assembly: GCA_024663395.1. Classification (NCBI taxonomy): domain Eukaryota; kingdom Fungi; phylum Basidiomycota; class Agaricomycetes; order Boletales; family Pisolithaceae; genus Pisolithus; species Pisolithus tinctorius. Next base: position 4,031,476 of record JANFAH010000004.1, read on the forward strand.
TTGCCTACATTGAAGGTTGAGTTATCAATCGCGTAAGTGTCAATCATTGCGACAGTGCATGTATTTTGACTTGTTAAGCAGCGTAGGAAAGCAAGGTAAGTCTGGATGTATGCGACGCTTTATTAGAGGCTGACCTTTTTACAAGAATACTGGAGTGCGCTGGGTACCAGCGCAAATTCCCCTGGTCATACAATACAGGACTGCCTTCGTGTCATACACAATGACATTGTGGCGGTCTGGAACTTTTATGACCCTTGCCAAGTGAGCATTGTTGCCCTAGCAGCGAGCCTTACTACAATGTACTGACATCTCCCTTGTAGTACTTGAATAGTGAGGAATTCCGAAAGGTGATGATGAACATGGTTGAGAGAGTCGATGCACCAGCCGAGCCAAATTCCCTCGCTCGCACCGACACATTGACCGGGTAAGTGTCGTTGTTGGAACCCGCTGTGCGACAAGCTCAAACGAATCGCTGCACATCAAGGGGGGTCCCTCTGATGGCTCTAGCTCCTGTAATGCTGCCATTAAATGCTTTCCTCGGCCATGGCAAGTGGGTTCTTGCAACATACCAGCGACTGTACGTGGCACTTTTGTGATGCTTTCAGCATCAGACGACTCAGTGACCTCTCAGACAAGACGTTCCCACAAAGTTCATGGCTTACATCGTTGATTTGACACACGTACTGGAAATACTGTTTTCACTCACGGCTGGGATAAGAGAAAAGAAGCTTACTCGTATGGCGGTTAAGATGGCATATAAAGCCTACCTTGAATCGCAATGGGTAATGTACACCCACACGGAAATTAGGCATTTCCAATGTTGGAATGCGGCTCGTGACGTAGTTCTCGAGAAGATTACAACTATGATCTCTTCAGACGGCAGGGAGGTTCAAGTTTCTAGGGCACTCGAAAGGATGCCATCGGTCGACTTGGAGAGAGATGAAGAGTGGACGAGCGAAGAAGTCCCGCAGTGAAGCTTGCGCATTCATTTAGCATCTTTTCCTGACGTTTTTACGTGCTTTCATTAGTTTTCCTGTTGTATCACAGTCTGCCTTGTCTCGCTGTATTTGCACGTTGTAGCTGCCTTGTATCGAGTGTTTTTCGACAGAGAAGTCTTCGGGCAGTCGTCTGTAATACCTGCACTATTGTCCACCTTACAACCCACATCTTGCCATTTTCCCGGAGGTTTACGAACGGTGCCCTGGAAAATCGCCACAACGGACGTATTGCGGTACAATGGACCACAGCCTGCTCTAGGATCAGCATCATCATCAGCAATTAGTTGAGTTGGCTTAGGAAAAGTATGGAAAGCCGGACGGTCACGCTCAGGTACATGGTAGGTGATGTGCCGAACACCTACTGGATTTGGTAGTCGACCAGCTTGGGACCCGGGACAGACCCAGCAAAATACACCCGGTGTTTATAGGTATTTATGCAGACTCTGCCAAGGTCAAGTCCAAGTAATGACATTCTAGTTACCGTAGTACTACATATGTATCAAGTACCACAGGTACTCGCCTTCTACTAATACCATGCCTTGCTGTGAGAGTGTCAGTGCAAAATTGTGCTCGGAATCCCTACTATTCAGGGCGTTAAATTTCATCTCGGGTAGGTTTGCGGTGTCCTGGGTCCCAAGGGTGTCAATTACCAAGTCTAGCATTTACGGGTGCCCCGCCCAAGCCTCGCCCACCGCCTTTGTCCGGTTTTCCATAGATGAGTAAATGGATCGGCGCGTATTCGATTTCACTTCAAAGTTCTGTTCCACATGAGGGCGAAGTCAGGCCAATGGCGGTAGAAGACAACGACAACGTACCTCAAATGACCAACAATATAGCTGCGACAGGGAACTTGAACTAGGTAGAGGCATACCTTCCGATTTCCGAAAGCCAATCTCGGTAGTGGTTCGTTCGTTGAGCGTCAGATTGCTCCGCAATCATGAATGGACTGGATTGGCTTGATTTCATTCAACCTGATTGGGAGTGAGGCTCTAGGAGGGCAAACCAACAGCGCTGATGCATTTCCTGTCGTTGTGCCGGGATATGGCTGGTATTGGAAAGAAGGGTGAAGCGGGCTACCTGCATCGTGGTGGCCAACAGCCTGCCAACAGTACTTCTTGGGCGCCTGACGACAGCATGTAAACGCACAGCAGCTTCCTAGTCGCTCATCATCTCGAGCCATGTCTTTGCCTTTACAGTTATCCTGTATGTCTTTGGGATTGTTGTTAACGTCTTTACTTGACTAACTTTGTGGGCAGATATCGCGTTGGAAGGCGCAAAAGATGTCAAATCCGTAGAGCTCAACATCGATGGCAGAGCATACCCTATACCTCGAAGCCAACAGCGGAGTGACGCTTTTCGCAAAGACCTCGATGAACCCTTGTCAGTCTGGTTTAAACTGCACGTCCTCAAGCCCTTGACTGACCCACCGTAGAACGTTCGCTGCGGGGCAGCTCTCCATTTCCGTACACAGAAAGAAGTCGCGTCTCCGTTTCTGGCAGCAGCCGCCTTTTGAAACCTTCACGATCGGTTCAGGCGATGTTCAATCCAGATTGGAAGGACATGGTATATTCCACTGTGTACATCTTTCCTTCGACTCCTGAGACCCTTGCAGTGTTTCAGCAGAAACGGGGCGAGTTACTCATCACCCTCGGATTCGCATCCCAAACCCAAATAGCCGTATGTTACTAATAGATGCCACTGAATGGGTCCTGACAGAGAACCTGCAGAGTAGACTTCCGAACCCAAACCCATCTTCCCCTGCAGATACCGAGAGTCTACAACCAAATACTGAGCAGTTGGTAGTAGTGCGAAGCGTACCAACCGTAAGTAAAGAATCAAGCGCTGCGAGTCGAGTCCTGATATGGAGGGCTTGCAGGATATTGCAGTCGGCAGTACAGGCACATCTGAGCCGTCAAACTCCGAAGGTTTACAACCAACCACTCAGGAACTGATCGACATTTGTCCTCGGTGAGTACCAAATCCCCATGTTTGGGCAGTTGATTCATCTATGCGCAATAGCTTTCGAGTCTTGGTAGTCGGAAAGGTAATCTCGGCTTGCACTCGTCACTCGAGCAGATCCCAATAAAGGTATCTTTGTAGTCAGGTGTAGGGAAGTCGACTCTGATCAATCGAATCTTCGGTCTGGAAGTTGCGGTTGAGTGATTGATAATTTTCATTCTTACCTTGCATTAACGAACTCTATAGCACGTCGCAAAAGATCGACCAGGGCAAGCAGCTATCGATAAAGAGCTCATTTCACAGGAGAACAACAGATTCATCTTGCACGACAGCCGAGGTTTCGAACCAGCCGAAGGCAGCAACTACGACGTCGTTAAGTCATTCATAGAAGAGAGGAAGAGAATGCCAGATGTCAAAGATCAGCTTCATGCGGTTTGGTATGTCCTTCTGAGATAGATATTTGAAGGTCCCGAGAGCTGATGTACACTATAGGTTATGTTTCCAGGTACCAATTCTAAAATACGGCGAACGGCTGCTGGAGGACGGTGTGGAAGCATTCCTAAGAGAAGCGAATGAAGCGTTAGGGAACAGTGAGCAAAACCATTCTCTTCGCATCTCTTGTTTACCGACTACTGCTAGTCCCGACCATAGTGGTATTTACCAAGTACGACAGACTTGTGAGTTTCGTGCGAAAGAAGAAGTCAGCAGACCCTGAGGCGGAGGCAAAACGATATTTGCAAACGTATTGCATCGAGCCAATTCAAGACTTCACAGGAGGCACAAATATCTCGCATGTTGCGACTAGCTGTGGGTATCGCACCATCAATTCCTTGCTACCATTCAGCTCAGACATCACTAGCGAAACACAGGTGCGAGCGAGGGCTCGAGGAGCTTATAAACCTCACTCAGGAAAAAGTATCTAAGAATTTCGCCTCCCCGGGGAATGCAGTATCGCCAGTGCATTTGGCGGCTGTAGGGGCACAGCGAATGTTACCAACATTGAAGGTCGAGTTGTCCATCGAGTAAGCCTCGTTCATGGCAATCATGACATCTGGCCTAAATTGATTCCCATTTAGAGTAGGAAAGCAGAGTGAGTCCTGGTGCAAAAAGCGACGTATCAGATTACTCAACCTTTCCACCTACAAGGATACTGGAGGGCATTAGCTTCCAGTGCAAATTTCCAAGGCTATACCATGCTGAACTGCCTTCGTGTCATACACACCGACATCGTGCTAGTTTGGAATTTTTATGATCTTGACGATGTGAGCCGTGTGACCTTATTACTGAGCTCTATAGGGCATACTCACGTCTTCCTCTTAGTATCTGAACAGCTCAGAATTTCTGAATCTGATGATGAGCATGGTTGAGACTGTTGATGCGGCCACTAGGCCAACAGCTGAACCTGCCCCTCTCGGACGTAGTGACACGTTTGCCAGGTAAGTGCTGCTGTACGAATTGCTACGTGACAAGCTCAAGGAAGGTGTCCCACTTCAAGCAACCCCATACCACTTCTGACTCTAGCACCTGTGGTCCTGCCATTCGCTGCCTGCGTAATCCTGGTTACGTGGGCTTATGAAACATATCAGCGACTGTATGTGGAACTCTTACCTTGCCCAGAGCGTCAAATGATATACTTTCTTCCAGGCAAAGGGCTCACCAAAAGTTTATGGCTTACATCGTTGATTTGACACATGTTCTAGAGATACTGTTCTTGCACACCGCCGAGGCGAAGGGAAAGAAGCTTACTCGCAGAGCGATTAAGCTGGCTTTCAAAGCTTACTATGAATCGTCGTGGAGGAGGAACGTTCACACGGACATTAGGCTTTTCGAAGGGCGAATTGGTGCTCAGGACCCCATTCTTGAGAAGATCACATTCTTGATCTCTTCTGCCGACGCGGAGGCCAACGTGCGTGCGGCAATAGAGGGACTCCCACCATTTGACTCGGAGGTAGATGAAGAGTGGGACGATGGTCAGCAAGGTCGCTGAAGCCTGTGTTTCCACTCGGCGTTCCCCTTGAAGTTTTCATGATTTCTCTAGTTTTCACTGTTATCTTGCATTCATCATGTCATCGCTTCTCTATTGTCTTGCAGTTGCGCTTGTACGTTTGGTCAAATCAGAGTGGATTCCTTTTGGGCCATAAGAGCAGCATGTAGTACATTAGTACTGATACATAACAGACATGTGTACTGAATGTCATCAAGAAATAACTCAAACGTGAACTTCACGCTCTACTCCTTAGTAGAAAATGGAGGATTTTATTCCAGGTAAGTCCAACGAGCTTATGATCGTGAGCATGCCTTTTAAGACACTGTTGTCCAAGGATGACAGCAACGACTCAACGAGGCGAAGAGACTCAATCATGGTCAAAGAAACAAGCAAGAGTGTGCAACACTTGTTCTGCTACCTTTGGTATAGACAATACTTGGTTGTTCATACAGTGGATCAGTAAAATGGAGTTTGCTCGAGAGAGCCGTGTAGATGATACAAGTCTCGCTAATTTACAGAATTGAATGCTTAATACCCACTCCGCAGAACAGTACACATCAAGTTCTGGTTTGTTCTTCGTGCCGAGCGCCTGGTACCCTCTGTTCACGTTTTCGCTCCTCGAAAAGCAGCTTATGTTTTGAGGTGCCTGCTTCTGCATCGGCCATGATTCTGGAAAGAATACGAGAGGTGGGTTCAGTATTTGTGCTAATGTACATGCTAATTCACAGCCTCACCGTCGTAAGTGAGCCTGATCATCAGTCGGCAACTCAGCTAGTGCGTCGTTGAAGACTCGGGAGATTTCCTCCAAGAACTGGTGCCGTGATTCAATAGCTTTGGTTCGTGTATACGTCCAATCACTCACCATGACTCGATCCAACAAGTTACACAGCTTGTCGTTTTCTAGAATACTGTGCAGCACCTGATTAAGGTCAGGAAGCAGTCGTGGGATGGTCCATGCGATCAGCCTACCTTGGCTGGTATATGTCCTACCTCAGAACGGAGTCCATAATGGCAAGTCCACAAGATCTGTCCCAGCTCAATTCAGAAGCCAGTGAACACGGGTCCATCCGTACCCTTCCGGTGATATCTTCTTCAAGAGCAAGCTGTTCATCAATATTCTCCGTAGCATCGAGTGTCGTCTGGAGAGCCTTGATCTCTTCCACCATGTTACGAATATTGTCGTGCTTTGACGCCGTGATTTGTGGGCGAAGATTACTAATCAATTCGATAATCGGTTTGGACATGTCATATTCCGTGCAGCTTCTGTCCAAATCACCCTTTCTGAACCCATGGCACGGTGGCTTTCAGAATGGAGAACAGGGGATAAATGACTACTCACAATGGACAAAGTACATGATAGGTTTGAGTGTAGATAGCGGCCATTTCTTCAAGCAGCTAATGGTCACCAGGGTTAGTATGTGGTATCATTGTCAATGTTGGTAATACATGCCTTAATGCCGAGGGTTTTTGATATGGCAGCAATTTCGCCCTGTATCCCTTGCATTTGCTGTCTAGGAATTCCATACACATTGTCCATTCTTCTGCACAGTGCTTTCACTAAGCCGCTGATAGAGGAATCTGGTACGACCTCAGGGGTATCCGAATTCAGTTCTAAACCAGTGGCAAGCTTCTTGAAAAACGTTATTTTCCCAACCTGGGTTTCGGGGTAGACTGAGTGTAACGTTACAAGTTCAGGAAATACGCGCACACACATAATTTTCAAAGTGCTCAATCCCGAACATAGCCGAGAAGTACTTGATTGCGTCCTTCGTTGTCATCTTACTGTTCTGGCTACCAAGTCGCAAGTATACCCACGGAATCGAAGCCTCCTACTCACCGGAGATCGGTTGTCACCTGTTAATGTGATGGGGCGGGACTGAAAAAGCAACGTTTAAGGGCATGCTGGACAGAAAGCAAGGAAATGTACCCAGTTTAGCAAGGTATAAAACAGTTCCCTGCATTGGAATTAGTCACCCCTCAACAGTAGCTAAACAGGACCCACCGAATTTCACTGAACAGTCTCCGCCGCGTCTCATCGGTTTCGTCCTGATGCCAAACTCGAGGCGTTGAAAGGTAGCAAAGGGGTGTATGCGTACCCCCAACCTCCTCTCCACAACGCACGACTAACGTCGCAAGACATTTGCCAACAAGACGACGAGAGAATTCCTTCAGAAACAACACTAGCTGTTGGTTGTTTGGAAGCGATAGGCCAATAGGTTGACGTAGCTCAAGCTTAGAAAGAGTTTTCCCGAAAGCCCATACGGTCATGCTGTCTTCTGCCATGGTCCTACTGTTTGTAGTGGAAACTCTGCGCTCTACTGGATCACACGCCCGACCCAAATTTGCCGCAAGGTCTTGGAGGATGTTGCCATCGCGCCTGAAAGTCGGATCGCAATGGCCGTAGTCACCGAGCTATTTGCACTACACTTTAGAAAAATATTGGGAAGGGGGGAGATTGTTACCAACTTCAATCCGAATGCCAGGGAAATGAATAAGCTGCATTTGAACCCCATCCATGCACAACCCATACTTGGGGGAGGACGGGTTAGCTCTTGCATAGGTCCCGGAGTTTCAATACCATTCCAATCAGTCTGCAGAGATGTGAACATTGAAGAATACACAAAAACAGCGAGCAGGACACTCACAGTCGAAGGTTTCCATGCGAGCGGACCGCGGCAACAACCAGTGCAGAGTACGATGTCAATGGCAACTGTGCAATTGCCCCTGTACCAGACGCCCCACATCACCCTCGCAGCCCAAACCGATCGGGGGAGACGAGCATGCTTGATGAAGCTTGCAGTATTGAAATCCGTATGAGCGGTAGCGTCGTGGCCTGATATACTACGAGCGAGATCCGCCTGCCTGGTCGACAATGAACCATATGCTTTCTTGGCATAATCTTCCCATGGTGTGAGGCGGCTTTCATCGTAGATGACATGGGTCCATGGGTTCCCGAGGTAGTACCCAAATCCCACTGCAAAGCGAATGTCAGCTTCGTCATTGGCATAGATTACGACGATCAGGTCGTTTGTACGCGACAGTTTCACGGAGTTTCCGACAATGCTACACGGGAAAGCACCGCATCGCTTGAAGCCGTAGAAGGAGACAGTTCCATCATCAAGTATGAGAGTACGACGTGACCGTGACTCGTCCTGATAATAAGAAAGAAAGACTTGTTTGACCCAGGGAAACGTCGTAACTTCTCCTGTTGCCCCCAAACATCTGTAATAGCGGGTGGAGTCGGATACCAAGTCAATTGTCATCAGCGGTCCTGCTAAAGAGGCAACACATGCCAGCGTGGCCCTAAATAGGGACGGGGACGAATTCAAGCTAGGATAGGGTGCAATGGGCAGCGATATTTGTAGACCACCACTGCCAACAGAACATGTACTGAGTTCTTTAATTAGAGCATGTCCGCGTACTGTCAGAAGAATAAATTTCATCAAGTTTGCAGGCGTGACTTGCCCGGCGACGCCAATCGAACGATCTCGCATATGAGATTTCAACTGCGAGACGAATTACTTGGGCTCCATGCTCCAGATGCTGTCGCAATCCCGAAAGTAGTTTGGGTCATCGGCCAGAATGCTACCACACCGCCGTATCCTTCCTTCCGGGTCCCAGGCAAAGAGGCTATGGTCATCGGATAACCGAACGATTTCTAGACGGAGACGCCGGAAGGCGCTCTTCCCTTCTCCGTATACCATTGGCATGTGCACCCCAAATAACCCCAGCAATGAATACGCCCGATCTTTCACTCGAGTTGTCTCCCGATCTGCAGCCCACGACATGATCTGGGCCGCACTGCGGACACCAGAATCCATGCCGGATATCAAAATATTTTTCGAAATGCGGGTAATTTTCTCCAGGGTGTCTGCCAGGTCTCGCTTGTTGCCAAAGGGCGCCCATTTCTTGTTGAAGAATTGAACGTCTCTCGGAGCTATCAGCTCCTGAAGGGTCCACCCACGGGAGAACCACTCAGGCCAGCCCTTGCACTTGTCAAACCGCTTGAGGTCCTTTTCCCTGGGAAAGTTCGGGCTGTCCACGTCATGGAGGTACGCATAGCACTTGGTCGAGTTCTCATACCACCGGTACATCGAATTGATGGCTTCAGATAACACCGAACTGCTGCGTTTGTCAATGCAGCAAGTATCCACCTCCAGCCACTCGAAGCCGTCCCTCATGGCCTGCTCGCAACTCGCCAAGATCTTCTTGTAACCGTTACGCTGCCTGACCTTCTTCCTCTCCTCTTCGTCCATCTTCATCAAATTGGTCATCTCATTGTAGTCCACCTCATGCCCATCCTGCCAGCGGTGGGACAATATTGCGTAACTTGTCACCGCGTCATCGCGTTCCTCCAGCACTTGGGTTTGGAATGTAGCTTCCTTAATGTCCTTGTCCCAGTTGATAACGGCTTCTCCTTCCAAAAGCCTCATCTGCTTAAATATATCATAACACAAGCGAGTGGTTGCATGACTTGTACATACCACTCGGCCCGTGGATGTAGGACTACCAAGAGTTCGAATGCTTCAAGGTCGTGTAAGGAGGCCCGAAGACCCTGGATTTGAGATTTGGGGGGGTAGCAAAGCAGGGAAGTGGCTTGCCTTATTCGGCAGACGGGGCTGCCACACTGTGTCGCCCTGAGCGTGACGCACGGTGGTGCAGGCGCTAGTTCAATTCTAGGACCCTTCCTCGTGGGTCAAAGTTCCTTGTACTGCTACCATGGATCTGCCTTTCCGGTTGTCCTGTAAGACGTCTGATATCACTACTTACAATCTTCAGAAGACTAATCGATGTAAAACGTCTACGGGAAGATATCAGGTTGCGGAACGCACAAAACATCGAATCTGTTGAACTCATACTAGATGATGGTCGACACCATGACATCCCTGAACAAAGGAGGGGTGTTTTTTTCGCGAAGTTTCGATGAACCATTGTCAGTCTCCATTAGAACTGCCGATCCTCGTTATCGTCTACTTGACTAATTGACTACAGAATGTTTCCGACTGAGAAACTCTCTCTTTCAGTCGGAAGAAGGAAGTCACCCTTCGGTCTTTCCCGTTCCTCCGATACAGTCTCTGAATTAATCTCGATCAGCTCCGTTGTGATTGTTTCCAGATTCCGAGAGAAAGGTACTATCCGGAACATAAGTCGTTTATTGGATTGCTTCTGAAACACGCACAGGGGTCAACAAAAATCATGGCAAGGTGACCGTCACCCACGGAGTTTTATCCGTCACCCTTGGAATTATATTGCAAACCAAATCCACCGTGAGTTTGGGGCTGCTGGTCCCGTTCATCCCTCTGTGCCCATTCGGTGCTGATGGAAGATTTACAGGTTACTACTCCGAGTGTGCATGCGAACCCTGAGGCTCGACAAGCAACTGCTACGCAACTAGCCTTTCGTGCTCACGCGGTCGTACGTGGGAAGCAGGCGGTACTGGACAAATGCTGATAGATGGCAACTAGCAGGACGGCGCAGGCATACCAACTCCTGCCAACCGCGAAGGTCTACGGCCAACCGTGTCTTTGCCTCTACAATTATCCTGTGCGGCTTTAAGATTGCTGTTAACATCTTTACTGGACTAACTTTGTGGGCAGATATCGCATTGGAAGACGCAAAAGATGCCAAATCCGTAGAGTTCGTCGTCAATGACACGGTATACCTTATCCCCCGAAGCCAACAGCGGAGTGACAGTTTTCGCAAAGACTTCGATGAACCTTTGTCAGCCTCTTTTGAACTGCACGTTCTCAAGTTCATGACTGATTCACCGTAGAACACTCTCTGCCGGGCAGCTCTCCATTTCCGTACGCCGAAAGCAGTTACGTCTCCGTTTCGGGCACCAGCTGCCTGTTGAAACCCTCACGATCGGTTCGGGCGATGTTCTCTCCAGATTGGAAGGACATGGTATATTCTACCGTGTACATCTTTCCTTCGACTCCTGAGACCCTTGCAGTGTTTCAGCAGAAACGGGGCGAGTTACTCATCACCCTCGGATTCGCATCCCAGACCCAAATAGCCGTACGTAAATAATAGATGCCACTGAATGGGTCCTGACAGAGGGCCTGCAGAGCAGAGTTCCGAACCCAAACCCATCCTCCCCTGCAAATGCCGAGAGTCTACAACCAAATACCAAGCAGTTGGTCGTAGTGGGAAGCGTACCAGCCGTAAGTGAAGAATCAAGCGCTGCGAGACGAGTCCTGATATGGAGGGCTTGCAGGATATTGCAGTCGGCGGTACGGGCACATCTGAGCCGTCAGACTCCGAAGGTTTACAGCCAACCACTCAGGGACTGGTCGACACTTTGCCTGCGTCATGACAAAGTATCTCTACTCCTTGGTAGAAAATAGAGGATTTTACCCGAGGTAAGTCCAACCAGTTTAATGATCATGAGCATGCCTTCCAAGACAGTGTTGTCCAAGGATGACAGGGGAACGACTCAACGAGGCGAAGGGACTCAATGATCAAAGAAACAAGAGTGTGGAACACTTGTTTTGCCATCTTTGGTATGGACAATACTTGGTTGTTCATCCAGTGGATTAGCAAAATGCAGTTTACTCGAGCCGTGTGGATACAAGTCTCGCTAATATACAGAATCGAATGCTCCAACACCACTCCGCGGAACGGTACGCGTCAAGTTCTGGTTTGTTCTTCGCGCATAGTGCCTGGTACTCTCTGTTCACGTGCCCGCTCATCTAGGAGCAGCCGATATTTTGAGGTACCTGCCTCTGCATCGGCCATGATTCTGGAAGGATGCGGGGAGTGGATTCAGTATTTGTGTTAATGTACACGCCAAATCACGATCTCACCGTCGTAAGTGAGCCTGATCATCGGTCGGCAATTTAGCTAGTGCGTCGTTGAAGACTTGGGAGATTTCCTCCAGGAACTGGTCGGCCTGTGATTCAACGACTTGAGTTCGTGTGCGCATCTAGTCACTCACCTTGACTCGGTCCACCAGGTTGCACATCTTGTCATTTTCTAGAATACTGTGCAGCACCTGATTAAGGTCACAAAACGTTCGTGGGATTGCCTGTACGAGCAGCTTACCCTGTCTGGTACATATTCCACCGCAGGACGGAGGCCGGAATGGCAAGTCCACAAGATCTGTTCCAGTTCAATTCAAAAGCCAGCGAACACGAGCCCATCCCTACCCTTCCGGTGATATCTTCTTCAAGGGCGCACTGTTCATCGATATTCTCCGTAGTATCGAGTATCGCCTGCAACCTCTTGATCTCTTGCACCATGTCATGAATATTGTCATTTTTTAATGCCGTGGTCTGTGGGAGAAGACTACTAGTAAACTCGGTAATCGGTTTGGACATATCATATTCCATGCAGCTTCTGTCCATATTAGCCTTTCTAAACCCATGGCGGGGTGGGATTCAGAATGGAAAGCAGAGGGTAAGTGAATACTCACAATTGACGAAGTACATGGTAGGCTTGCGTGTAGATAGCGGCCATTCCTTCAAGCAGCTAATGGTCACTGGGCCTAGTATGCGGTATTACTATCAAAGGTGGTAATAGATACCTTAACGCCGAGAGTATCTGATATGGCGGTAATCTCGCGCTGTACTCCCTGCATTCGCCGCCTAGGCATTATATGGTCCATCCTCTTACGCAATGTTTTCACTAAGGCGTTGATGGACGGATCCTGCGTAACCCGGGGGGGTTCCGGATTGAGTTCCAAGCCAGCGGAAAGGTTCTTGAAAAACGTTATTTTCCCAACCTAAATCCCAGGGTAAAGAGAGTGTAACGTTACAAGTGCAGGAAGCACGCGCGCACATAATTTTCAAGGTGTTCGATCCCGAACATAGCCGAGAAGTACTTAATTGCCTCTTTCGTTACCTTACTGTTCTGGTTGCCAAGTCGTGAGTATATTCAAGGAACCGAAGCCTCCAACTCACTGGGGATCGGCTGTTACCTCCTGATGTGGCAGAGTGGAACTGAAAATACAACGTTTGAGGGCATGCGGGATGGAAAGCATGGAATTGTACCAAGTTTAGCAAGTTGTAAAACCGCTCTCTACATTGGTATCAGCCACTCGTCAACAGCAGCTAGAAAAGTCCCACCGGATTTCCCTGAACTGTGCCCGCCGCTCACCTTTGATGGTATCCCGACGCCACACTTGAGGTTTCGAGAGGTAGCAAAGTTTTGTACGTGAATGCCCGTTCCGTGCTGTGCAACGCACGACTGATGTTACAAGACATTTGTCAGTAAGATGACAGGATAGCGACTTCAGTAACAACACTAATTGTCGGTTGTTTGGAAGTGATAGGCCTTCAGGTTGACGAAGAAGCAACCGAGAAGAACTGTCACCGGAAGCCCGCACAGTCATGATGTTTGCTGCCACTGTCCTATCATTTCCAGTAGAGATGCAGCGCTTTATTGGATCATACGCTGGATCTGGTGCTGCAAGGTCTTGGAATATGTTGCCGTCGCATTTGAAAGTTGGATCACAATGGCCATAATCACCGAGTTGCTTGTACTGAGATTTAGAAAACAATTGGAGAAGAGGAGTGTATTGCTACCCACCACATCCTCAATACCAGTGAAGTGAAGAAGATGTGTTTTAGTCCCATCCATATATAAGGCATATATATGGGAAGAAGGGTTAACGGCCTGTCGCATGAGTCCTGGGGTTTCAATACCACTCCAATCAGCCTGTGGTGATATGGACATCAGACACTGCACCAAGAAAACGGACAGGACTCACGGTCGAAGTTTCCAATGCAAGTGGACCGCGGCAACAACCAGTGCAGACCAAGATATCAATGGTGACTGTGCAATTGCCCCTGTACCAGACGCCCCACGTCGTCCTCGCAGCCCAAATCGATCGGGGGAGATGGGCATGCTTGATGAAGCTTGCAGTGTCGGGATTCGTATGAGTGGTATCGCCGTGGTCTGATTTTTTATTATTACAAGCAAGAGCAAGATCCGCCTGCCTGCTCCACATTGAATCATGTGCTTCCTTGGCGTAACTCTCGCACGACATGCAGGTTCGTGAACGGCATTCATTGCAACCCTCCCTCGACGTGCTCGTTTGTGAACGGCATCCGTCGCAACTCTCCCACGACATGCAGGTCTGTGAACGGCTTTCATCGCAGATGGTATGGGTCCATGCACTCCCAAGGTAGTGCCCAAGTCCCAGTGCAAAACGAACGCCGGCCTTGTTAGTGTAGATTACGACAATCAAATCGTTCATGAGCGACAGTTTCACGGAGTTCCCGACAATGCTATGTGGGAAGGTGCTGCAACGTTTGAAGCCATAGAAAGAGACAGTCCTGTCATCAAGTCTGAGACTACGACGCGACTCGCCCTGGTCACAAGAAAGAAAGAGTTGCTCGACCCGCGGAAGCTTCGTAGGTTCTCCCGTTGCCCCAAAGAATCTGTAGTAGTGGGTGGAGTCGGACATTAAGTCGATAGTCATCAGAGGTCCCACTAAAGAGGCAACACATCCCAGCGTGACCCTAAATAGAGGCGAAGACCCGGGATAGGGTGCGACGGGCAGCGATACTTGCAGACCACCACTGGCAATAGAGCATGTACTAAGTTCTTTGATATGGGGACGTTTGCGCATGATCAAAACGGCGGATTGCATCCTGGACTTCGTAGGCACGACGTGCCTAGCAACATGATCTCGTATGTGAGATTTGAACCGCTGGACGAACCATTCGGGTTCCACACTCCAAATGCCGTCACAATCCCGAAAGTAGTTTGGGTCGTCTGCCAGAATGCTGCCACAGCGCCGAACCCTTCCCTTCGGATCCCAGGCGAAGATGCTATGATCATTAGAAGACCGAATGATTTCCAGCTGGAGACGTTGAAACGCGCTCTTCCCTTCCCCGTACACCATTGGCATATGCACCCCAAACAACCCCAGCAACGAATACGCCCGATCCTCCACTCGAGCTGTCTCTCGATCCGCGGCCCACGACATGATTTGTGCCGCACTGCGAACGCCCGAATCCAGGCCAGATATCAAAATATCTTTTGAAATGCGGGTAATTTTCTCCAGAGTATCTGCCAGGTCCCGCTTATTGCCAATGGGTGCCCATTCCTTATTGAAGAACTGGATGTCCTTCGGGGCTATCAATTCCTGAAGGGTCCACCCACGGGAGAACCACTCTGGCCAGCCCTTGTACTTGTCAAACCGCTCGAGGTTTGGTTCGGTGGGGAAGATCCGGTCGTCGACGTCATAGAGGTACGCATAGCACTTGGTCGAGTTCTCGTACCACCGGTACATTGAATTGATGGCTTCAGATAGCTCCGAGCTGCTTCGCTTGTCAATGCAACAGGTATCCACCCACAGCCATTCCAAGTCGTCCTTCACCGCCTGTTTGCAAGCCCCCAAGATCTTTTTGTAGCCGTTCTTCTGGCTGACTTCCTTGGGCTTAGCTTTCTCCATCTCCACCAAATTCATCATCTCATTGTGGTCCACCTCCTTTTGCCAGCGATGAGACAATATTGCATATGGCGTCTTCGCATCATCGCATTCTTCCAACACCTTAGTTGTTGTGGAAGTAACATCTCCTTCAATGGCTCTATCCCTTTCGAGAACGGCATTAACATTCAAGAGTAACATCTTCGTAGGTAAGAAATAAATCATAATGTGAGTGAGTGGTCGCATAATTTATACGTACCGCTCGGACGGTGAATCCAGGGATATCAGGAGCTTGGTCGCTTGAACGATGTATAAGAAGGCCCGAAAAGCCCCTTATATTGACCGAAATCGGACTACAGTTTATCGCGTGTCGACGGACGGAAGAGAAGAAAAATTAGAGGTGGACAAAAAAATCTCAGAGCTCAACGCAAGACTGAGGTGGGGCGATGGAGGCGAGCGCGCGAAGTTTGTTGGATGTAGGTTTTCGGAGCCTGTTCGGCAGGAGACTGCAATGCGTTGGCAGCGTGTTGCACTTGCATGCAGGCACGACTTGGGCACGACTCTTGAGCGTGGTCTCACACGAGGTCACTATGTGCACATACGCTTGTCTTCCAGTGATCAGACACCAGCTGCTTCCAGTTGCATTCTTCCCCATAGGTCATCTGTTGCGCCGCTATGACGACTCTGTCTCCCCGACTATCCCGTAGGGTTCTCGAGACCATCAGTTACAATCTTCACAAGACTAATCGATACGAAACACCTGTGGGTAGATATCAAGTTGCGGAACGCACAAGACATCGAATCTGTTGAACTTGTAATCGACGGCATTCGACACCAAATTTCTAAACGAGAGGGAGGCATCTTTTCCCAACGTTTCGATAAACCCTTGTCAGTCTCTTTCAGCAATCTGCACCAACTTCACGTTTCATGTCTTCGACTAATCTACGATAGAATGTTTGCAACGGAACAACTCTCCCTCTTGGTAGGCCGAAAGAAGTCCCGCTTCGGTTTCTCTTCTCAGACAGTCTCCGAATCCATTCCGATCAGCTCTGCTGACATTCTTTCCGCATCGCAGAGGCAGAGTATTATGCGGAACTCTACTTCCGAAATACTAGCAAGGATCTGGAAGAAAGGTTACAAAGTGTCCACCAACCTCGGAATTTTATCTATCACCTTCAGAGTTTTATTTCCGGCCAAACTAGCTCTGCATACACTGCCAAGTCACATGCTACTCGATGACCCTGGCAGCACAAACTCCGAGGGTCTGCGGCCAAAAACTGAGGAGGTTATCGAGCAGTGTCCTCGGTGAGTGCCACACGTTCACACTTCTATGGCTTTCTCATCTTTTATGACAGGTTTCGGATCTTAGTAATTGGAAAGGTATCCGTTTGTTTTTACGCGATGTTGCTCAGGTGCATTCCAACAACCGTATCCTCACAGTCAGGCGTCGGGAAGACTTCTTTGATTAATCGGGTCTTCGGTGTGGACGCTGTTGAGTAATCGAAAATCCATCTTTAACTCTGTCGTTGACGAAGGCACAGTCTACCATAAATCGTGGACGACAGGATGCAGACGTTGAGAATGAACTCACTTCGCCGCAGAATGATCGATTTGTGTGCCACACCTTTGCACCGGGTGGAGACAATAACTATGATGACGTAGCGTCGTTCATTGAGGAGAAGGAGTGCGTGACGGATATCAAAGGTCAGCTTCACGCTGTCTGGTACGTCGTTCTGAGACAGCCACCTTGAAGGCTCTGATGGATATGATAGGTTATGTTTCCAAATACCTATTCTAACGCACGGTGAACAACTTTTGGATGACGCTGCGAAAGCGTTCTTGAAAACAAGCAAGGAAGTCCTATGGAATAGTGAGCAATTATACTGTTGTTTCATCTCCAGTATACCGACCGCATTCAGCACCGACGATAGTCGTATTCACGAAGCATGACCGGCTCGTGAGTTTCATGCGGCAGAAAATGCCAAACAATCCTGAAGCAGGGCAACGATATCTGCAAGAGCATTGCATCCAGCCAATTCAGGGCTTTACGGGAGACCGGAATATTGCACATGTGGCAGTCAGCTGTGGGTGTTACTCCTCCGACTCCGTTCTACCACTCAGCCCAGAGGCCACCAGCGAAACCCAAGGATGAGCAGGGGCTTAAGGACCTGATAAACCTTACTCAGGATATGGTATCTATGAGTTTCACCTCCCCAGGGAACACGGTATCAGCAGTGTCATTGGCACTTGCAGATGCACAACGGATATTGCCTTCATCGAAGGTTCAATTGTCGATCGAGTAAGCCTCATCCGTTGCAATAGTATATGTATTGAGTTACTTGTGCCAAACAGAGTTGGAAAGCAGAGTGAGTCTGAATATATGCAACAATTTATTAGAGGCTGATCTTTTTACAAGAATACTGGAGCGCTCTGAGCACCAGTGCAAATATCCCTGGTCATACAATGGAAGACTGCCTTCGTGTCATACACACTGACACTGTGGCTGTCTGGAATTTTTATGATCCTTGCCAAGTGAGCATTGTCGCCCTAGCAGCGAGCCTTACCACGATGTACTGACATCTCCCTTGCAGTACTTGAACAGTGAGGGATTCCGAAAGGTGATGATGAACATGGTTAAGGGAGTTGACGCACCGGCCGAGTCAAATTCCCCCCATCCCACTGACACTGACTCATCAACCGGGTAAGTGTTGTTGTTGGAACCTGCTGTGTGACAAACTCAAAACAATCGCTGCACGTCAAGGGGAGTCCCTCTCATCGCTCTAGCTCCCGTAGTTCTGCCATTAAATGCTTTCCTTCACGTTGACAAGTGGGTTTTTGAAACATACCAGCGGCTGTACGTGGCACTTTTGTGATGCTTTCAGCATCAGATGACTCAGCGACCTTTCAGACAAGACGTTCATATCAAGTTCATGACTTACATCGTTAATTTGACACACGTACTGGAAATATTGTTTTCACTCACAGTTGGCATGAGGGCAAAGAAGCTTACTCGCACGGCGATTACGCTGGCATACAAAGCCTACCTTGCGTCGGAGTGGATGACGCACGCTCACATAGAGATGAAATTCTTTCAACGTTCGCGTCCAGGCCGTGATGTCATTTTCGAGAAGCTCACATCCATGATGATGTTGTCAAATAATAGAGAGGCTCAAATTTCTAGGGCACTCGAAAAGATACCGCCAGTTGAGCTAGAGAAAGACGAAGAGTGGGTGGAGTGGGTGGACCAAGAAGTTTCTTGAAGCCTGCGTCTCTATTTAAGTATTGTCTTCTCCGATACCTTGCGGTTTCGCTAGTTTTCACTGTTGTTTTGCATTCATGTCATTGCTATCACCTCTGTAGTTGTACGTCGTCGGCTGAAAAGGAGTTTTTTTTTTTGCTGTACACAGCTAGCCAAGTAATAAACCCGAGAGAAGTTCGATGGAATAAAGATGGAGACGATAAAGTACAAATCCACATATACACAACACTATCGTAGTAAACTTACTAAACCGCATACATCGGATTTGATCAAAGCCCGTTACAAATATCCACGATCGATCATTTATCTACTAGCCACCATGACAGAAGCGATCAACACACCCGTCAACGCCCCAAGTACACCCACCACTATCCATCTGGCATACTCGTCAAACTTGACAGCAACAACTGGCATACCAGCATGCGCGAAGTTGATTGTCGCAGTTCGGAAAGAGTAGACGACGACGCCGGTGATGAACCCAGCCACAGAATACGCGAGAAAAGCTAGCGGAAGGAAGAGAAGAACGCTTCGGCGCTGTAAGTGGTTTGAGATGAGTTAGGGATAGGAATGACGGGGAATTAGGAAGTGGGGTACTGCGAGCTCACCGGAAGAAATACGAATCCTTCACAGGCAGTGGCAGCAGCATGAAGAACAGCTGCAGAACCCTACGCCATCTCTGCTTTATACCGGAAAATGGACAGGAAAGATGTGACCACCCTCAGAACGGAGCATGAAATAGCAACCAGACCTCCAATGCGTGCGATACCATCCAGTCCCAGGAACGAGGTAAGCGTGACAGAGGCGCTGAGGATAATTGCAGACTGCGCAAGCAGAAAGCAGGGAAGGAAAAAGAAAGTTAGGAATGAGTATGACTATCATCGAAACGATTAACTCTCACCACGAGACAGGTACAAGCACCGACGACAAACAGTGGCGCACTACCCTGCGTACTTGCAATCCCCTCCACATCAAAATGGCCTCTATATCTCGCTCGATCCACAAACAAGAATGGGATGCCAAGACACAGTAAACCGATCAATATCTCGACCGCCGTGCGCAGCATCGGGGTCTGCCTTGATGTGTGTGTGGTGATAATGTCTTGCGGGAGCGGTTTGTGCGGCCAGAAGTTGACTTGACGTCAATGAGCTGACGGAGAACGTTAACCTGCAATAACATACCGCCAGCGGGGTATGATGTAAAAACTCACCAGCATGTAGCAGAACACGGGCGACCATGCGTGTGTACGAAAGAGTGGATTGTTGACTCGGATCTGTCGAAAAAAAAGAATCAGACAAGTAGAACTGAATGGAAATGTCCCAGCCTCACCATCGAGTAGTCTCAACAGTTCCTAAAACTCCTCCTGACTAAAAGGCGGCTGAATCGGTTGGGGATGGGCAAGCAGCCGATCTGTATAGGACTACACGTCCAGTTGCCGAGAGTACGGAGCTCATGTTTTTTTCTAGGGTCATGTGGCCCGTACCTCGTCCTTGCTCTGCTAGTCTTTTCCGGGGCTGGTGGGATCTGAAATTTAAAATATTACGCAATAGACACATTAAGCCGATAGCAAGTTGTCATGGGTTTGGTACCGGTTCATTGTCTTAGCAGTATCAAATACATACCTTGAGTTGGATCCGTATTGCAGATAGAGAGATGGCAAGTATCTCAGGGTCGAATTCAGGTATGATCTGTATATCCATAGGCTTGTCCAGTGTCAATACTGGATTCAGGCAGCCGTCCCATGCATGCCATGTATACCACCCATACCCACCCATCGCATGACGATCGTGGCTGGTCCATGGCCCCTGTGCATGAACCAGTAATCTACATGCTACACACTTGCTGGGTATACATCCTGTCGCCAGTAGTCCCACAGTAGTAATTGAAATAAATGCATTTCAATGGCAACAATGGTGTAGATAATGAATGTAATTTAATAGCTGGATCTACCATGTCAGCCCCTGCTGAATCCTTGTCTGCCATTCAGGATTTATGACACTGACAATCTTAGATCCTCTATGCATCCCAGGACATTCAGCGAGATCATCCTGGAAGATCTGCATCATGTAACTATGAAGCTCCCTGTCGTACAACTCCTTCGTGCGGGCATTCTTGCGTGCAGTCCAGCGGAGGGTATTGAGCATATAGTTGACGTAATTCCAGAACTTAGTGATGTTGAAGTGCACAGGTCGTCCGTCAAGCCCGAAGCCAGAGTCAGAGGGATCCAAATCATCACCATCATTGCTCAAGGTGTCGGCATCCGGATTTGGTCCAGCATCCACAATACTGTTGGCGTCACCTTGAAGGTCATCCATGTTATCACCAAGTTTGCTCCAGTCGAAATCAGCCCCAGGCCCAGACTCATCCCTGGTGGGAGCTGAACTGCTGCCATCCCCTGTCGCAGGTGTGTCAGTGACGCTTTCATCCGTGTTGTCCACAGAGACAGCCCATCGCTCTATCTCACTGATATTGATACTGAGGTCATGCTCGACTTTGGTATGCATATCACTCTTGAGCATTGGAATGAGTCGAGGAGTGAAACAAGCACTGAGGGGGGCTATCTTGTGGTCACCTACACCAATGAGGAAGAGGCGGAGGCAGCAGCGCTACACTGGGGAGGTTAAATCGCATTCAACAAGATGTGATGGAAATACTTACCAGGAATGCTAACCTCGCCCAGTGGCTCGCATCTACTTCCATTCCAGGGCTACTATGTGCCACAGCCTTTCCTACTTTGATAATGCATGTTTGCTTGACAATAGACACAGTCAACTAGCGTGACTACTCAGTGGCAGGCTTCAGCAGGAATTTTGGTTGGACTCACATGCGACTTGAGGTAACTGTGAAGGTCAGCAAGTAACCTCATTACGATCTTTCCAAGGGTGCTTTGAAGCTCATTATCATTGAGTACAGTAGCTGGTATCTTGAATATGTCTAGGTGATTGGCGATAAACTCCTGTGGATAGTACATTGTAATGACCCAGACAAAGGTGGAAACTTGCTGATGACGCACCATTATGTGATGCTGAGTGTCTGTAACATATGCAGTTATGTTTGGTGAGAGAATGCAAGCCAACAAGCGGCTAGAGAGACCGATCTGGTCATGAAGTCAAGGAAAGATGCAAAACAAGGTACTACCAAGAGCATGTGCCTCGAAGTCCTTTGAGGTCAGAGTCTCTTGAAGCACTTGGAGTTCAGAGGCCTTGTTACTAGCATTGTATGTAACAAAGGTAGCTTTAATATCAACAAGCATTGAAAAAAGGCCACCAGTCTGAATAGGGTGGTGAGGCGGAGAAGTGAAGATCTCAGAGTTACTCACATTGATGAAGTCGAAGACAGCTTTCTCCTCAATGCTGAGATCCTTACAGAGTTTCTTCGCATATGTCTTGAGATGCTTAATGTGTTGGGGAGTCAGCTGTGTAGAGCTGTTCTCCACATCGTCATCCTGATGCTGGCGAATGCCCAAAGAAATGGGGTCCTCCAACGAGTCAGAAGGAGGGCAGGGGTGGAAAGGAGTGGGAGAGAATGCAGTAGTGTTGGGGGATATTTGAGAAGAGCTCAAAGCTGGATGAGAGGCTGGAGTGCCACTACAGGAACCTATCGACGACACCGAAGGAGCTCTGGTATGAGACACAGCCCTCGAGGAAGTCGAAGTAGAGTGTAAATGGTACTGATGGAACATCGCAGCAGTTGAGGCAACTCTGGGGCCATCGATGAGCAGGGGGAGCCTTTTTATACATATGAAGTCGTGTTGTGCAGCTATAATGAAGTCAATTATGGAAAGTAAAAGGATTATGAGCAGAACCATGTTGGGGAGGCGATGTTTGAGAAGGAGGGACTGCCGGTTGACTTGGATACATCGCTGGAGGCGGCTGGTTGTGATATTGGTAATAAGGCATGCTTTGCACGGCTTGCACTTGTGCCAGATGGGCTTGGGACCCTTGATGTGGCCAGTAAGAGTGTTGATAATGCGGCAGAGAGTGGGCCACTGGCGAAGTGAGGGAGCCGTTGTATTGCATTTGAGGTGTGGAAGGGGGCTGGGAGGCATGAAGCAGATAAAGCAGAGTGTGGGTGTGTTGAAAATGTGGCGGAGAGTGGACCAGTGATGGAACGAAGGAGTCATTGTATTGTATTCGCGCTGGGGGAGGAGGCACAGAGGCTTGAAGCAGATAAGGCAGGGCGCGGATCGCTGATGGGGCAGGCGTGGTGGTGACTGGGCTTGAATCCCTTGGGGGTACAGCCATGCCTGAGCTGCATAGTGGCAGTGGGAGGGCAGCAGGAGGAGCCACAGGATAGCTCCTCATGTCCATCGTGGCAATGGCTTTCGGTCCCCTCTTCCTTGTATTCTTTGGTAAAGGCTTGTCGAATGCCAGGGAGGGTGGTATGTCACCCATGTCACCTTGTGCAGCCTCCATGCTCACTTGCCCCTGGTGCTGCACTTTCTTCCGTCGGATCTGACAAGCAGCCTGTCTTTGAACCTTGTCCACATCAGTGGGTGCAACACGAAGCGGCGATTCTTGCAAGGATGGCAGTATAACAGCATGGATGAATGAGTAATTGTGAATTGAGAATGCATTCAGTAAATACTTTTGGGTTGGCTCATGTTGAATGACGTGCTTGATTTGCCTTGTGACTGTCCATTCCTGCTGAATAGCATGACCACTGAGTTTGGTACATTTGGAGTCCACACAATTATGCTGTACATTTACTGCACAAAGAACATTCTGGTTGGCTACATCAGTATGGGAGTAAAGGGAATCTATGAAACTTACGGAGGGATTGATGACAACAGTGTCATCAGTCAGTTCCATGCATGGAAGACATAAAGTGGGGTGAAGATTGGTTGTGAATGCAAATAATTGGATGGCAACATGTGAAACCGTGCGGTGGAAAGGGTCGTCAATCAAAACCTCGCAGATGTGGCCCACTGCAAACCCAGAACTCGAGGTAGAATAATTGAAGATGACATGTCCATCAATCTCAATCTTGTCACCATGCTTTGCAATGAATGTGCGGTCTTGGTGGTACTTGTCAGTCAAACGAGGGATAGGACTGAGCTTCGCACAGAGTGTCGACTCCCACTTCATGGGTTTTGAAGGTTGAGATCTGGCATTCTTGCTGGCGGCTGAGGTACGGCAAAGTTCACCAGTTCCTAAGTGGCATTGAGGGGATGAACATTAGGCAAACGTTGTACATACCTGGCTTGCTCTTGTCATCATCTAGTTTGATCCTGAGAAGTTTCACTTGCGTGGGATGTTCGTTGAGGAAGTTCAGTACATATGAGCTGGCATGGACCCATTTTTTCAGTTCCTTCTCATACCAGTGCCCACCCGTTAGGACGTGCTTGACCAGATCAAGCCAGGCGAACCTCTGGCATGAATCTTGGCTTGGGCCATGCTGACTGCTGTGAATGCATGATAGTCAGAACACATGATTAAAGGATTCATAACGTTCTGTGGAAAAAACAATTGCAGGGCCAAATCTACGGATATAAGCAGGCAAATGGACAAGGAAGTGGAACTTTGGCTTCGAGATGAGGATGCTTGGGGCACATGTTGCAGTTACATTCAAAAAATCTTCAATTGTTCGAGATAGCTTTGCCTGTTGTTGGAATGATCCTAGGTCAACGCAACAGTATGACATTAATGGAACTCACCAAGTAAACTTCGAGATTATCGATTTGCGTGTGCCAAAGAAAGACAACTAATTCTCCAATAATTGTCCATCCATCAATGATGCTCTGAGGAACTAAGTCATAAATAACAAACGGCATGACCTGTGCTAAACTTTTGAAGTGTTTTCCGATCAATGAACCCTTGTAGTTGCATATATAATCAGCGTTCAAACTTGGTGCATTCAGTGCTTCACGCTCGATGGAGTTGAGGTGGCTATGGAAGATTTCAAGTAGTTTTGCCTTCTTGATCAGGAATATTGTTTGGCCCCAAAAGTACTTGACAACGCCAAGTAAAATGGTATGAAGGATTTCTGTCGGGGTATCAAGGTGTATATTAACACCTGTGGATGCCATTTCACTGTTAGGTGATCTTCAATGGCAGTGAGACAACTCACCTGTCATGCCCAACAATGGGTTTATCATGTCATCAAGAGTTTGTCCATCAAGCAGAGTTGCTAGCTCCACTTCCAGTTCCATTTTAACGTCTGGTTCTTGCATGGGAGTGCTGCCCATCCCACACTTGCAAAGCCTTTTCCCCATCTTGATCAGTTTTTGGAGAATAGGGATAGCGTGTCCTGAACACCTGTGGTTGAGACAGATGTCTTGACTTTCTCAGCTGCCCCTGGTAACATTGCAATTGAAAATTGGTTCTTAATCATGTTGGCTGTCTCAGTGGGTGTCCGAAGCGATCTGGGCTATGAGAATCAAACAACAGGCTCAAAGACAGTTGAATGGAATGCATGGACCTCAAATAAGGTACAATATCTGCTGTCGGATTCCTTGTAGTCTTTTGTACCCCCAACGTGACAAGTACGGCAGAAATAATTACAGTTCAATCCACCCTGGCTGCAGATTTCGGCCTGCATTGGGTTATCACCAGTGTGAAAGAGCCCATTAGGAATGAGGAAGACCTCCTCCTCATCATGACAATCCCAAGCGATCATGCCTGTTTCTGCAGCATGCCTGTAATGGGATTAGTCACACATCTGAGATGGTATCACAAACTTACATTATGGACTCTTTCACTGCATACATAAGCTCCATTGGAGAGGCATGGGGAGATGAGGATACGAAGTGCACATGGAACTCCTGGTCCAGCATTTCTTGTGGGAGGGAAGCATTTGACATGTATATTACGAAGTGCTTGTTCCATTGCTTTGAGATATTACCAGAGACGTCGTCCATGAAAATGATAAGGGGGACGCAATAGACCATACGGCCACCTGATTTTTTGCGCCATGGATTTGGCATCAGCAATGCATACCTTTTAGATGACTCCATAAATCCACACAAAAACTCTTCAGGGTTGGAGGAAAGCTCCTCGAAGGAGAATTTGAACGTTGAGGTCAGGACTATTTCCGGCTTGTCACTGACAAGAAAACCAGCCTACATATTTTCAGTGGATATCTGGGGGATGAAAGGACAAACTCACATCAGTTTGTTTGATGGCTCGCCCAAGAGCAAAAAGCTCCTTTGTGCCTTCTGTCGTAGGTAGGTCGCCACCTGAGGCAACACTGGACATTGCCAGAAAGAAGTGTTCAGGGATGAAATAACCCCCTGAGATGTCTTGTAACAATTCGTCAATGAAGTAGATCATTCCATTGACGCGAGCAGCAGGTGGTGATGGCAATTCATGAAGTAATTTGTCCCCATGGAACACTTGAGACCTTCCGTTGCCTCTGTCCTCAGGAAAGTCTTGCATTGAAAAGCGTGTGAGGGGGTTTGCATAGTCCTTTGTCTGATCTGTTAAAGTCGCCTATTATGAGAATCATGTGAGACTGACCTTTGCAATCACATTCGCAATATTGTTGACATAAAAGATGTTGCCGGATGGAGACACCACCCTCATTGTTGGATCACCGACTGTGTCTTGAAGATACTTCTGATGTTGTTTTATCGCATAAAGAGATGGCACATCATGAGCACCAAGCTCTTTTGCCCAGTCAAGGACGGCCTGCATCTGTGCTTCTGAAAAAGGCAACCTTGGGGAGCTGAACAGCAGGGTGGTAATAAACAGCTGACAGAGTTGCTTCAGAAACATTCATGCACTCGCGAAGGCTCAAACCTACCGCCTTGCTTGGCCATGGATAAGTAGGATGATCGGGGGATACTTTCGATCTCGTCGTATTAGATGAGGGAACACTGTCATCTGCATTTATTTCAACAGGTAACAATACCTGGATAAGAAATGAAAGCATACCAGGGACCTCAATACCGAAGTGATCTTCTTCGAAGACCTCTTCGTGTGTGACATCACCGTGGATGGGGAAGTGGAACTGTGTAAATGGCATTGAGAACACCTCAGCATTTGTATAAAGAGATTCTTGCATGTCCTGGAACAAGTCCCAGTCATTGCCCAGTGACTGGTAACGGCTATTTGATGTTGCCTCCCAGAGCTCGCTCAGTGGCACATGAAGTGTACCAGATTTCCCAGTCATATCTTGTAATGGGGAAATATCAGACAAGTTGGAGATGGGTCTGTTCGGGTGGTCACTATATTCAATCACCGGCTGAGGTTCGAGCGAATCCAAGTCAGCTTCATCGATAATGGGATTGGACTCGCAGATTTGATATGGGGGGATGGAGGGATGATTCTGTTCATCCGAGAGGCCAGGGTATTGCACTTGAAAGCCAGAAATAGTTGTCTGATTCTTCATCCACATCTTCAGATGGCGCTGATGGATATGCGACTGGGAATGAGACTTGATGTGCTTCAATGCAAATTCACAGAGATGACCATCGAGCATACATGGACAGATCAAGCAGACAATCTCAGTCCTATTTCCTGAGTTCGCAAATCGAAAGACTGAAACAAGGGCTGTCAGCGATCACAAATTTTGAGGCCAGGACAGGTGGCCTACCTTTACCATCCACCATGCTTGCCAAGGTGGATTGTTTGGGCATTTCAGATTGATTCTTCATGTTGTTTCGACTGTCTCTATGAGTGTGCCGTGCTCGCAAACTTGAGATCTTGGGACTGGAAGCTTCCCAAACGAAGTCACATGAACTCTTATGCGCCTGCAACGAACTTCACATCATGCATCGTGCTTCGGTGCATGCACCGTATTCCATCTTCCATCAATACTTTCCACTCCGAATCTTCCAACAATTTCCCACTGAATTTGTTCCCCTTGCACAATGAATTCTTTTCTGGAGTCATGTCAAGCTGTTGTCCGTCTGGATGTCAAAAACTCCGATACAGAAACTGCCTATTTGCAACCTCTCATGTTCACAGTATGCTTCCCTGGGCCTGTGCCAAGGAGTCTTACCAACAATGATATAGTACGTTTGCAATTACTCCCTTCAATATGCAAATACCAATGATCCTGTAGCCCATTCAAATATCAGTGTCACTGTCTGAGGCATTTCGAGGAATCATACTCCCTGAGGTTCGACCTGGTACCTGGTGCGCTGATGAATCTGAGCATCCTCTATCCGTTGCAAGTGTGAGTTTGTCCTCTTCTTTCCTAACTGTGTGCAATAATCCTGCTGCGCATCATATTTTATCTAGACCGACATGAGCTATGATGAAATCCCAATCACGTTCCTACCCTTACCACCCCTGTGGAACCCAATGGACACCAACCACTGGTTGGAACTGTCAAAGGGAATTGAACAGTGGCTGGTGGACATCGTGCAAGTGACGAATGTTCCTGAATGGACATGGGGTCATGACGTGTTCTGGCTTGCATATATTGGAGCATATCCAGCCTTCCCATGTGGGAAATGGGAGCCATGGAACCCGATCATCCCACTGGAAGGACAGTTCATCAAAGAATGGCTTGCAAAGGAAGAGACTGATAATACGTTCCCCCGTAATGTTTCAGACATGCTATCATACATCTGGAACGAATTTTGTAGACATGCTGTCCTTTTCTACCCTTTCCCTTTGCTAGTCTCCAACTGATCTATGTGTTCTGTCCCCGCTATATATGCATAACTACCTGTTGTAGTTTGTTGTATTTTGCAATGGACGTGACGTGTTTCTGACTGGAAACATCTGCTCAATTCTTGGAAGTGACCAGCAGGGTAACAGTTGCAGATATTGGTGTCACCGCCATGTGCAGTGGGTATCTGACCTACATGAGCTGCATGCCCATAGTATACCCTTGGCCAGTATGGGATCCATGCTGAAATAAGTATATGGCACATCCACCATGATCAGTACCAGGCTGTCGTACATTCCTTGCCTGGCCTGGCCTTACCACGGATGTTCCAGGTACCTCATACAAAGTATATTACACGTATCCAACATTAGCGATGTGTTTGACAATTTTTGAATTTCTAGAATCTGCATATGGCACACACCTGACAGCTGTGCTATGCGTAACGTGGGAGACAGTTTCCAGGGCTCATGGGTTCTGCAAATTTGGCAACTAGACATGTAAGTATTGTGGTCATGTAGACCCGTAAACAGGAAGTGTTTCCCACGGTAAGCAAAAGTAGCGTCAATTAGTGAACGAAGACTACGAGTGACTTGCCAAATCTAACAAGGCAGTCCTGCATTTTATGGCCAGGGAAATTTGCGCTGGTACCCAGCGCACTCCAGTATTCTTGTAAAAAGATCAGCCTCTAATAAAGTGTTGCATATATCCAGACTCACTCTGCTTTCCCACGCTGTTTAACAAGTCAAAATACATGCACTGTCGCAATGATTGACACTTACGCAATTGATAACTCAACCTTCAATGTAGGCACCATTCCTAGTGCCCATGCAGCTGCCAGAGGCACTGGCAATACTTGGTTCTCCGGGGAGGTGAAACTCATAGATACCATGTCCTAAGTAAGGCTTATTAGGTCCTTAAGCCCCTGCTCATATCTGGGTTTCGCTGGCAGTGCCTGGACTGAGTGATAGAACGGAATCGGAGGAATAACACTCACAGCTAACGGCCACATGTGCAATACCCTTATCTCCCGTAAAGTCCTGAATTGGCTGGATGCAATACTCTTGTAGGTATCGTTTCCCTGCTTCATGATCACGGGGAAATTTCTGACGCATGTAACTCAGGAGACAGTCATGCTTCGTGAATACGACTATCGTCGGCGCTGAATACAGTTGGTATACTGGAGATGGAACAACAGTATAATTGCTCACTATTCCCTAGGACTTCCTTCCTTATTTTCAGAAACGCTTCTGCAGTGTCCTCCAAAAGTCGTTCACCATACGATGGAATGGGCATTTGAAAACACAACCTATCATATAGACCCTTCCATCAAAAATTTCAGCGTGGCTGTCTCAGAACTACGTACCAGACCACGTGAAGTTGATCTTTGATCTTGGGTTCTTTCTTCCTCTTTACTATGAATGACTTCAAGGTTTCATAGTTGCCAGCATCTCCCACCTCAAAACCTTCGCTAACATGCAAAATGAGCTGGTCGTTCTCTGGTGAAGTGAATTCCTGCTCAATGTCTGCCTCCCCTGGCTTATCCTTTTCTACATTCTATGGCCGTCATCAATGCCAGGTAGGAACACAAAATTTGAACCACTCAACCGCAGTGCTCACACCGAAGATTCGATTGATCAAAGAAGATTTTCCAATGCCTGACTGTAAGGATGTTAGAACCTAGGCGAGTGACGGCAAGCAAATTCAAGTTACCTTTCCAACTACCAATACTTGGAAACTATTATATGGCGATGAGTGAGACACTGACAAGTGTGAAGTTGACTCACCAAGGACACTCCCGAATGAGGTCTTCAGTGGTTGGCCATAGACCCTTGCGATTGGCAGGTGCAAGTGTGTCTGCAGTTGGAGGTGAGTGGACAGGTACAGGTGTACCAGTACTCCGAGCTGTGTCCTGCTAGTTGCCATCTATCAGCACTTGTCCGGCACCGCCTGCTTCCCACGTACATCCAATGTGGAATGAGTAGCGATTGGATGCTCAGTGGTTGATTGTGAAACCACAGGGTTTGCAGGTACACTCGGAGCCAAAACCTGTAAACCCTCCGTTAGCACTCATCATGTAACGTGTGCTGTTTGCATACGCCTGGCTGTGTTTGGGGTACGAAGCCGAGCTTGACGGGTGCTTTGCCCCATACGTGCAGAAATCTGCGCAAATTTCAGGACCCCAAAGGATGACATATAGTCCAAAGTTTACCGTAGACCTTTGATAGTACTCTTCTTGCTAGCTGCAGGAGGAGCAGATGGTAGACTATTGTCATTCAGGTCTGGTACGAGTCAAAGCACTTACTCCCTCGCATTCCGGGCCTGTAGGTTCCAGGGACCGCAGTATCACAAGCCCGGTCGTACATAACCGTTTCCAGGGCTGCACTGCCTTCCAACACTTGATCTGTCATAATATCCCGCCTAGCCACCTCATTGACCAGTGTCTCTCTGTCAGCAGGAGTAGCGGAAGTTCAGATAAGCGTCGATACCACAGGAGCATAAAGCAGACATGTAGAGTTAGTATATCTGTACATTGGCGCTCCAGGGATTCCGACTCACCATGGTATCTGGTAACTTTCTGGCTCTTTCGAGGTTGAATGTCCAGAGGCAGCCACTTCGGGTGGCATTGCAGTAGAGCTAGCTTGGTGCTGCAAAGTGCAGTCAAAGGATGAATAACACTCTGAAAGGGTTACAACAGACGATGGCTGCCTTGATCTTTTCTACAATATCCTCTACTGTGTGCCATGATGAAGGATCACGTCTCCAGCATGACGTGCAAATTTCCCACCACGCATCTGACAGACGGAATTGTGTCGACTCCCCAACAGGGCGAGTTGGCAGTTCCCCCTCTGTTATCCTATGTGTGACACTTCCCACATTTCGACAATCACGGAAAGGTATTGATCGAGTGAATAACTCCTAGTAATACAATGAACACCACACAGAGGAAAAAATCAATGGCATACCAAAATCGTCATCCCCAAGGCCCACACGTTGCTTTCCTTTGATGCGGGGGAGTTATTTACAAGCTCTGGGGCCATCCAATGGATTGAGCCCCCGAAGGGGGCATCAGCGGTCATGTTGAAGGTGGATGTGTTTACAGTGGAAAGACCGAAGTCGCTCAGTAGCATGCGGCGATCACTGGACACCAGCACATTTGCCTATAGGACGCGTCAACCACAATATTTACAAACCGAGCATCCTTACACCCTTCAGATCTCCATGGACTATTGGACCCGGCGGACTAACGTAGTTATGGAGATAGTACAGTCCGCTAGCAATGTCTTCGAGCTAAATGAGAATGTCAAGTAATGCGAAGATAAACGACACGCCTTTTTGACTGACCCGCGGATCATTTTCTATGTTTTGGACATAATTGTGCGCATTTCCCAATGACATCCATTCAGATATTATAGAAACTGTGGAATCGAATTCAGTAGAGATCCCGAGCATGCGAATGACATTTTCATGATGCAGCTTCGACCATATATGTACCTCTCGAAAGATACGCTAGATGGGAAAGGTTCAGCTCGAGCCGAGATGGTCATAGTACATAAAACCTGCTTATACTTTCAGTGCATCTGCATCCCCCGAGTGTGTGCAATGGAAGGTTTTGATTGCCAGCATCAGCAAATTCACACATTACTATTTTGCATACTATTCATACTATTTATGTCCTATTCACACCAAAATAGTCAGAAAAGAAATAATAGTCTTTTTAGTAGGTTCATTTACTATCCACACTATTTTTCATACTATTTTTTGATTATTTATGCTATTTTCCCACTATTACTACTATCTGACTTGTCATCAACTGCAACTTTCTTAGCACTTATTCTCACTATTTTCACTTTTGTTCAGCTCACATAAAATGCGATGCATTCATGATAAAGCAGTGCAGCACTGAAACATTAAATGAGTGTAGGCCTACGACAATCCAAAATGAGGGTGACTCAAGTAAGCACAAAAAAAGACACAATTAATTCAATGATTGTAGTTGGCAACGAGCAACTCAGGGCAGAAGGGGGGAGAGAATGAGAGCATGTCCAAATCGTGGGATCCTATCAATGACTTGTTAGTAGTGTGCATAAATAATGATGTGACTTACAAAGAGTGGCAATTAAATCGTTGACGTTGTCCTCCCTGCATTGAAAGCTCCCTCCCTCCAACACACAATCCATACTGTATGGAATGAGCATAGTTGCTCCCATAATGATGTTATGGAGCACAGCATTGTCATGCTGTAGTAGGGAGGCCTGGGGGCTGGAGGTGAGGACACAGCCACATTAGGCTTAGTCAGATGGAGGTAGACACAGACGTGGACACATTCAGTAGATACATCTTCCTACAGCTTGCCTCGAGCTCAGCTCATCGCTCGTGAGGCACTCTCCCACTGCTCCATCTTGGTGACAATAGTGTGATTCGACCCACACCAGCTTCCCTTTTTTTTCCATCTCAGTCACCGTCATTGTCAAGTCCAGGCCTACTCCGACCAACTCCAACGCTATATAGGGTCTAGAGAGTGGTCCGGAAGCAAGTCCGACACACAGGAACAGAACTCCGACTAGCGGAGTGTTGGCAGGAACGAAGTCCGCCGAGACAGAGGCGGAGCGGAGTGAGGGCGTCGGGTTTAGCTCATGCGCTACCCCCTTGCACGATCTCAGCCCTTGTATTTCAGAGGGAGAGTACAGACGGAGAGTCGGAGATAACTCTGACAGACAGAAGACGGAATCGGAGGGAGTAGGAACTAAGTTGATATTCGTACTGAAGAACAGCGGAGTACAGTACACGTTTTTATACTACTACGGGGGTACAGTAACCGGAATCGGAACTGACATACGGAGACTCATAAGTTTTCAAGTAAAATTTCCTGGATGACGAATGAAGGGTAGACGGAGGACATACGAACGGGTAACACAGAACATCCAGAAAAGGAAACAGTCCAGGCGCTAGACCACGCGGTGAGCGCGCTGCGGAGTACCTGACTGCGAAGGTAGTCACATGACCCCTCAGAGAACGGACCGCTCGGTCCGGTAGGAGGGCAACACAAGTCCGACAGCAGTCGGAGCGGAGATGGTTTGCAACCAACAGAAGTTGGGCGGAGTTGGTGTGGAGTGAGCGGATGAACGGCGGAAAGGGATGCGGAGTGAGCAAAGACCTATGACGAACGCATGGTTATGACAGTCATCTCCAGACTACTTTTCAGGCTGTGTCAGTTGCAATGTGGCAGCGACTCTTCGTTTTTCATGGCAACTATCAGAATGCACATGAATGGCTTACAATAGTGGATCAGCATGTCATTGTCCATGATAAAGGCTGCGAGAAAATCCAAGTTGTCTCCTGCAAACTAGACTTGAAGGTGTTCGAGTGGTTTTCACAGCTCCCTATGGGTTTTAAGAAACACTGGGACATTTTCAGAGAATTGTTTGTTGCAAAGTGGGTTGATAGGCTAGGGGAAGTAGAGATGAAGGAAAAAAGGTTAGCTCTGTTACGACATTTGAATCCTCTCGAGGCAGGTACCCTTGCCCTGGATGTCTTCTTTACTGTTCTGGAGGTGGAACCTGACACGAGGCCAGCCACTGAGGGTGAAAATCAGAGGGAGGAGAATGGAGTACCCTCATTCAATTGGGCGGATGATGTTGACACAACTGTCATTCCAACTACCAGACTCGTTTCACCTGTTACTCGCATACCTTGCGACTTCTCAGGCCTTTGTTTGAGCACCAAGAACCCTTGGGAAAGTCTAAACTGTTGCCACCATCGTTCTCACCCACGTACACAGAATTTATGCCATTCACACAAGTATGCTACATGCGGTCATGCACCTCAACCCCCTACATCGTCACAGTTACCACTGAAACCACCAGTGCCAGTGCCAGTTCAACTTGTCGAGACCATTTGACACCCTCATGGGATCGCACCGACAAAGCCTGTGGTTAGGACAATGTTGCCTTCCACAGGTACTTGTACAGGTTCACCTTCATGGTGTTCGTGCATCCTTTCTTTAGGTTGGAGCAGGGACCCCCTTCTTGCGGGTCTTTCCAGGGTTTTGGAGGTGTTAGGGTGGAGGTGAGACTGCAGCACAGCAAGGACGCTGCTATGTTTTGAAGGGGGCACATGTAGTAGGGAGGCCTGGGGGCCGGAGGTGAGGACACAGACACATTAGGCTTAGTCAGACAGAGGTAGACACGGATGTGGACACATTCAGTAGATACATCTTCCTACAGCTTGCCTCAAGCTCAGCTCATCGCTTGTGAGGCTCTCTCCCACTGCTCCAACACTTAGCAATGGCTATAGCATATTGCCTGGTGCAGAGGCCACAATTCTGCTCGGAGAATGCTGAAACAGCTGACAACTCCTTCCTGGTCGCCTTGTTCACCTTGAGTGGGATCTTGATAGCTGCCTTTCTGAAGGACATGTGCTTAGCGTCAATTTGCAGTTTGCCAGTTTTGAACAGGGAAAGAGTATGGTGCAACTAAAGAGAATAAGTTAGCTGACTGTCTAGGGCTAAAATGCAATACATTACTGCAGCACAGGTAAGGGCTAGCACACCTTTGATGCCTGTATTTTTCAATTCCCTGATCTTCAGTTTTGGGACATCAGGAGAATCAGCACAGGGCCACAGATGTGCATGGCCAAGGAGGTATAATACAAAGTATGACCAGAAAATGTTCTCCAGTTTGCGAGAATCTTGGTCTGAATATAAAAACATGAAGCCTTCCAACAGCTTAGAACAGAGTTCCTGGGCCTGAGTAAGAGATGGCACACCAATTTCTGGATCTGAGACAAGGAAGTGAGTGATAAGAGTGATTGCAGTGGACCCAAAGTTGCTGCGCCACTGGCAGAGTCGTTGACATGCCTGTCCAAGGAAGCATGAGTCAAGTAGCAAGGTAAATAATACTAACAATACAATATTAAAGACCACTGTCCCAGGACGAATGTCATTCAGGTCCTCAAAGTCTGGAGCAATGGTTAGGATAATGATTCGCAGTGACTGTATGAGTTCTTCATCTGAGATTGTCCAAGGGTCAGCTAAGCTTCCAGCCCACACAAGGAGAGCAGGCATAATTTCTTTTGCTCACATCTTGCCTGCTGTCAGCACAGAAGGCAGATCTTGGCTTCGGTAATGGGAGCATTTGCTGGCCTTGCCCGTGGTCCTTGTTGAAGGCGCTTGACTTGCTGTAGTGCTCCTCTGTCCCGATTCTTGGTCTGCATCCCTGTCAACCTTTGATTTCTTTGGTTCGTCTACTCCATTATCAGTCTGTGATTCCAGAAGAGTTAATGTACAGTTCAAATAGATAAAAAAATGTACCATCACGACATGCAATTCCTTAGCAGGCAACATACAAGAGTTCAAATTGTGATCCTCAACATCAAAGTATTCATCATCAAAGTCCTCAACCTTGGATGAGGTAACATAGTCGGCATCATCATGATCCAAATACTTGCGCTTTGAGCCAGTCTGCGCCTCCTCAAAAATGAGCTGATTGAATTCATTGTCGCTCTCTATATCGTTAGCTGTGCTCACGACCACCTAAAAGCAATATAATGCAACAGTCAATTTGCATCAAGAGACATACCTTGAATTTGTCATGACCTACAACCTTGACAGAGAAATCCAGTTGGTCTTCTAATTCCTCTTTGTCCATGCAGTGGGTTGGCGCAGGCATCTCTCCCTGATTGAAGATGTTGAACATGACTGATCCTACTTGATAATGTAGCACATACCTGGTATGCTAGGCTTGTATTGGAGTTGACAGCAGTAGTAGCTCTGCTTGTCAAAGAAGGGATGGAAGTTGGTAGTCTGTTGGATCATGGCATCAGCCCAGTTGGGATGTCCTTGACCCAATGATGGACCTGGTGGTCCAAGTTGGTGTTTGGGTCATCTGGGGTACTGAGAGCATTCCAGGTGAGGTTCAGCCAAAACAAAGTCGACTCAGTAAGTAGCAGCATCTGGCATCAAACAGTTGAAAATAAGAACATACATCTGCTGGGAGGTTTCATTGGATCCATGTGTCAATGCCACATTTGCCAGCAGATCAAGGTCAGCGACTGCACCTTGCCTTCTCAGCATGCAGCTAGCTGTTCTCCCACTCTGTGACTTGTTGCTTGTATAGTCCACAATAGCAGGAGCAGTTACCTGGTGAGTGTTGACTTCCATATCAGCAACTTCAACTGATATGTTATCAGTGTCTGTGATTGGACGACATAACCGAAACATCCTCACCTTCACCACGAGGTTGGACGACTATATTTCCAGGTTTTCCTTGAAGGCTGACAGGCCCCCATCTTGGTCTGACTGACTTCACTTTAGCAGCGACCTGGATTGCCTGTCTGGTCTCCGTCGCAACAGGAGGGCTGATTTCCTGGCCAGGATCTCTACTGGCAGGCACCTATCTCAGTTGGACTGGCTTCGCTTTGGCAGTGCCTTGGATAACCTGCCTGACCTCCATGGCAGTTTCCATCTCCCTGACTCGGGCATGAGCCTGCTGGATAGCAGCTGCCTGAGCATCGATAACTTCCTGCACGCGCAAGTCATCAGCCTTCTTCTGGGCTGGGGTATGCCATTGAGTCCGTGCTTTGAGAACAATCCTCCCTGGATGCAGGTTGGCCTTTTCTTGTCATGGACAAATATTAGAAGAAGCCGACATAATACTTGTCATGCATGGGGGGAGACAAAGGCAGCACAAGGTGAGTTTGAACCTGTTGTTTTTTATGCAAGAAGTTTTCCTTGCAAACAAATGCACTACAGGGTCTCTTTCCTCGCAAACAAACATGCAAAGTTCCACCTAACTTAGGTTTCTGACCGTTTACCGATCACGCAAGGGTGCCTAAATGTGTTCATTTACCATCAAAATGTTGCCATGCAGAGGCAGCACCTGAAGCTCTCAACAGACAAAATTCAGCACCCTCTGTCTTCCTTGTGACATGCCAGGCTGCAACTGTTGGTTCAAAAACCGGTCAGGGCTCACTCAGCACAAGCACAGCCATCTGCAGCTCGACCACTTTCAAGGGTCTCATGGTTACTCCAAACAGGACCATGGTTTAAACACCATACCCCCAGTAGCCAAACACGTTCTAGATTATGATGATGGTCCACATGACTTCAGCCATGGCACAACATTGGATCAGGAACCAGATGGAATGATTGCAAAATTCATTGGTCCTGGCAACAAGGTTTACCACAATTATCATGCAGGTCTTAACGGTAAGCCTATGCACACATTATCCTACCTCTACTCATACAATTTATTACAGCACGAAGGTGTGACTCCCAGGGCCATTTTCTACCAGGTGATGCTCCACCACCGCTTCGTATACAGGGATTGCCGGATGATTGGGCTCCATACCACAATTGATTAGAATTCAAACATTGCTGAGTTTCTTTTCAAATGTGCAGAAATTGCCGGTGAACCAAATCAACACTGGACGAGACCTAAACAACAGGGTTTGTTGTAGGCTCGCACCAAGAACCAACAGAAAAGAGAGGAGAGAAAGAAAGGAAGAGAGCTAGAAGCAGGCGACTTTAGGACTCCGAAGACCCAAATGAACTAGCTTAGAGCTAGTTGGGCAATTGAGCAACGGTACTTATACTATAGTACATGAGGTAACAGTGAGGCATACATGAGGTCCATGACATCAGCAAGTTTGAATTCTAATCAATTGTGGTATGGGGAGCCCAATCATCCGGCAATCCCTGTATACGAAGCGGTGGTGGAGCATCACCTGGTAGAAAATGGACCTGGGAGTCACACCTTCGTGCTGTATAAATTGTATGAGTATAGGTAGGATAATGTGTGCATAGGCTTACCGTTAAGACCTGCATGATAATTGTGGTAAACCTTGTTGCCAGGACCAATGAATTGCAATCATTCCATCTGGTTCCTGATCCAATGTTGTGCATGGCTGAAGTCATGTGACCATCATCATAATCTAGAACGTGTTTGGCTACTGGGGGTATGGTGTTTAAACCATGGTCCTGTTTGGAGTAACCATGAGACCCTTGAAAGTGTCGAGCTGCAGATGGCTGTGCTTGTGCTGAGTGAGCCCTGACCGGTTTTTGAACCAACAGTTGCAGCCTGGCATGTCCACAAGGAAGACAGAGGTGGCTGAATTTTGTCCTGTTGAGAGCTTGCAGGTGCTGCCTCTGCATGGCAACATTTTGATGGTAAATGAACACATTTAGGCACCCTTGCGTGATCGTAAACGGTCAGAAACCTAAGTTAGGTGGAACTTTGCATGTTGTTTGCGAGGAAAGAGACCCTGTAGTGCATTTGTTTGCAAGGAAAACTTCTTGCATAAAAAACAACAGGTTTCAAACTCACCTTGTGCTGCCTTCGTCTCCCCCCATGCATGACAAGTATTATGTCGGCTTCTTCTAATATTGTCCATGACGAAAAGGCCAACCTGCATCCAGGGAGGATTGTTCTCAAAGCACGGACTCAATGGCATACCCCAGCCCAGAAGAAGGCTGATGACTTGCGCGTGCAGGAAGTTATCGATGCTCAGGCAGCTGCTATCCAGCAGGCTCATGCCCGAGTCAGGGAGATGGAAACTGCCATGGAGGTCAGGCAGGTTATCCAAGGCACTGCCAAAGCGAAGCCAGTCCGACGAGACAGGGCCTGCCAGTAGAGATCCTGCCAGGAAATCAGCCCTCCTGTTGCGACGGAGACCAGACAGGCAATCCAGGTCGCTGCTAAAGCGAAGTCAGTCAGACCAAGACGGGGGCCTGTCAGCCTTCAAGGAAAACCTGGAAATATAGTCGTCCAACCTCGTGGTGAAGGTGAGGTTTCGGTTATGTCGTCAATCGCAGACACTGATAACATATCATGAAGTTGCTGATATGGAAGTCGACACTCACCAGGTAACTGCTCCTGCTATTGGACTATACAAGCAACAAGTCACAGAGTGGGAGAACAGCTAGCTGCATGCTGAGAAGGCAAGGTGCAGTCGCCGACCTTGATCTGCTGGCAAATGTGGCGTCGACACGGGATCCAATGAAACCTCCCAGCAGACGTACGTTCTTATTTTCAACTGTTTGATGCCAGATGCTGCTACTTACTGAGTCAACTTTGTTTTGGCTGAACCTCACCTGGAATGCTCTCAGTACCCAGACGACCCAAACACCAACTTGGACCGCCAGGTCCATCATTGGTCAAGGACGTCCCAACTGGGCTGATGCCACGATCCAACAGACTACCAACTTCCGTCCCTTCTTTGACAAGCGGAGCTACTACCGCTGTCAACTCCAATACAAGCCTAGCATACCAGGTATGTGCTACATTATCAAGTAGGATCAGTCATGTTCAACATCTTCAATCAGGGAAAGATGCCTGCGCCAACCCACTGCATGGACAAAGAGGAATTAGAAGACCAACGGACTTTCTCTGTCAAGGTGTAGGTCATGACAAATTCAAGGTATGTCTCTTGATGCAAATTGGACCGTTGCATTATATTGCTTTTAGGTGGTCGCGAGCACGGCTAACGATATAGAGAGCGACAATGAATTCAATCAGCTCATTTTCGAGGAGGCGCAGACTGGCTCGAAGCGCAAGTATTTGGATCTGACGATGCCGACTATGTTACCTCATCCAAGGTGTGAGGACTTTGATGATGAATACTTTGACGTTGAGGATCACAATTTGAACTCTTGTATGTTGCCTGCTAAGGAATTGCTGTCGTGATGGTACATTTTTTTATCTATTTGAACTGTACATTAACTTTCTGGAATCACAGACCGATAATGGAGTAGACGAACCA
This sequence comes from Pisolithus tinctorius, assembly GCA_024663395.1. NCBI lineage: Eukaryota > Fungi > Basidiomycota > Agaricomycetes > Boletales > Pisolithaceae > Pisolithus > Pisolithus tinctorius. The sequence continues at coordinate 4,071,372 of JANFAH010000004.1, forward strand.
AAGAAATCAAAGGTTGACAGGGATGCGGACCAAGAATCGGGACAGAGGAGCACTACAGCAAGTCAAGCGCCTTCAACGAGACCACAGGGCAAGGCCAGCAAATGTCCCATTACCGAAGCCAAGATCTGCCTTCTGTGCTGAGCAGGCAAGATGTCGAAAGAAATTATGCCTGCTCTCCTTGTGTGGGCTGGAAGCTTAGCTGACCCTTGGACAATCTCAGATGAAGAACTCATACGGTCGCTGCGAATCATTATCCTAACCATTGCTCCGGACTTCGAGGACCTGAATGACATTCGTCCTGGGACGGCGTCTTTAATATTGTATTGTTAGTATTATTTACCTTGCTATGACTCATGCTTCCTTGGACAGGCGTGTCAACGACTCTACCAGTGGCGCAGCAACTTTGGGTCCACTGCAATCACTCTTATCGCTCACTTCCTTGTCTCGGATCCAGAAATTGGTGGTGCTCTTACTCAGGCCCAGGAACTCTGTTCTAAGCTGTTGGAAGGCTTCGCGTTTTTATATTCAGACCAAGATTCTCGCAAACCGGAGAACATTTCCGGTCATACTTTGTATTATACCTCCTTGGCCACGCACATCTGCGGCCCTGTGCTGCGATTCTCCTGATGTCCCAAAACTGAAGATCAGGGAATTGAAAAATACAGGCATCAAAGGCGCTAGCCCTTACTGTGCCGCGTAATGTATTGCATTTTAGCC